>CM053787.1:450094325-450536825 GCA_028749045.1 Cupressus sempervirens
TCACTTCTTAGCTTGTTTCTTGTCATTGATCTTGCATCTTTATCTTCAATTATTTGTGTAGTAGGATGATGTCTTTTGACATACTTTGACAATATTGGTTCTGATCTACACTTTTCATTAGGTCTATCAACTTCTGAATCACTATGTACTTCTCTATCAGGTAATTCAACATCTCTTTCATGTACACTAATTTCAAAATTAGAATTTACTTCAGCTTCATTCTACAACTCAACATTTGACTATAGCTTAGTTCTTGAATGCAACTCAAAATTCATTGTATGTAATTGATAGTCACTGAAACTTGTTGTTAATTTGCAACTTGATTTAAAACATCTTCATCAACAGACATGCCTTCATAAAAGTATACAAAAGATTTGTAATCCTTTGGCTCCTTCATAGGTTTAGCCTCATGTACTTATATATATTCATCAAATTTCATATTTTTACTTTCCACAACTTTGTTAGTGTTAGTATTTAAACACTTATAAACTTTACTTCTTGTAGAATAGCTAAGGAATATACCTTCTTCACTTTTTTCATATAGTTTACCATTCCTAAAATCTTTGAGAATATAACACTTGCTTCCAAATACCTTAAAGTATTTTACATTAGATGAGTATCCATACCATAGTTCAAAAGGTGTTGAATGAATACCTTTCTTGACTTGCACATGGTTCCAGGTATAGACAACTATACTTACAACCTCTATGTAGTATTTCAAAGCAACACTCTTCTCCATCATGAGTGTCCTAGCACATTCCATTACATACCTATTCTTCATTTCAACAATTCTATTTTGTGGAGGGGTTCTAGGCACAAATGTCTATCTTTTCATTCCTTTGTCATTACAAAACATATCAAACTCATTTGATGTAAATTATCCTCCTCTACTAGATCTCAAACATTTTAGGATTTTACCTATTTCCTTCTCAACTCTTTCTAAGTACCACTTAAACATTTGGAAAGCATCAGATCTCTATTTTAGAAACATATTTGTCATCATCCTAAAATAATCACCAAAAAATAGCATAATGTACTTATCACCTTTGTAGCTTTGCACATCAATTGGTCCACACAAATTATTATGAACAATCTCTAAAATTCCTTTAGAGATTTGGAGTCTTACTCTTAAAACTAGACTTTTTCATTTTGCCGAACTGACATTGTTTGTAAATTATATTGTTAGGTTTCTTCAACTTAAGCAAACCTTTGACTCTTCTCATGTTATTGATACTAACTAAGTTATCAAAATTAACATGACATTACCTCTTGTTCCATAACCACACATCATCAAATTCTACAACTAGACAAGTGGCATCATCCATATCAAGGTAGAATAGATTACCTCTAGTTTGATCACCTTTTCCCATTAGTTTTCCATCGGTATCATATATCTTAGCTATCTTGTTCTCAAACTCAACCTTGCAACCTGAAATTTTTAGTTGTGACACACTCAATAAATTATAGTTAAGTCCTTCAACATAATAAGCATTTTCACATAAATTTCTTTATGTGAGTTTGATAGAACCTTTTCCTTTTATCATACATAGTGCATCATTACCAAACCTTACACTATTTCCATCATAATAATTCAAGGTAATGAACCTACTTTTATCTCTAGTCATGTGATGTGAAAACCCACTATCAATAATCCTTCTACCATTCTTGTTCACATAAGATAACAGTATAGTTACCTTATCATCATCAAAATCATCTTTCATTGCAACATACACCACTTCATCATCATGATCATTAAATCCATATTTATTTTCCTCTTCTACAATGTAGCAAGACTTATTTCCTTTATCTTTGTAATCTTTTTTGTCTTCATTTGTTCTACTTCTTTATTTGTCTCCACCTCTATTATTCTTCTTCTCTAGACATCTAGCAACAATATGGCCAACCTCATTGCAATTGAAACACATGATAGATAACTTACCTTTGAATTTACCTTTACCTCTATGAAATCTCCTTGCTAGTAGTGCTTCAAGTTGTTCTTCTTCTTCTCATTGGGTTCCTTCAATGACATCTTATCTTTTAAAATAGATTCAACATTGTCAGATTTAAAGTTGTCAACATTAGATAGATCAAAAGTAGTGAGCCTATCTACAAGACCTTCAAGAGTTAGATTAGAACCTAGTATACATCGTATTTCTTGTATTTAGAAAACTCTAATAGCATAGATGGGAAACAATTTTCTCAAAACTTTTCTTAATAAGGTTTCATTATCTATCTTACTAGTAAATCCTCTTATAGAATTAACAACATCTTTTATCCTAGAGAAATATTGAGCAACATTCTAACATTCTTGTGTTCTAATATCATTGAACATACCTCTAAGACTTTTGGGTTTGGCTCTCAAAACATTTGCATCTCCTCCATAGATGGTGTAAAGAGCATCCCAAATCTTCTTTTCACTACCACAACCCTTGATGTCATCGAACTCAACATATCTTAGGGTAGAGGCAATCCCCAACATTGCTTGATTGTGTTCTTTCTTCTTTTTCAAATCTTCAGTAGTTATGGCTCCAATAGGACCAACATGCTTATTGATGATGGTAGATTGTGTATGGTCTCCAAGACCTCCTAGATGTAGCTTCATTAGACTTTTCCATGTAGGAAAGTTCTCCCTATTAAATTTGGGTACTTCTCTTTTTGACATCTTGATCTTTCACTTCTAGTACCTCCAAACTAGTCCTCTTAAGTAGATGACTCTGATACCAATTGTTGGAATTTTTAAAATTAACTAAGAGGGGGGTGAATTAGTTATCCAAGGTCCAAATGTACAAAAAAAGCTTTTCACAACTTAGTGAACCCATATCCATAAAAAATATTAATGCATACATCCATTAGATCATATAATCACTTAAACTTGTAGATTACTATCCTAGTTCAAAAAAGCTGTGTAGAAATACAAACAAGAAACATCAAAAATTCAATCATCCTATTAGGAGTGAACCTTATTAGAGCACTTTAGATCATTCACTTGGAATGTCACTTGGTTAAAGGATTTACAAATGAATTTTAGGTCAACCATAATCTAAAGGATTTATCCTAGACTGGTACAATGATTAGAAATTAATAGTAAGGCTCGATTTGATAACAAATTCCAACTCACTTGTAGATTATAGATCTCTATTTCAGTCCTCCATTCTGCTTGGCTTTTACACACTTCAGCTCTAATAGATTGTTCACCCTTCAAGCATTCAAAATCTTAAGTCATCTTGCTTTGCTTGCCAATAATAGTCTCTTCTATTTGGTCTCTGAATGAAGCAATACCTTAGACCTATTGTCTAACATAGGTTCTCACACATTGACCAACCTTGCTTTTGATCAACCATCTCTATAAATAGAAAATTAAGATCTTTTTCCATTCATCCTCTATTATCCATTTTAGACTTAGGTAGGATTTAGTGAATCTACCCATATTTCCATTTTTAGTCCCTTCTAGAAAAAATTTCATCAATACTATTTGAACTTGCCTCAAAATGGTTTACCATGAATTTTGTGTCACCAATTCATCATAATTATCTTCCACATGCTTCACAAAATTTAAGAAAATAAAATAGTTGACTCAAATTCGTCAAATCCATGATTTAACATGAATACTGGCACTCAACATCAATATGTTGTCACTCAGCTTCCAAACTATTCTTCCACTTGTCTTCAACTAGATCACTCGACAAACACTAAACTATCACTTTGCTCAACTCCAACTGTCCACTCGGTCAAGCTTGGTAGACTCAATTCTTCTTACTTGTTCTTCTAGACTTAATAAGTGTATTCAACCTTTGCAACCTTAAGTAGATAATCAATGCACTATAACATCACTATCTTAATTGATATTTGTACTCCTTTTTAGATACCATAACTCAACCTTTCCTCTAGGTGCTCTTGTTATCACATTTGATCAAAACCTCATCATCAATCAAACAAATGATTCTACTCAAATCAACTAAGTTATTGTCTTACAAACAAGTAGTAGGTTTGACATCAGTGACAAAATAATGATTGAAACACATTCTCATACTTGTATCAAAATGTTTTTAATAGAAATTTGGTTGGGAATGAAATAAGTGTGACAAAACAACATCACTTCCCAAGCCTTTGGTAAACAATCATATTTGGCCAAACTACTAGGTTTCCCCAAAAAATCCATCACAAGATAAAACATGACATTTCAACATACATTTTAAACAAGTTTAGTTATTTAGTCATTAAAAAAAAAAAAAAATTCCATTAAAAATCATTTTCCTCAAATTCAAGTTTTTATTTCATAATCATTTCATAGTTGGATAAAGGTTATCAATCATGCAATATTATCATGTTATTAATTAAAATAATTTTAATTCATGAATAATTTAATTAATAACATAAATATATATTATAATATTAAATCTTAATATCAATTTCATTTCTAAAATATTAATTTGACTTCTATTTAAGTCTAATATTAATATCTGCTTTTCCTCTAATTCATAATACAATTCTAGATAACTCAAACTTGAAATTATAGTTATAATTAAACTAAATTTACAATTTCTCTCATAATATTTAAATATTCATAACTAGATGATTATATAGTTAACTCTTCTTAAAATATAGCTATGTAACAAATACTTATTTATTAACTTAATCTCCACTTGCATTAATGAATATATAACAAGTTATAACCCACTAATATTAAAAACCTATTTATATAAAAAAATAAAAAAATATTTATTTATTTTCCAAAAAATTAAATAATTTTTTTATTAACAATTTTTTTAATTAATAATTTTTTAATAATGTTTCTTTAATATTTCAAAATTAATAATTAATCATAATTTTTTAAATAAATAAATGCAAAGATTAAATTATTTTTTTATAAAATAAAAATAAACATACAATTAGTATTTTTGCATCTATTTGATCTTTTAAATCATGCAATCATAATATACTTGGTTTTCTATATTTAGTATAGTTGTGTTTACATGCATGTATAAGTTTGTCGTGCCCAAATTTTCTTGAACAAGACACACACACACACACACACACACAAACAATAATATTCAATTTTAATTCTCAAAAGCAATTTAAGAAATATTTAAACTAAAATATATTCATAGTATCAAAAAGTCCTTTCAAATGTTACAATCATAATTGAATCCTTACATCAATTTACATATTACATGAAGATCTACTTCTGATCTTTTACAAAACATAACTTTTACAAATGTTCATAATAAAACATCTTCAACTCTCCAAAAGAAAGTGAAAATCTTCCAAGCTTTGCTTCAACACATATCCATTTAGAAAACCTGCACAAGACAACCCTATTAACCATGGAGAGCTCACCTCCCAGCCTATGTCTCTAAGAGATTGCCCACCGAGCTTGGAGAACCAAGACCAACTGGGTAACAATCAATCACACACATATAAATCAAAAATATAAGATACAACATTTAACACCCTTTTTTGAGCTTATATAGTAGGTTACCAGAGGAACCAATAAATTGGGTGAAGGTGTGCCTAAAACCCTAAGGAGAAGCCAAATAGAGAAAACCAAATCCACCTTCATAAGGTATACAAAATAAATACTAACTCTTACAAAATTCCTCCCCTTATCACCCCCAAAGTGCATAATAAAGTATTGGCACATGCAGCCCATACTACATGATTATCCGTCTTCCTTTAGGGGATAGGTGCAACTAACCCCTTCACCTGAAGGCCACTTCTTCCCTCCCAAGGGTGAGTGATGTCCTTCCACACCCATAACATCATACTCTCAAAATCAAATAAAAAATAAGGCAATAGAAATTCATCCACACCCAACAATATGACAAGGACAATGAACAACACACATATGCATTTGTAGAAAAATTTACACATCTTATATTTAGAAAAGCAATACAATACATAATTTATAAAACATGGCAAAAGCTCCAACCTTTCTCCAAGCTATGGTAAATTACCCGATTTGAGAAGAGCCCTCTATCCTTCTTTCAATCTCCAAAACCAAAATTCTCTAAAACTAGAGAGTGGGTGAATCACAACTTTATTTTCCAATTTCCCTCTAACAGAAGAACATTCCTAATTTTTCTCCATCATAAAAGAGAATAGACACTTCAACTACACCTAAGTTTCCCTATTTGGTTGGAATTATTAACTCACTAGAGATATGGTAGGAATTTTGGGTAAGACTTCTTCCATTTTAGCAATAATTAAGAAATGGAATTTTACAATTGTTAGAAAAGAGATTTTAACTCTAGTAAAGCCAAGATTAAAGCCCTAACATATAGTACTAACATGTAGGTAGCTTAATTTCATTAAAAGAACACTATAAGACTCAAACAAAGCCCTCTAAAGTCACTCTAAATTTGAAATCCGAAATTTAATTAAATCAAAACCTTCATAAGATATTGTATGCAAGGGGATGAAAACTTAAACCTTTCTAACTAGTTAGGAATAAGGTTGGGTGTCTTTTGCCAATGACTCAACCTGACTTGCCATTTAAACACATGACAACACAAGTGTCAAGTGACACTATAATATACATTTAACATTACGAGTGGCAAATCAATTTTCACAAAAAATGAATCTAATCTAAGACATCCATTCAAATTACATTAACAAAGTAAAATACTTAACAACGAGGTTAATATCTCTTCATTAGATCTAACCTTGGTAATCCATTTTACCATGGATATTTTCCGTACACTCAAACCACATATCAGTAGTCCTAGATAAATAAAACATATGCACATATAACTATTCAATTAATTGTATATTCATAATTGAATCAAACCGTAAGGAATTTCTTAATTAAATAACATTTTTCCATTTCTAACCATTGTGCATATATAACACTACCATTATCGAACTAAACATGATATGACTCTTTTGCAACATTTCATTATTTTCATATATATATAAAATCCATCTAACATTTATATTCAAACATAATTTCCTATTCATTAATAAAATAACAAACCAACTACATGAATGTAACTAATCATCAAGCATCATAAATAAGTTCTAACATCATAAATGATTACCATAAAATAAAGTGTCCCATAGTATCAAATAGTCTGAGTAACAGTGCAAAATAGTCCAACATATAACAAGGTCTCAAAATATAAAGTATCTACAATGCAAAATATAAAGTATCTAAAATGCAAATAAACTACTATGATATGCTATGATAGGCCAGGGTGAGGTGTCACAAAGTTTAGCTACAACACTCTTTCCTCTCAATTAATCTTTTTATTTTTTGATAAATTTTGTAATTAAATTATTTTATATAAAGGAAGAATATTTATCTTTATTTAGAATCACATGAAAAATTTAAAGTTTAAACCCTAACTATTCAATTTTTTATTTTCTTCCAGTTTTCTATAATCAACTTTTCCCCATATTAGAATGAGTTTTAAATGAATATAGTCATAATAATTTTCTAATTTTTTTTCTATAGTTTTCCTCAGTCATGTTTTTTCGATTAATAAGTTTTCATTTTCAAAATCTACAACATAATTCTTTAGCAAAAAATTAATACAATAAAATAATAAGCACTATGCATGCACCAAGAAAGACACAAAGTAGGCAAATCTTTGAATAAAATTCTAAAATGCATTTTAAAATCCTACCTCAAAACAACTACTAAAATCTAAGATTACCTATAAATGCATGCAAATCCAAACCCTCTGAAACTTTTAACAATTCTTTTGCTCCAATTCTAATTTTCTCTCTCCAAATCCTATGTGTAGGAATGAGCTTGAATCTCTTAATAAAGAGTTTAACTCTACCTAGGGTTTCCAATTTTTTAACATCTAAGGGCCTCTCCTTAAAGTAAAATTTTATTATTTTAATTTATTTAATTCCCTTGTGCATACTTTTTGCTTCTTCTTTTTTAATAGGTAATGGGCCAAAGCCTAGATTATTTATTATTCATTTATTGTTATTATTTATTATTAAGGAAAATAGGCTTTAAAATGGCCTTGAACTCGAACATAACAAAGATCAGTCTACAACAGAACACATAAGGCTACAAATAGAGCCATAAAGAAAAAAGAAAGAGCATCTTCCTAAACAAAGATATAAATAGAAGTAAAGCCAAGGAGAGATGCTGAAAAACTAGGGCAACCCACAAAAGGCCAGGGCCCTCAAATGATGGCTCTTAGCATTTCAGCTATGTTGATCTCTAGCTTCAATAGCTTGCCTGCTACCTCCTTCATCTCAGAAAGCTCCTGGTCTAGGGCCAAGGTTTACTTTTTCTTAATGCTAGATCTAGTTCACTTCCTTTTTCTTTCATCCAAAGTCCTGTTTGTTAAGCTGTGGGTGTTAGTGTCCTACTCCTTGCTAATGCTTTGGTCATCCACATAGTGAATGCACCTCTTGATGCTCTCATTGTCCTTGAGGATGCTAGAGCTTTGTTCAACTATACCTTGCATTTTCCTATCCATCAAATGAGTCTTGTTATTGACTTCTTCCACCCTTCTATCCATGCTTTGTTCATCCTCATTGACCCTATTCTTTAAGCTATAGGTCTCCCTTTCCAGAGTGCTCATTCTATGTTTAAGGTCAAGGATTTCATGAAAAAGCCACTTAGTGGTACGGAAGCTGTCCACCATGCTATTTTTTGCATTGCTAAGGACATCCATCTCTGGGCTATCCTTAGAAATTTCACTAAGGATGATTAGAGTAGGATTGATCAACTCCTTTAGCTAGATTTTTCCCTCTTCATTTTCTTTGACCTAGGTTCTGATTAGCTCCTGTTTGATGCCCATATTAGCCAAAGAAAAGTCAAGATTTTGCCACACCACCTTACTATCCTTATGACTGAGCATCTATAAATACTAGTGCCAAAATCCTCACAACCTTGTTCTGGTCCCTCCCTATCATTGGGCTCCCCTTCCACCTTCTCACTCTCCTCCCCCTGTTTGTCCTTGTTGTCATCTAGGGTTTTCCTTTTTTTATTCCCTAACACTATGGCCTCCTTCTCTTTGATTGCCAACACTTTGATAATGATGGTTCTCTTCCTCTTCTTTTGTTCCTTACCGTCCCCTTCCCTAATTTTCTCCTCTACCTCTGCACTATCTTCTCCTATGTTCATCCATTTTTCCTATTCACTATAACCCCTATTTGAAGAAGTATCAATGTCTAGTATGGGCTTAGGGAGCACATTTTCTCCTTGCTATCAGTTCTAATGGTTTTTTCCCTTGAGCCGTACTATGGGGACTCAGAGTCCTGCAAATCTATGTGCATCTCAAGACATTCCTCTATATCTAAAGGAAAATAAATCTCATCAGACTCATCAAATTCCCCTTTTCTTTTCTTTTTCTGTTTCCTATCTTTGATTTGTTTACTTATAATCCTACCTTTGAAGTATTCATAAATTAACAACAACAACCCCTCATGAGCATTGGATTCTTAGTTTCTTTTCTTGATACTCATTAATGTTATCATTCATGGAAGAGTAAAGGTAGAAGGGGATAGAGATTTATTCCCCATACCTAAAATGGTTGAGTAAGACAAAGTGGCAAGTGCATATGCAATCAAACCTGGTATCGAGAGTAATATATTTGATAATAGAACAGAGCATGAATCTCCACAAAGGCTTGATGGAGCTTGGGAGATAATGGGTACCTTTCTTCATCGACACTTGTTTCTCCTCTTGGTTCTTAGTGAACTCCATTGCCACTTGCCTTGATAATTTCTAATCTCTGTAAAATTTCTTGCCAAAAATAATGTTTGAAGGTTTTGGATGTGTTCATCAATAATGTTTTTAGTAGTCCAAGTAGGCTTGTTCTTCCCATTAAGGTAATCAATTATGTTTTTAGAGTCTCCTTCTAGCCAAAGGTATTTCACTCCTATTGCTTTTGCTAAATTGATTATTTGGTGCACCATAATGGCCTCTACATAATGATTAGTTTGATTTCCAAGGGGTACAACAATTGCAACAATCCCTTTCCCATATGCATTTCTTATGATGCCACTAACCTCGACCTTTCTTGGGTTGCCTTTGGCTACCACATCAAAATTAGCCTTATGCTAGCCCTTAGGTGGGAAAGACCAACTACAACCATCCCTTTTGTCTTTGACCCTTGTATTAAGAGGGGGGATGGGACCTTTAGTGTTGGTGTAATTTTCCATCAAAGCATTGAGGCATTTGTGAAAAACCACCTTGGCATTAGATTCCTTGTCCTTGAAGATTCAGTTGTTCCACTCTTTCCAGACCCCCCAGCACACATGAGGTAATGTCCATATCCATAAAGTCTTGGAATCATAATTAACCATCTTGAATTTCCGTTGATCAAAGAGCTCTAGAATATTGGAAGGAAAACACTAGGATAGGTTGAAATAAGACAATAAAAGAGACCAGATAGAATTAATGAAAGGACAATGTATAAACATATGGTCAATGCTCTCATTGTTATTTTTGCATAAGATACATCTATTGGGCCATCATGTTACCTCTTTTGGTGATGTTATCCACTATGAGTATATGATTTTGGAGCAAGATCTAGAAGAATATGTTAATCTTTGGAATAAGTCTTAGATACTAGGCTTTGGCCCACACAGGGGCCTAGCCCTATAATTGCAAAGTCTCATAACCAAAGGCCATAGTATGAAAATCATGCACAGTCTCCCCCAAAAAAATGGCATCTTTATTGTGGGATAAAGGAATATGTCTAACCATGTCCATCAGTGGCTTCAACCCCTCAGACACCTCTGCTAGGTCAATCCACCCATTGTGAATTTTATAGTCACTCACCCTATTCCCAAATCTTTCAATAAAAACATTAACACATCTATTGAAAGCTTCAATTTCCTAAAGAGGACCTGAACTCATGCCATTTGGCTTTCTCAAAAGCTAGATCCTTAGTTCTCATAAGACCATTCTAGATGGAAGAGCCTCTGGTGTCAAAATCCTTGTTAATGAAATATTTAAGATTGAGATTGTTAGCATATTTGGACATCAAAATATCTCTCCATTCACCTTTGCTGTTGAAAACTATCCAAATTTGTTTCACTTGAAGAGCTAAGTTGAACTATTTCAACTTTTGGATCCCCAAAACCCCCTTGCTTATTAGATTTGCAAATGCCACCAATGGGTATTTCTTACTCTTATTAGTGCCTGACCACATAAAGTTCCTTTGGATAGCTTCAAGATGGTTAGCCACCTTGGAAGGAATAGAAAAAAGGCTAAGAGCATATGTAGGTAAATTCTGTAAAGTAGACTTAATTAGTATTGCTTTATCTTCCTGGATCAAAGTAATACCTTTCCAACTAGCAAGCTTCTTGTTGAATTTGTCCACAAGATTATCCCAAAAAGTGTCTAGAGGTTTAAACCCCAAGGGAAGCCCTATGTCAATGGATGGAAGAGATCCAACCTTGCACCCTAAAATATTTTCTATTTTCTTCTCTCTTCTTACTAAGGTATTGAAGAAAAACATCGAGCTCTTGTCCCAGTTAATGAGCTACCTAGAGGCCTTGGAGTAAGCATTTAGAATCTTTTTAATAGATCTAGCTTACCTCACTAAGGACTCACCTCCCATAATGGTATCATCAACAAACTACTAGTGAGAAAACATAGAAGGACCAGAAGATGATTTCAAACCTACCAAATCCCCTCTACTCCTTTTGGAGTAAATGAGCCTACCTAGGCCTTCAACCAAACTAATGAATAGGATAGGGGATAAAGGGTCACCCTGGAAAAGACTCCTTGAGGGTTTAAAAAATTAGAGGAGTCCTTATTCACAAGGACTACAAAGGTGGGAGTGGAAACTAGTTGGGAAAACAAATTCTTCACTTTAACATTAAAACCAAAAGCTTCAAGAATTCTATCCAAAAACCCCTAGTCCACTTTGTTGTAAGCCTTATAAAGATCTATCTTGAGAAGAAATCCTTCCTACTTCCCCACCTCTAGAGAATGGATAACTTCATGGACTTCCATGATAGAATCTAGAATGTGCCTGCTAAGAACAAAGCCCAACTGTTGGGGTGAGATGATCTCTGGAAGAATTTTGATAAGTCTATTAGTAAGAACTTTTGAAAAGATCTTATTAAAAGAGTTCCAAAGACTGATAGGCCTAAAAGCACCAAAGGTATCCACCCCAATGAGTTTAGGAATCAGAACCAAATAAGTAGCATTAATTTCTTTCACCAGGTCTTTAGCACCAAAGAATTCCTAGACAACTTTAACAATATCAACATGAATAATATCCCAATATAACTAAAATAAGAAAGTGGGAAAACTATCAAGGCCAAGGGCTATCTTGGCTGGAAGATAAAAAACCATGTTTTTAATTTCATCATACTTAAGGATAGCTAGTAAGGCCTAGTTCTAAGCATTACCATTGATTTTGGGAATGGAGTTAACAACCTCATTCTGGTCCTCAACATCCAAGTTGAGATCTTTCATAAGAATCAATGAGAAATACTTGATAGCTTCCTCTACTATCTCATTATCTTCTTTTAAGGTATCATTACCCTTTTTGATCTCACTAATTCTGTTAGCTGCCCAATGTTTCAAAGTGGATAGGTGAAATTTTTTCAAATTTTTGTCCCCTTCCTTGAGCCATACTGACCTTGACCTCTACCTCCAAAAAATTTCTAATTTCCCAACAATATTGTGAAGCTTAGCCAAGATTTCCTTCTTAGAGTTAAGACTATTATCATCATAAACCCAAGTTTGGATATTATTCTACACCTCAACTAGGTTCCCAAAAATCCTCTCTTTGTCCTAAAAAATATTGTCAAAGTCAAATTTGTTCCATTTGTAGATCTCTTATTTTATTAACCTAATTTTCTTTCCAACCTTATACATTGCAGTCCCATCCACCACAATATCCCACAACTCTTTGATTTTTTTATGCAAACTAGGGTGAGTTGACCACATTTTTTCAAATCTAAAGGGAAGACTTTCTTTCTATTGATTTTATCAAGAGTAAGAGAAATAGGAGAATGGTCTGAACCAAGCCTCATAAGAGTAGAAAGCTTACAGTGGAAGTTTCCCAGCTAATCCAAAGAAATAAGAGCTCTATCTAACCTTACCTAAATGCAATCTTGGCCTATTCTTCTATTGGACTAGGTGAACTTACAGCCCCCAAGGTCCATATCTAGAAGAGCCAAATCCCTAATCAAATCAGCCAAGTGTTGTCTACTTTCAACATCAGGCGATAACCCTCCTAACTTTTCAAAAGCTAAGAGAGGAGTGTTAAAATCCCCCATAATAATGCATTTGATGTTGCCTAAATTGATAACCAATTCTAGAATTTTGATCCAAAAAATCCTTTTGCTATTCTTGGTATTGGAAGCATAGAGATTCAACAAAAGCCATCTCATCTGATCTTTGGGATTAAAAAAGTTCATTAGAAAAATATTACCTTCATTAAATATGATACTAGCCTCTAAAGAATCCTTCCATATGGTTAGCAGCCCACCCGAAGCACCCTCCAAGTCAGTAGCCTACTTTTTTCATGCCTTTCCCAAAGGATATCTTCTTAGTCTTTTCCTTATTCATTTTGGTTTTATGGATTAAAAAAAATCTGGTCTATGATCCCTTACCATATTCTTAACTATTTCTTGTTTGTGGATTCCATTGAGTCCACAAATTTTCCATGAAATGATCTTCATGCTTTGATTAGAGTGCATGATTCTTGTATGGTTCTTTGAATCCCATCCATCAGATTCCTTCTTGTTTCTTCCTTTTTGATTTGGTTCTTTCTTTTTCTTCCTAGGGTGGTGGATTTGTTTCCAATATCAACTTTTGCCTTGCTCCTAGTGGTGACTGGAGAGATTGGGGAAGGATCCCTACTATTCTTCTTTTTCTTCTTGATAGATATCCAAGGGGCCTCATTTACCTCCTTATAGCTATCAGAGAGAGCCTCTAACTGGGAGAGGTGCCCAAGGGTAGTAGCCAAAAACCTTTCTAGGATTCTGTTCATAGTTGTAGGGAGATACCCCTTTATTAGGGCTAGTGTTTGATTCCTGAGAAAGAGGATGGTCCTATAGCTCTCTAATAGGCCCTACTTGAGAATCTAGAACATAATAGACATCCATCTCCTTCTCTTTGGTATCTAAAGTAGAGCACTTGCCACCCTTCTTAGGAGATTAACTATTATTATATGTTAATTTTGAGTAGATTCAAACCCAAGACCTCCCTGATGAGAGTCTCACAATATATTGATGCATTGTAGGCTCTTTCCTAAGCATGTTTTTTTCCTTTAATTAGAATAAAATTTATTTAAATTAATTCTACTTTATTTTTTAATAAGAAAAACATTTTTAGAAAATATATTAATTAATTTAACTAATAATATTTAGAGTCCATTATTTAAATGCAACTTAGAAATTTATTATTAAATTAAATAAATATAATTGTTCCAAATTTAGTTTTTAAATTGAATTCTCAATTAATTAAATATATTTAAATATAATTTTCTTTATAATTTTTTTAATCAAATCATTTAATAATCTTTGTGGTTGATTTAATTATACATGAAAATTACAACATACCCACAAACTCAATAAGATAAAAATGCGACTAAAAAGACCAAGCATAGATCTAACTCAAAGGTTAAAATCTCAAATTCATGTCACATTGACAAATTTAGAAAGGTGAAGAAATTAGATACTTTCCTTTATATTAGGACAATTGACTTGGGTTTAGGACTTGGACTTGAGAACTATCTCCCCTCGTTTACCATTGAGATACAATGATAAGGCACACTCATCCTAGAAATTTAGGGTACTCTATACTCGATACTTATAATCTACATAAAAACTAAACATGTGCATATGCATATACATACATACATACATACATTTATATAACTAACAAGCAATGATAAGGAGTGGTGCATCATGCACATCCCAGCTAGCACGTGACTACGAATCCCTCCCTCAACCACATTAGATACGTCAAACATAAAGTAAGATGTACATGTACACCATACACATTCAAGTATGGGGTAAGTAATGACAAAACCATATATATATTATCCATGTTATTGTCATCATGAAAGCAACTAAAATCACTATATGAAGTACACAAAACATCATCATCAAAAGAGTAACCATGAACACATCAAATATATCAGTATAAAATAGCTCATCAAATACATAATCCAAATATGTGAATAGTATCAACCAAATTAGATAACCAAGTACCACTAAATCAAATCACATAACCATAAAAAATTGGCCTAAAGAACTTGACAATATAAAAAAAGAAAACTAGGGGTAGGCATTACACTTAGGATATAGAGGTTCTTAAGTATGACAAATACAATGGAAATGGTGACTTGCATGACCATGTATGAAAATTCTATGATCTTACCATGAATTTCATGCATGAGGGTGTATATACTAATATGTTAGCAAGAAACACTAATCTATTAAGAGAACAAAGCATTAACTAACAAGACTAATATAACATATAAGATAGACAAAAGAGGAACCCCTAATTAGGAATGTGAGCCAAATGAATGGACTATCCCAATAGGAATTAGCTCTTTGTTGGTTTGCTATGTCTAATTAAAGCTTGTGTTTTAGGGATGTATGCACAAGATGGGTACTCAAACTTGCTTCAATGGAGATTCTTAGATTTTGGATGTCGATAATGGATGGAGATGTAAAACTTGTTCTCAAATTAGCATTATAACTTTAGCTTAAAGGATTGTGTTGTAATGGCTTGGGAGGGGATCCAATTTATAGGCTAAGGGCTTGAAGGTTTGAGGGCTAAGATGCAAGGATGGGGAAATGGTTAAGGAGGGCTAGGATTGCATGAGAGGAGAGCACATGGATTGTACTTCCTTATAGCCAATCAGAGAGTGACACATGTCACAGGGTGAGTGGATGGAGGAAAGGGCAAGGATGAGTCAACAAAGGAGGCTCAAGGCCTTAAAGACCCTCATAAATGGCTTGTAAGAGAAATAAATGGGTTTGTAAGAGTCTTTATGGCCTTTGTAAGAGCATTCATGGTTGGGTGGTTGGGATATTTTGGAGGGAGTTGGGATTATTGACTTTGCTTGGCTTAGGAAAGTCTTAAGCTTGTTTAGGGAATGTGACAAGGTTAGGGGTGGGATTAGAGGTGATTTAGGATTTAGATTAGGGATGTTAGAGATATGTAAGTGGATGGCATTCAATGAGGGTGGGTGAGTTAGTAGCTAAGCTCGGTTAGTATGGGTGGATGGGGTGGATTAGGCTAAAATGGAGGTTTAGAGATAGGCTTAGGATGAGGATGAAGACTTTCTAGAAGAGTCTAGAATTTTCTAGGATGGGGATAAAAGGTTTTTTAAGAAATAAATAAAGTTTTATTTATTTCATGGGTTTGGGTTGAGGAGATATTCATTAAAACATTTTTAATAAACATGAGGATTGATATTTAACCTTAGTTAAATATTTTGAGTTGGGATTAAGGGTAGAAAATGATGGGATTAGCCTTTAATCAAAATTAAAGAAGGATTAGAAGATTTTGGAAGAGGTTAGTGGTCTTAAGGAAATTGGCCAAGTTTTGGGCAAAAAATAAATTAAATATTTACTTTGGGATTTTTGGTCAATTTATTAATTAAATAATTAACAAATAAGGAAAATAATGTTTAAATAAGATTTAAAAAATTTTGGGAGGGATTCCTTAATTAAATATTTTAAATTAAGATAAAGGGATTTAATGGCATAAAAAATAAATAAATTAATTAAATAAATAATTAATTAATAAATGATGATGTCATCAGAGACTTTTTAAGAAAATAAAAATACTTTATTTTCTAAAGGATTTTAGGTGTCTACAAAGGGCACATACCTCATGAGGCTCTTTCCTAGGATTTTAAGGGGACAAGACATGGAATGGTTACCAATTTGTCACCTCCTATTAAAATATTCGACGAACTTGCACAAAGGTTCATCCAACAATATTCATACAACATACAACACCCTAGGTCTATGTTGGATCTTTGAAACATAAAAAAAAGACAAGGAGAACCATTTTCCACATACAATAGTGGAGAGCACTACATTCTAGGTATCCCCAAAAAATTCTTGAGACAAAATAGATTGAAATATTTGTTAACACACTCATGCCTAAATTGTATTTTAATCTTAAGAAACAACTTTTTACAACATTTAATGACATGGTTAAAAGTTCCTATCATATTGAAGATGTTGTTGTAAAATGGGGAGACATTTTCTTAAACAAGGATAAAAATGGCAAGAAAATAGGAAGGATACGAGTAAGTCATGGAATAAAAAAAGTATCTGGTCAATGATGGAGTTGTAGACACTCCTAGGACTAAGGAGTCAACTTTTCACTTAATAAATGTTATATATGTTACTAAGGAACAAGAGACCACAAAGACACAATCTTTTGACAAGGTTAAGAAACCCTCTAAACCCATATGCACTTACACCCCAGTGGTTGACTTGTATGAAGTGGTATTCAAAAAATTTATCTCTAACAATCTTATCACACTGCCTAACAAATCTTGACCTTACGACCCACCTATAGAACTTGATTTGTGGAGAGATG
The DNA here is from genome assembly GCA_028749045.1 of Cupressus sempervirens. Classification (NCBI taxonomy): domain Eukaryota; kingdom Viridiplantae; phylum Streptophyta; class Pinopsida; order Cupressales; family Cupressaceae; genus Cupressus; species Cupressus sempervirens. Next base: position 450,111,835 of record CM053787.1, read on the forward strand.
ACCAATGTTACAATTACCATTGAAAAAAGGGTCACAATACTAAAAATTATTTCAAACTCAAGGATGTTATACAAGTCCTCATTGATGAAGGAAAGGTTGTCATAGATATCCTAGCTAAGAATTTAGATCACAAGTCCTTTAAAGATCTCATCCCTGAGTATAAGAAAGGAGAAACATCAAACAACAACAAGAAAAGTCATGATACCAAGATCAAGTATACTTATCCCAAAAACAAACAACATCATCAACGTAATCTATCCTAGAAATGAAAGTATTTACATGATGAGATCCAAATTTGATGAAGAGCCCAATTATGTCATATAAAAAAAGTGACCTATGGTTGTCTTCAGAATACACAACTCCTTTCAACACATTGATATTGCTAGACCACTAGTTTCACTTAGGGTTGAAAATTCCTTTTATGGTGAGACTTTGAACACTATCACTCGAGGATAGTCTAAGGTTATTCTTAAGGTACCTAGTAAGCCCAAGCAAGCCTTGAGATCCAAAAAAATGGCTTCACCTTATATATCCAACCATGACCTTGTGAGTTACTTGTAGTGAACTCCCACACAAATTTCCATCTTTGAGTTGTTAGAGTTGTCTCCCTTGCACAAAGAGATCTAAGAGAAAGCTCTACATGTGGCTAATGTCCCTATAGATATTGATGCTAAGAGATTCCAAGCTATGGTGAATCACATATCTTCATCGCACTATCTCACCTTTGTAGAGGAAGATGACAAGTCTCTTAGTCATCCTCATAATCTTTCCCTTCACATCAAAGTTCAAATCTACCACACCTTAGCTCTAAGAGTATTGATAGACAATGGTGCAGGGCTAAATATTGTTTCCTTTCATGTAGTTAAAAAATTGGTATTGTCTAGATTTGTAATCAATCCTTGACCAAAGATAGCCATAAATTCATATGATGAAGTTGAATGATCCTCCAAGGATCTAATTGTGCTTCCTATCCATGTGGGTCCCATAGAGAAAGATGTGAGCTTTCAAGTATCCCATTTCCTTATCATCTTTTGTTGGGTAGGCCATGGATTCATGACATGTAAGTTATGCCATCAAAATACCATAATTGTATCAAGTTTCCATTCAAGGGTGCACATATTGTGATCCCAGGTGATAATTCAATGTCTATCAATATGCTTACTTAAGAAAAATGCACCCCATGTTGCCTTGTTGGTCAAAGCTAAACATTACTAAGTGTTAAGTTCACCAAAGCTATCTACTATGTAGAATGGATATCTAATATAGTGCCCATTTCTAAACATGACAAGTCCATTCACATCTGTATAGATTTTAGGGATTTAAACAAGGCATAACTAAAGGAAAATTTTCCACTACCAAATATTTATATGATAGTAGACATGAACATGGACTATGAAATGTATTCTCTAATGGAAAAATTATTAGGGTACAACCAAATTAAGATAGATCCCGAAGACTAGAAGAAAAGAACCTTCACTTCTGCATGGGATACATTCTATTGGAACATTGTGCCCCTTGGGCTAAAATATGTAGGTGCTAAATACCAAAGATCCATGACTATAATCTTTAACAAAATGATGCATAAGGACATGGAGGTTTATGTTGATCATAACCATGCAAAGTCTAAACAACAAAAAATCTATCTAGATGACCTGAGTTTGATAATGGATCATATAGAATAGTTTCATCTTAGGCTAAATCTAAAAAAAAATCTTTTAGTGTTACTTTTGGAAAATTGTTTAGGTACATAATATTAGCTAAAGGCATGGAGGTTGATCTAGAAAAAGAGTACAAGCTATTATGGAAATGCCACATACCAAAAACATTAGTCAACTAAGGAGTCTACAAGGACACCTTTAGTTCATTCAGAGGTTTATATCTCAACTAGTTGATAGATCCTAGCCATTCAATAAAAATATGCATAAATGGTCCACATGCATATGGAATGAGGAGTGTGAGAAGAGCTTGGCCCCAATAAAAAAAATCTAGGAAATCCACCTATCCTCATGCCTCTAATTTAGGAAAAACATTTGATTCTTTATATTTCAGCTACCACAAATTCTCTAGGAGCTTTATTAGAACAACATGATGAGACTAAGAAGGAAAGAGATTATCTATTACATCAATTGTATATTGGTTCCCTATGAGATTAATTCCAATAATATTGAGGAGTATTGTCTTTACATGGTGTTTGCATCCCAAAAAAATTCCACTATATGCTTGCACATGCCACACAACTTGTTGCTAAAATTGATCCCTTGAAATATTGTTTAAGTAAGGTTGCACTTATGGGAAGATTAGAAAAATGGATGACTAGTCTTTCATATTTTGATATTGAATACATTGAACATAAGGCTATCCAAGGGAAAGCTATCACTAAATAACTTGCTAAAATCCCATTCCTAGATAGCACTACTATGGAGATTCGTTTCCCTATTGCATATATCATGTAAGTTTCAAAAAGGACCTCAAAGATGTTCTTTGATGGGTTGCATAGTCAACATGGAGCTGATGTTGGAATTATGTTTGTTACACTTCATGGATATACTATTCCAAAGTCCTACAACCTACTATTTCCATGCACCAATAATATAGCTGAATATGAAGCTCTCACTAATGGGATCAAGCTACCCCTTGAATGGAGGATAACACATCTACACATTTACAGAGATTCCCAACTTATCATCAATAAAGTTAACAATGAGTATCAAACAAATGATAATTTGATGCCCTATGAGAATTTGGTTAACACTCTAAGGAATTAATTTACTTTTGTCACATTCTAGCAGATCCCTAGAGCTAAAAACAAGGTTACAGATGCTAAGGAAACTCTGGCACCTATCTTATAAGTAGAAGAGCATGAGTCTCACTTCAAGATCATGGTGGAAGAACTATGCCATCCCACCTATGAATATCCTAACAATCAAGTCATTTGCACCATTTTTAGTCATGATACTTCCAGTCACTCCAACATCTTTTCCTATCTATGAGACCAAAGCATTCTTGAGAATATTACACATAATGAAAAGCATCAACTTATTTGTAATGCTTCCCATTACACCCTTGTCTTTGGTGACTTATATAGGAAGGGCTTAGAAATAACACTTCATATGTGTCTAGAGACAAATGAGTCTAAAAAGGTGTTAGAAAAAGTTCATGATTGCATTTGTGGGTCGCAGTCTAATGGCCTTGCACTTACTTAGAAATTACTTAGGGCAGGATAATATTGGCCAACTATACCAACTAATTTTGTCTGATATGCCAAATCTTGTAAGAAGTGTCAATTGAATGAAAACTTGATTCATGCTCCTAGGTGTGAGCTAATCCCCTCTATTATACACTAGCATTTATAGAAATGGGCATTTGACTTGGTTAAAAAGATTCATCCAAGTTCATCTAGAAGACACAAGCTTATTGTTACAACAACTGAATATTTCACTAAGTTGGTCAAAGTTATTCCTCTTTCTGCTATTACAAGCAAACATGTTATGTTTTTTGTACTAAATCATAGTATCTATCAATATGAAATTCTCTCCTCCATGATCACTAATGGGGGGAAAGTTAAGAACAAGGATCTTAGACAACTTTTCAAGAAGTTTAAAATCAAGAAAAAAATGGTCCTCCATCTACTATCCCCAAGAAAATGGCCAAGTTGAGGCTTCAAATAAAAAATTGTTGAAAATTTTGCATAGAATGCTTCACAAATTAGGAAGGTATTGACACCTATAGATTGATTCTCCACTACAAGCCTATAGGACCACCATACACACTCCCACTGGGGCTATGCCCTTTGCATTAGTCTATGGTTCTAAGGCTCTCCTCCTATTAAAAGTCAAAAGTCCCTCTTCACAAGTCTCTTTGCAAGGATTGATCATCGATGAGGACTATAGGGTTATGAGGATTCATAAGATAGGGACTCTAGATGAGTGATGAAAGGATACCTTAAATCACATGTGAGTTTACCAAAAGAGGATCCCTAATAGTTACAACATGAAGTTACATCCAAGGGAACTCTATGTGGATTATCTTGTTCTTAGAGAAAACAAAAGAATTAGCAAAATAGAGAGTAGAAAGGTAAGTTCGAGCCTAATTGGTTGGGTCCCTACATTGTCACAACTGCATTTGGATCTAGTGCTTATCATCTTTCTACACCCGAGGTAGAACAACTCCTTGAGCCTATCAACGTACTCCAGCTCAAGATTTTCTATGCCTAAAAGGATCTTATTTCTTAGTTTCTTATACATGTCTTATGATCTTGAAAAAATTCAAAAAAATCATACATGATGCTGAAAAAATCCTAAAAAGTGAAAATGACCTGAAAAAATGATCATCTTAGTGAGATGAAGGGCAAGAGAGGCCCTAGAGGCTTGGCTCACTTTAATTGACATGCATTTGATACTTTCTATCCCTAAGGAACCCCATAGAATTGTAGGGTTTTTTAGTCCTAGTTAGCCCAGAATAGAGCCAACGTAATCGACCAGTGGTTGAACAGTCGATCAAGAGCAATGCATTCCATTCCCTATCTTTGCATCCCCCTTGCCCCCCCTTTCCCCACAAAAAATATTAAAAATATATATATATATCTCAATAATACAAAAAAATCATAAAATATGTTGAAAAAAATCTCAATAATACAAAAAATACCTAGAAATAGAAGCTACTTGAGACTCTTGCACCTATGTCTATATGTTCTTCTTTGCACCCATTTCACTTCATTTTTTGATTTTCCTTTCCTATTGTTGAGCTGTCGTTATGCACGATGCTAAACAATAGGAATTTTCACAAACACCTCTCTTGAAAAGGTTATCTTGTGAATCAACTCCAAGGTTCCAAGTGATCTTGTGACCTACTAGAATCCATTTAGTTGAAGATAAATGTGATTGTTCACAAGGAGGAATTTTTTGGTTCATTTTAATTTTAGATGAGATGAAGAATATACACACTACTTCAAAATAAAACATGCCAAAAAAGAACAATGTTTTTTGAATTTTAATGTTTTCTATGAATGCAATCTAACAATGCAACTTGTATGAAATCCTATTCTAACAAGGGGATTAATAAAGTAAATAAAAAAACTTTAAAGAAAATAACATGAAATTGAAATCCTAACAAACATAAGCTACAGAAAACAACATGTCTGCGAGTTTAGCTTTCAAAGAAATCGGTGGGTAACCAATGAAAATAGGAGTAGTGCTTCCTTGATTCCACTAATGCAATAATCAGTAAGAAACTTAGTAATCGTATGATAATTCACCCTTCATCAAATCATAAGGCTATGAAAAGTGTGCTCATGCAAGATAAAAAGTTATGCATGCACAATTTGATGATTTCTCCTCAAGCTAGATACATCAGTGGAATTCATAAAACTATAGCAAACACTATAATTAATGAATCACACAACTAGAAATAAAGAAATAAATTTTTGGCTTAATCACAATTCCATGAACATAAATTCACAAAATTATGACACATTTAGGCAAGAACCACTACACTCCAAATGTGATCACCAAAAGCATAATTTTATTGCAAAATAATGGCAGCCCCAATTACATATTACAATAGAGTATTTATAAGAAATCATTTCCTCAATTTGTGTTGAGAGTGAGATATATCTTCATGCAATACAATTCTTTTAATTTAATAAAACAAACTAATTATATACAAACTAAGAATCTAATTGGTGCTTAGTATGACTCCATCCATTTTTTATTTTATTAATTGGATGCATGAACTTTACATGTCAAAAACAAAGAATTTATGAGAGGAGAAAGAATAAGAAAGCCTTCAGTCAAAGTGGAAGTGTCTTGAAGTGACAAAAATAGAAGTTGATCCTTCATTGGGTGTCAATCAGAGTTAAACTACCATTAGAATGCATTTTCTGCATGGAAAGCTCTATTTTTGGAATTGGCAGTTAACTGTTAGTGGAATCTCTAGAAATGCACACCTACAGACCTATATAGCTATGGACCTATGAAGTTGTGCACCTCAAAATGGTCCAAAATCTCAAAATTTTACCAAGTGTCAAAATTGAAATTCTGGCTTTTGAGTTTTGTTCCCCTTCATCCCAAAGCTATGTTTGGATTTTTGCCCTTGAATTTCGCTATAATCTCAGTAATCTTGGCTGCATCTAGTAAATCTAGAACCTCATATTTATCTTTAACCTTTTATCTATAGTTGTCTACCTCAATTCAAGTCTCCACAAAATCCTTGAGTTTGGTATCCAACTCTAATAAGGCTTCCTCTATTCTGAAAGCTTACCGAATGTCTTCATCATTATAAGCTTCCTCAAAAATCTTCTTGAATCTCTCCACTAATACCTCTACTAGCAATAACTTCTCTCATTCCTCATCCTCAAAAATCTCTAAGCATGCATCACTATAATGCTTCTCTACTTCCAAAATTTTCTCTCGGGCTTGGTCCTTGAGACAGTGAATCTCTGCATGTAATGTTTCCATTACTTTATTTATATTCAATATCTTCTCAATCCAATCATAAATCAAATCTTCTACTATATACACATCTGCCAAAATCTTATATCTCTACCATTTTATGGCTTTCAAAACCTATAAATCCTCACTCCAAGCCTACACTTCATCCATTATACTAAAATATTTCTTCAAAATTTATACCATCTTATTTACATTTTCTACATGGCATGCGGTAACTTGATATTCCCTTGGATGATCAAGAAACCCCTTTTTCAAAACTTTCCCGCCATTGCTGATAGGCTTTCAAAAATAGGTCTAGATGCACAGCCCTCCCTTCTTTGAGTACATCATTTAGGGTATCCTTGGGGTGATTAAGGTTTAAGGGACCAATAAATTTGGCTAGGTATCCTCTCACGATTTCATTATTCCTTCAAATTATTTTGAGTTCAGACCCTTCCTAGTCCATGCTTCTGAAAACTTCTTTTATCCCCATCGTCACCATCAATCTATTTGTATCTAGTGTGGTTCTCCAAGCTTTTTGAATCTACATTAGGAGGAGGGATGGCCAGTTGAGAAAAAAAATCTTGATCCCAAGTGCTGTCTATATATGCCAATGGTCTCACTTCATGTGATGGGGACTTAGGTTTATTCAAGACCTTGGCCAATTCAAGGATATCTTCCTCATCCACACAAAATTGTGGCTTCATTCTTCTCATCATTTCTTTTCTTAGCCACCTTGGAATCTATTCACTTGAAGGCCTACCTTAGGAGGATGAAGACATATGTTCAGCTACCTCCTTTCCCTCATCACTCTTCCCCAGAGTTCTTTCTCTTTGTGAGGGCTCTCCTTCTGTGGCCTCCATCTCCATGGATCCTGTAGCTTGCACCTTATTGTCTCGGGATGCTTTTTAAGAATATTCTATTATCTATCCCTCTTTTGACACTTCATCAGTTGCCATTTGTTATGGCTCCTCTTCTTTTTCCTTCTAAACTTGCTCTTCTTTAGAACTTGGAGGTGAAGGAGTAACCGAGCCTTTATCCACCACCATGACTTGGGTGGGGATGAGGGAGTAAGATTAGGACCCTATGATTTTGGTGTCATGTACATCTAGTCCTCTTGTTGGGGTTCACCTGTAGGGGTATCCCTAATCTTATCCCTAACTAATTTTGTTCCCACAAGCATGAATCAAAATCTGACATTTTGAATATCTCATCACCTTCTTCACTCTACTCATCCACCCATTGTTGCACTTCATCTTCTAAAGAAATTACTTCCAAAGGTTCCTCTGGGGTAGATGGCTATGGAACATATTCTCTTTTCTTGTTCCATGACTCTAACTTGTTGGGTTCTTCTTTGTATAGGCACATCTTCCTCTTCTTCTTCTTCTCCTTTAGGAATAGGTTTAGGGACAGATGGGAAAGGAACCATTCTCTTAATCACCCTTTGTCTCTTCTTCATGCAGATCTAAATCTTTTCCTATTGCTTAGAGGTAGAAGGGGATGCTAATTCTATTTGTAGAGGAGGAAAAAATTATTGGATTTCACCCTCTTCTATTTGGTTTGGTACAAATGGAGGGAATTAAGGGTTAGGTTGGTCTTGAGAAGCCCTAGTGTCTTCTAATCCTTGTACATCTTCTTCCTACTACTAAGGAGGTGCATGTACTTCACCCTCTTCTTCTGTATTGACCCATTGAGGAGAACTCCTCTTTCTTTTTCCTTTTCCTTTCTTCTTGAGAGGGTGGTAGTATCCAACTAGGTAGTCAAGTTGGTATACTGTCTTTGGCCTTATTGGTGATCAGGCCACAAAGGTAGGAACAATAACCTTCTTCCCTCTACCTTTGGCTAGGCAGGCTTGTGCATGAAAAATCATGGTGTTAGGTATTGGATCAAGTTGCAATGGTTTTGTGATGCAATCCTGTGTCATCCTAATGATATGCCTTGCCCTATGGCTTATTTCATCACTTTCCTCCCTATACATTTAGTGTTCATTATGGGCCTCTCCCCAATCTTATCTGTGTTGAACAGGGGATCCAACAGCTCCCCCAAGTCTTGATTTAGTATCTCCTTTGGAATTTGAACCTTCAAAGCCTTTTTAACCAAATACAAAGTCATCCTATAATAGTCCCTAATATAGACATCGTATTCATTTGTTGCATTTATCTAGTCCTCAATAGCCTCATCATGGTGGCATTCCTTGCCAACTAGACTATCAACTTTTCCAATATTGTCAAAATAAGGCCTAAGAGAATTGTACTCCTCAATAGGATATTTTTCCCACTCCCATTCAAAGAATGGAATATCCTATTTCCTCTTCACCTGATATGGTCCTATGACTAGGGGCCATGTCCAACATGGTCTTTGTTGTCTTCTTACCCTGTCATATGTAGATTCAATCTGCTATGCAATCTTTAATAGGACCAATCTATCACAAGGATATCTATGGAGCTTCTCTAGATTTATTGTGGCACTAGCTACGCTTAGATATGTGAAGGTTTTAAACTAAATGTAGTAGGCCTAGAGAGCTATTATCTATGCAACTACATCATCAAATAATTGTTTTGCATAGTCTCCCTCAATAAATTAGATGATAGTAAAAATGAATGCATTATTCATGATTATGTATTCTTTTCTTTATGCCAAGAGCTTCTTCTTCACTAATTGGGGGTAGATGATGTATGGCCAAGGATTGGGATCTAGTATGCTACCCTTATTGCATAGTCTGGGATAGTTTGTTGCCCTTGTTGCTAGCAAATATACCAAATATGAAGTCATGTAGAACTTCTTCTTGTCCTTGACTACCTCCAATTTTTCACACAAGTTCTCACTCAATGTGGTGGCCCGGTCAAGTGGCATCTTTGTTTTCTTGATGGTCTCAATAAAGTTAACCATGGAAACATTCAAGTGCCCTGCTATTGGCAAACCCATTACTCTACTCAAAGGAATGATAGAGTATTAAATATATTCCTTCATGTACCCCCTTTTCATATCCACTTTCCCTATTATCTTCCCTAGAGGAGTCTTCTCAATGAGATCGGAAGATTGAATGATATCTATCACCTCTTTTAGGTGTTCCTAATGCCACCTTTCTGCTACCTCATAAGCGAGTCTAATGAACTAATATACCCTAGGGAGATAAAATAACCTCTCAATGTTGTCAAGTCAAAGATCAAGAAAAACTTCTTTGGTCATGCTCTTTACTACCCTTTCCTCAAGAAAAAAATATTGTACAAGTGTCATTAAAAGTTTTGAGGATTGCACTGGTGTTGGGTGTGAAGCTACGTTCACCAACCTTGATTGGATTAAAGTAGATACCAAAGTTGATCTCTCCTTGGGCTTGCTTCATATCCTAAGGAATTCTCCTAGATTTGTGTATCCTAAATCAATATCTTTTATCTCTAAGTAATCATCTTGGAATCTCAATTTTGACAAAACCCCTTGGAACTTGAACACCACAAGATTTGGTGCCATTTTCTTGCTGGATGAAGATGCCATTATATCTACATGGTAAAAGAAAGATGTCCATTAGTTCAAAATTAAAAATAAAAAGGGTATAATAAAACTTAATCTAAAAATTAAATGTGTTAGAACATCTTGTTATCCTTCAAAACAACACATTTTTTTTTAAATATAAGGTGTGCACCTGTGCACCAAATTAGGTGCATAGGTGTGCACCTCATTTCCTTTGATGTTTTGAGTTGCATATGGGTGTGCACTTGCACACCAAATTAGGTGCAAAAATACACACCAAATTTGGTGACAAATTTTTTTTTTTTAAAATTTCCTGCTAGTTTTAGAGGTGCCTAGCTATGCACCAAATTAGGTGTGCAACTATGCACCACTATGTATGTGTTTTCATTTTTTGTGTTTGAGGTTTTTGAATTATGGGGTTTTTTGCATATGTAGTGGGGGTTCAAAGGTGTACACCAAATTAGGTGCACAACTATGCACCTCCATTGTCAGTTTTTACCAACATTAGAAGGGTGGAGAGTGCACCTGAATAGGTGCAGAAGTGTGAACAAAGCCAATGTTAGAAGGAGGTACAGACCTTGCTAAAAAGGGAGCTATGTTGGGAATTTGAAGTTAGATAATGATACAAAGATGATAAAATAACAAGTGAAGAGTGAGAGGAGAGGGGGGGTTTATATAACCCCCAATCACCTCTGGTGGTGTGCCGGTGTGCATCTACGTAGCTATGTAGGTGTGCATCGACACATCACCAAAGGTGATGTGTCCTTGAATGAAAGGGTAGATGTGAAAGTGTGTGAATTTTATTATTATTATTTTATTTATTTATTTATTTATTTGACTTTTTGACTCTTTGACTTTTCTCAACCAGGGCCTAGGATGTAAGCTAAGGGGTAGGTAAGACCCCAAAATTTTCCAAATTCTAGATTAGGAGCCGAACATCCAAATGAATAAAAGTATGGGGTCCCTATTCCTCCTAGGGAATGGGGCATGTGTTGTAGAACCATAATACCTATCTTGAAATGGACTCTGGTCTAGGTCTAGGGGGTACAAACTACTTAGCTTATTAGTGTCTCTTTGTGCATAGGTGTTTTCTTTGGCAACTTTCTTAATAGTGTTTTTCAACACTCCCCTTGACATAGGGTGTTTCTCAACACTTATCAAATACCCTAGCTAGAGTCTAGCATGTTGCAATAATTCTCACTATCATATTTGATTCCTAAGGAAATAGTCATGTGATTTACACACACACTTGAACATTAAACTTGCTAAGATTTGGTTGACTTTATTTTTCTTTGTGTGTTTTCTATGATGGTTTTCTTTGTTGAGTGGTCCTTCCCTAATAGTCTCTCAAGGATGTCATATACTAGAAGACTAGGGCCAAGGGGCATGTTTTACTTGTTTTCTACATATGGGTATACATTGTGGCCATTAGATACTATTCTCCATACTCCTCCACTAGTCTCTCCCAACTCAAATATCTTTCTAGAATGGTCACATCCTCAAATAATGTTTGCATTGCATTTTAGATTGTGGTGACTAATTAGGGAAATATTGTGCATACTCCATAATTCCTTGGTGGGGTTTTGGATTTTTGCTCCTATTTTATTAGGATTTTGGGCTGACATGTAATTATTAATTATAACCCTAAAGTAGTAAAAATATGTGTATAAAAGGGCTTAGGGTTAGGGATTGTTTCATTTTGGGTGATGCAAAAATTGGTCCTTGCAGTAGTATTGAGCTATAAGGGATTACAAATTATAATTAGGTTGTAATCACTGGATCATAATAATATTGGACTTGTTGTTTGGTGGACGTAGCCCAAGGATTGAGTGAACCACATTAAATCTTGGTACCTTGTGTTCTTTTCTATGTGATCTATTATTTTTTGATATTGTTTATATTTGCATGTAATTGTTATTTCTATCTATGGTAAAATCCTAATAAGTGGCATCAAAGAAAGGTTGGCTTTTAAGTTATCCTCTATAGGAAAGTCTCACAATTGAGTGGGAGCAATGGCAGATGGGGGTAAGCTAAGGGTTGAAAAATTTAATGGGAAAAAAATTTAGTTATGGAAGATGCAAATGGAAGACTATCTTTATCAAAAGGATTTATGAAAGCCATTGGAAGGAAAAACCAAGAATCAGGGATCTATGACAAATGAAAAATGAAATCTTTTAGATAGAAAGACACTTGGAAGCATTTGATTATGCATGACACCATCAGTCACATTTAATATTACAAAAGTGAAGATGATGGAAGAGTTGATGGAAACCCTAGAAAAATTGTATAAAAAGCCCTCCACTTCAAATAAGGTATTTCTCATAAAGATTTTATTTAATATGGAAATGAAAGAAGGTGGATTTGTTGCAGATCATTTAAATGAGTTTAATACTATTACTAGTTAGTTATCTTATGTGGGTATTAATCTTGATGAAGAAATTAGGGCTCTATTGATTTTGTGTTCTTTTCTTTAAAGTTGGAATGGCTTGGTAATGGCTATGAGTAATTCCATTTTTGGATCTAATATTCTAAAATATAATGATGTGATTGGTGTTATTTTGAGAGAGGAAACTTGTAGGAAATCCTTAGGTGGATCTACATCAAGAAGTTCTTTGAATGCACAAAGTCAAGGTAGAATTATTAAGAAAGGAAGTAATTCCATAAATCATGGGAAATCAAGAGGAAATTCAAAATGGAAGAGGTTTCAATCAAGAGGACCAAATGACTACTAGTATTGTGGGAAACCAAAGCATAAAAATAAAGATTTTTGGACTCAAAAGAAAAATGAAGGGGAAAAGCAAGATGGAGATAAGGAGGCAAATGTGGTAAGTAACAAATCTGAAGAGGATGCTTTGCTTCTATCTTTAGAAAGTATTAATGATTCATGAGTTTTAGATTTTGATACTTTATTTCATGGTACACCTCGTAGAGGTTATTTCATTGATTATATCCAAGAGGATTTTGGGCTTGTTTATTTGAGGGATAATGAACCTTGTCAGATTTTTGGAAAGGAAAAGTTAAGATTAAGTTGTAGAATGGGAATCATTGGCTACTACATGAGGTAAGACATGTTCCAAGGCTGAGTAGGAATTTAATTTCAGCAAGGCAAATCAGTGATGAGGGTTGTGTAGTTACTTTTAATGATAAAAATTGAAAGGTTTCAAAAGGTTCCCTTGTAGTAGCAAAAGGTGTAAAAGTAGGAAAATTATATCTTTGTATAGGTGATATTGTTCCTTCTACTTTAATTGTTTCAAAGAAAAATGAATGTCCAGGAACAATTGTTGTAGTTGAGTAGGGAAAACAAATAGCTATTGTAGATTTTGATACAATGCTATGGAACAACAAAATTGGGTACATGAGTGAGAATGGTATGAAAGTACTTCATTCAAAGAAAGTTTTACCAATTCTAAAATGTGTTAATATGGATTTCAATGAAAATTGTGTGTATGGAAAACAAAAGAGAGTGAGTTTTGTGAAGGTTGGGAAGGAAAATAAAAGGGAGAAATTAGAGCTTGTGCATATAGATGTATGGGGACAAGCTTAGGTATCTTCCCTTGGTGGCTTTCATTATTATGTTATATTTATTGATGATGCAACTAGAAAAGTATGGGTTTATTTCCTTAGACATAAATCTAATGTATTTCAAACTTTTAAGAAATGGAAATGCTTGTTTGAAAATGAGATTGGTAAGAAATTAAAATGTCTTAGATATGATAATGGTGGTGAGTATTGCAGTCATAAATTTGAAGATTATTGTTCCACTAATGGTAGTCATAGACAAAAAACTATTTCAAGGACTCAATAGGAAAATGGAGTGGTTGAATGCATGAACAAGAGCATGCAAGGGCCATGAGGTTGCATGCAAGGTTTCCCTTAAACATGTGGGCGGAGGTTGTGAATACTATTGTATATTTGATTAATAGGGGTCCCTCTACTTCTTTGGGCTCCGGTATTCTAGAGGAAGCACAAATTGGTAAGAAGTTGAGTTATTCTTTTCTTAAAATCTTTGGTTGTGAAGAATTTTCTCATACATATTCTAAAAATGGAAGCAAGTTGTAAGCTAAGTCAAAGAAATGTGTATTTTTAGGATATGGCATTGATAAATTTTGTTATAGGCTTTGGGATTTTGAAAATCATAAAATTGAAAGAAGAATGGATGTCATATTCAATGAGAAAGTGTTGTACAAAGATTTGTTGCAGCAACATGAGAAGAAAGAAGATGATTATGTAGTGCTAGATGATACTCCAAAAGATGATGTTGCAACCATTCCTCATGATATGCAACAACTACAACAATAAATACCACACACACTAGTGAATGTTAGATAGTCAACAAGGCTAATTAGACCTCTAGAAAGATTTTCTCCTTGTATTCTATTTTACTTACTAATGCTAGTGAACCTAATTGTTATGATGAAGCTATGCAGGTGGATACTAAGATTTAGTGGGAGTCTGCAATGAAAGAAAAAATAGAATCTTTGCTAAAAAATAAGAAATGGGATTTATGCAAGTTTTCGATAAGTAAAAGCGCTTTATAGAATAAATGGGTTTACAAGTTCAAAGAAAAGGATATTGTTTTAAGTATTGTGGCTATTGAAGATTTTCATTTGGAGTAGCTTGATGTTAAAACATCCTTCCATCATGGTGATTTGGATAAAGAGATATATATGCTTAGCCATAGGGATTTGAGGTCAAAGGTAAGAAAAACTTAGTGTATAGATTGAAGAAAAGTTTATATGGTAGCTTGACGCAAGCACCTCAACAATGGGATCTAAAATTTGATAGGTTTATGCAAAAGTATGGACACAATAGGTGTTATTCAAATCATTGTGTTTATTTTCAAATGTTGGATGATGATAGCTACATTATTTTATGTTTATATGTTGATGATATGCTTATAGATAGGTCTAACATGGATCACAATAAGGGGTTGAAACACCAAGTAGCACATGCATTTGCTATGAAGGATTTGGGGGTAGAAAAACAAATCCTTGGTATGAAGATTTGTAAAGATAGGAGGAACAGGAAATTAATGCTATCTCAGGCTGACTATGTTGAGAAGGTGTTGAAATGTTTCTCTATGGAGAATGCTAAAGATGTCAGCACACCTTTACCTAGCCATTTGAAGTTGACTAGGAAGATGTGTCCCAAGATACAAGAAGAAGAGGTTAAGATGTCCAAGGTACCCTATGCTTTAGCTATAGGAAGCTTGATGTGTGATATGGTATGTACAAGGCCAAATATTACACATGCAACAAAAGTTGTTAGTAGGTATATAAGTCATCCAAGAATTGAGGATTGGAATGTAGTCAAATGGATTCTTAGATGTCTAAGAGGTACATCCAATAAGTTTTTACACTTTAGAGGTTCTACTACTAATTTATAGGGATATGTTGACTTAGAATTGGTAAGGGGTATTGATACTAGGTGGAGTACTACATATTATGTATTTACTATTGGTGGGGCAATCGTGCACTAGGTTTCTAGGTTACATAAGGTTAAAGCTTTATCCAGTACAAAGGAAGAGTATATTGCCGCTACAGAGGTAGCCATGGAGATGATATGGCTTTAGTTCTTCTTGGAAGAATTGGGATGTCCTTAGAGGGATAATTAATTGTTTATAGCTAGTTAGAGTGTCATTCATCTTGCAAAGAATTTAGCTTTGCATTCAAAGAAAAAACACATTCAGTTGTAGTACCATTTTATTTGATTAGTTTTGGATGACGGATAGTTAAAGCTAGACAAGATACATACAGATAAAAATCTTGTAGATATGTTTACAAAGGTAGTAATAAGGGAAAAGTTGAACTCCTCTTCAGCTTTAGTTGGTCTGTTATACTGAACATGAATAAAAGAAAAATAGATTCCAAGGTGGTTTGATCCAGTGGGAGCCTCATGGAGTAGCGGAATAGCTATAGGAGCAGTCTCCAAGTGGGAGATTGTTGTTTAGTGTGGAGCTTCATCAGTTCTCAAGTGAGAGATTGTTAGATTGTGGTGACTGATTAGGGAAGTATTGTACATACTCCATAATTCCTCAACGAGGTTTTGGGCCCTATTTCATCAAGATTTTGGGCTGACATGTAATTATTAATTATAACCCTAACTTGGTAAAAATACTTTTATAAAAGGGCTTAGGATTAGAAATTGTTTCATTATGAGTGATGCATAATTTGGTTCTTGCGGTGGTATTGAGCTGTAAGGGATTACAGATTGTAATCAGGTTGTAATCACTAGATTGTAATAATATTGGACTTCTTGTTTGGTGGGTGTAGCCCAAGGATTGGGTTAACCATGTTAAATGTTGGTGCCTTGTGTTATTTTCTATGTGATCTATTATTTTTTGATATTGTTTATATTTGCATGTAATTGTTATTTTTGTCTATAGCTAAATCCTGACATTGCAGCCCTCCCTTTTGTTAGGGTCTGGTCATTGTACATCTGTAACACACAAAACTCATGTTAACACTCATAGTAAAGAAAAGATGGAGAAAAGAAAAACATCTAAAAATACTCATCATACTTACCAATCTCCATGACATGGTACTCATAGGATACCTTATATGTCCTCTAGTGTAATGGTGGCCTTTCCACTAGGAAAATAGAAGACATTATGCTCATAGTGCCAGTGCCTTGCTAGTTCTATCAAAATACCATAGTTTTTCTAGATATGGGGCAACTGCAAGAGCTATCCAAATCCCATGGTCTTTAGTGCTCTCTCTTACTCATCATATAAAATGTGTACCAATCTCATTTCCACAACCTTGGGGTCCCTAATGATCTACCCTAGAAAAACCATATGCACAACCAAACCATGCAAAACATGTCAATATCTTCCATGATGTATCAAAACAAGATCATAAGTACTCTTACTCTACTATGCAAATGTAGAAACTGAACTAAATGACAAAAAAAATTATAAAAATGCTCAAAATGGAAATATGTGATACTTCTTCCTATTCTTACACAATTATTTAGGTTGCATTTGTATTGTGTGATACTTCACATAGTAAACATACAATACTTTTCAGCTATGAGATACTTCACACCATATTGTGTGACTAATAGGTGGTGATCACATGACACTTTTCTTAATATCTATGTAGTACTATATTAATACTAGAATTATCACTCAATAGTTTATAAAAATTTCATGTGGTACTTCTAAGATATCACACAATATTTTACAAAAAACCTATGAAAACTATGAAAAAAAAGACCAAGAATGCTCAGAAAATGACCCAAAATGCTCAAAAAATTCAAAACTCATAGAGGCGCCCTAATGTAGAGGCCAATTATGCAACCAACTAAGCTCAAAATGGTGTGTATGTCTCAGAATACCTTGCTACACCATTTTTTCTCTCTCAATTTCTCAAAGCTCTCAAAATGACAAGAAAAATGTATTAAAAATGACTCTTGGACCCCTTCTATAGTCTTCTAACTCAATTTTGACCTAATTTTTGAACTCCTTGAAATTGCACAAACATTGCAACACTAGCTAATTTTGACGTTATAGATCTATTTAGGGATTGTAATCCAAATTTGGGGTCATTTTGATGGTCAAAATTGCATTTCAAAATTTCCTTCTTCTTCTACATAGTTGACTGACCTTTTGAGACCTAATATTCAAATCTCAATGGGGAATCATCATATTTCCTCATTTTTTCATCATTTCTACTCTCTTTTTCTCTCCTTTCTCATTTCATTTCATTTCAATTTTACTATTCTTATTATTTTGACCTAATTTTAATGCTTTATCTCCCTTGATCAAACTTAGTCAAAAATAGGGCATCTTATCACTTCTTGGTGGTCACTTTTTGGCTCTAATAACTTATCTGTCATCATAGACCTCACTTTATATCAATTTGATCATATTTCACTTATTTCTTCACCTCCTCTACCTCATTTCAATTTCAGTCCTAAGGGAGTAGGAATATTCTATCATCATAGAAAATTGCTTTCCTACTATGGCTATCTATTTCTCAGGGCATATGCTTGACCTTTCCATTTTCCCTTGATCTATCTTCTTGATTTTCTCAACATGTTAGTACTCATCTTGGGTTTAGACATTATCTCTCTCTCATAGTAGTATTTAGTTCTACCGCTAATAGATTGAGTATTCAAGATTTGCTATCTCTCTTTGCACTTCATTCTTCAGAGCTAGATCACTTTGTCAATTGCTTGGCTTCTTCATTCTTTGACATAATGTGTTCTTAGATTGATCACACATTAGTCAAAGAGGGTAAAATGTAATAAACCAAAAATGGTCATATTGACTATTAGCTCCCTTCTCAACATTTTTGCTAAAATTATTAAATTACTTTTTTTTTTTAATCAAAGCTTCAAACAACAATTTATTTAATTTTATCCTATGGTTTGGACACTATATCCTAAGTTATTATTTAATTAAAAGGAAAATTTCCCCCCTTTAATTAAATAAAAGACCCCACTCATCTCTTATCCTAAGTTGTACACATTTGAAAGTAAAAGAAAAGTCTTTTTGGCTCACACGGAGACACAAAATTCAACTCTTTGTGATTGGTGGAAATACTTGTGCACATGGGTAATGTAAAATTAAACTCCCCACCCATGATTAGATCCTCTTGCTTCATGATCTCCACTACCCTTACTTCTATAAAAGAGGGAGCTCTCTCTTCATCTTAGATAAAATCTTCTTGTGCTATTGTTATGCTATAGATTTCTCTAGGTATTCTTGGAGCTTTGGAAGATCTTGTGGCCTCAAACTCTCACTTGCATATCATAGTAGCTTAACATCATTAGTAGCTTAACATAATATTGTATTAGTATAGTTTCTTTTTATGCATTCGAATAAAACACTTATTTTAATTATAGGGATTGCAATACTCATATTTTTCTAGTTAGTGTACATTCCATATCTCATTTCATAGCTTAGTTATTACTTTCATTGCATTGTATGTAGTTTCTTAAACACTAGCATCCTTTCTCTTGTATTGGAATCTCCCATTTCATGGTGTATTTTCAAGGGGCTTCATTCTTATTCTCATCTAAGAGCCATTTTATTCATGTTTGCACCCTTTGCATGACATGACTAGGGAGCTCTAGGTCGACATTTTAGGATCTCAATCCATTAGATCCCTTGAATAGGACTTAGAGAAGTGCACCTTTTTGAGTGTACACCTCTAATATTTCTACCAGTGCAAGGGTTCCTTCAAAATAAATACCTTTCTATTGTGAATAACCTTTACATACTAGTCTCTCTTCATTCCTTATCACTTATCCTTGCTCATTCATTTTGTTCTTGAATACCCATTTTATTCTTACGACATTCTTAACTTTAGGCCTACAAACTAATTCTCATGTACTACTATTTAAAATTTTTCAAGTTCTTCCTTCAAATAACTAATCTAAGATTCATATTTGCATGCTTTATTAGTACTATTAGGTTTATTCTATGAAATAAAATAAAAATCATCTCTTACCTTTCTTCTTGTCAATACTCCTTTGCTTGCATCACCAACAATTTGTTCATCATGGGTTATTTCACTAGTACAAAAACAACAATATATTACTTAATAAACTACTAAAAAATGTAGATATGTGACTAATTTTGATCACATGACCAATGGTAGTTTATTGCCAAACATTTATCTCCCAACCAAATTTATGACTAGAATATTTTAATCATTGATTAGGTCATTTATTTAGTCATTTATTTCATAATTTTGGTAGTTTATTTGGTAGTATATTTGGTAGTTTTCTGGGTTGTATATAGGGTAGTTTATTTGGTAGTATATTTGGTAGTTTATTTAATCATTAATTTAGTCATAATAGAGCACAGTGGAATTGAACCACCATCCTCCTACTTATAAAGCAGGTGCTCTTCCATTGAGCTAGTACCCTTTAGAGAATAATAAAATAAAAATGACAAAGTTGTCTTCCCAACATTAGATCTACCATGATCACGGTCACTGTAACATGATACACTCTTCTTAAAGAACAAAAATTTTAGTGATTATGAAAAACAATAATATCAATATTTATCAATAAAAATTCAACAATTTTAAATTCTTCTATTCAAGCATTTTTAAAATTATATTTCATGTCAATTACACTTCTCTAAATTATTGCAATGATAGACTCTTATAAAATATGATTTGGAGCACTTTGGCCACACACAAGTATTGTTTCTTGTGCTAACTTCTCAGAAAAAGATATAAAGTTTATGCAATTTTTGTCAAGAAAATAGACCTTTGCATTAAATAAAAACATCAAACTCCATTAAAAAATCACATCAAACTAGTCATTATTCTTTTCAGTCTCTGCAATAATTGAGACTAGCTTCCATGCACTATGAAAATAGAGTCACTTGTTGTACTGATGGAATGTAATCACCATAATAATACCAATGTCAAGAGCATGCAGAAGCCACATATGGTGGATGTATAGAGGACACGTTGAACTATGTCAATTCTTGCCATGACCTAAGAGACTATTTTTTGGGAGGAAATTTTTATGAGGAAAAAACAAAAGACTACCAAAAAAAATCAATCCAACATGCTTCAACTCCAAGAATGACAATGCAACGAAATTTCTTATCCCTTTATTTCCATTGTTAGACAAGTTCAAACCCATTACAATAGCCAAGATGTAAATGTGTTGAATAACATCTATTGAACCTTTGGCTCAATTAACTAGGGTGGATTAAATTTTTTTGGTGCATTTTTAGGATTGTTGTTTGACTTGTCTCGCAAGACTTCTAAATTTAGCATTAGAAGGTAATAATAATCTTTGAATAACTGTAAGTTATGTAGTATCAAAAATTTAGGCTTGATGTATTGTGAGGTACTACATTTTTTTGTTACAAGATTATTAAAGGGAACAAGAAAGGGAACTTTATGTTACTTCAACCAAATATAGCAGTTTATAAAATAAAAAATCATTTTGAGTTTGATCCATTGACTTCCAAACAATTGTTATGTTTATAGTTTTCTAATCCTAATAGCCAAAGCCTACTATTGCCATGATATTGTAAGTATATCAACCTTATTTTCCAATAGTCATTGGCCAAAAAATTAATAATAGCACCATTGTTGTTGTTTCAAAATATCACATAAATCAATTTAGAAGGCAACCTCAAAATAAATGTGAAGATAACTCCTCCATATTTTATTATTGAACTTTCTTGCATTTCACACTGTTGAATTGAATTCCTGATTTCTTTTTAGCTAGCCCTTTACAAGATCATGTTTCCCAATTGTGGGTGAGCATTCTGATAGTTAGTGAATTTTGATTCACAGTGATAGGTAGAGCCTTTTGTAGAAGATGGTGGCTATATGGTTATAGACATGATGCAATAGAAAGTAGTTTAAGCAAGATTTGGGTGGGCATTAGTATATTAGGGTGTCAAATAGTGCCTGACAAGTTGTGATGTGTGCTGGAGAGTTAGAAAGTGCTTAAAACACTTTATGACCTCTTGAACTTCTCAATCGCAATACATATGTGCATATATTTATAGGTTTAAACTTTAGAGGTATCATATTATAAATAAAAATATATAGTAAGATACAAGCTATAGATGTATAAAATAATTTTTACATCACTATAAAATACACTGTGGTCATGCATTAATGGGATACAAAGAAACATTAAATGTCATGCCCAAAATTTTACAAGGCAAAAACACAACTGCAAAAAAAATTTGATGGTAACACCTACAAGTCTCTCCTAATTTACTTTACATTGCCAACTAGGTTATTAAATGGTCAAGAGTTCAGGATACCTAACAATTATGTTTAAATAGTTGCAACATACTTCCAATCCTTAATTGAAAAGATCTTAAATAGGTTGATGGAAGGTTCTAACCTATATCCTTGTTTAAGAGTAACATATAATACGAATTAAAGATACATTAAATAACCTATTAATATTCCAATACGTTCTATGTATTAAGTACATTAATTATGAATGATGTGATTATATATATATATAAACCCTAAATGATATCTAAAGACATTGTCGCTAACTACCAAGACACCTCCAATTGCCATATTATCCATTAATAATATATCCCAAACAACCTCTCATTATTAAAACATTATTATTATGAATAATAACTATTATCATCTATAATAACCTTAAATTTATTATTGGACCCTATATTATTTCCTAACATACATCCCTCTTTTTATTTTACCATACAACTTTCTTGTCACTTAATCTATTTTCCCATTCTAAATAACCTACAATTATCCACTAATTAACAATGTTACTAAATAATAATAATAAAATAAACAATTAATAATCCTAAACTACAGCCCATCTCCAACTTCCAAATGGATGCGACTATCGTCCATCCAAACTGTATAGTTAACCAATTTTCAAAAAATAGAAAACATCATGAATTTTTTTGAAAATTTCATCATTTGATTATCATGATCTGCATAGTTTGTGATCAAAAACAACAAAAATAATGGAATAAAATCACTATATTTTCATGAATCTTGGAAAAAAAAAATTGACTTTATTTTATCTTTAATGCATTTTAGATGGAGATTAGTCTATCCCCTTCCGAACTACTACCATCATCAACCACTCCCAAATACCATTTAATAATACCCCTAAGTGACCCTAATACTATCTATCCCCTTCATACACCTAACTATATACTAATTTTACTAACTCAAAATCAAAGCACCCTTAACACATACTACACTCCCCTAACACCTCTACCCAATCACATGCCCCAAGCACAAGCTCTAACCACTTACCTGGCTGACCATCAAACCCATCCTCATATGAGAATGATACTTCTATCATGGTTAGAGATGGATGGTGCTCCCAATTTCTTCCCTTTGATCTATGCATGGCTACCCAAACCACATTTGATGCCTCTCCAATCCCCATGCACACTAGATCCTGTATAACATACCCTCCAATTGGTAGTCCTAGGTATGAACCATGGGGGGTTCACATGCTGAGGCATGAAACTCATGGGCCCGTATGGAGTATGAGTGTGGCATCTTAGGGAGTGGCCACTGTCTAAAAGGCCACTCCTCCATCTTTTAATTTATAAATTTTTATCTTTTAAAATCTTTCTCCTCTTACATAGTCGACTTCCATGCATTGGTGGGTATTATAAAATATTTTATTGTATTATTATTATTATCATTTTTGGCATAGGAATCAATAGGTACATTTCTTTTTGGATTATGATTTCCTTTTGAATATAAACCATTAGTCAAGTATTATATCTTGTCTTTTAGTTAGGGAAATTATTATATATATATTTTTTCATATGAAAGATTCTGTAGAATATCCCTTATGATTATTTTATTATTCTATAATTGGTGAGTGGATTATTTCTCAGTCCCCATACATTTTCTAGAGAGGTTATTGCATATACCCAACCTATGTTTTTGTTCATATATTTTGACTTTTCCATTGATTCTCTCATGTACAATCAATCGATCTAATTATTTTCCTCTAGTAAATTATTAAAATCATTAGGTTTGAATTTAAATGTTAGAATTAACCTTCTATTAAAGTTGTGGTTATGTGTATTATTTAGTTAGCTATGAGATCCCATTGAGATAATGGAGATTTGCTGAAGAGATCTATTGTGAAACCATTGTCTACATAAAGTCAAGAGATCTTATACAATTTTATGACAATTATTAGTTCTTACTATGAAATCCAATTGCTCATTTCATCACAAGTTCACTATAACTATGGACATATTGAACCAAATACATTATGAATATTGTCTACAATATCAAGCATACTTGAAAACACTCCCCCATAACATTACCTGAATCTATATTGAAATAACATCAAATACCCAATTATTTGTTTTCAAATGAAAAATGAGTAAAATAGAACAATCTTCTTGGAGTGATTTCATAATGCATTACAACTACATATATCAATGATACATCAATATTTCATTTCATTTGTGCACAAATGCAACAATGACACACTATATGCTAACTTCTCACAAAATCCTTCACTTCTACCTTGGAAACATACATTACAACAAGGTAAATAGGATGAAGGGTTTTCTCAAATACAAGATATCCTTGGGTTTTTGGTGATGTATATTGTTTGGATGCAATATTTGCTCATTTTCATGGAGTCTTGACAAATTTTCTAGGTGTTGTATTTGCTGTTACAATTATGCTAGCAACCAAAAGTCCTCTGACTACCATATAAGATTTGTAATCATCATAGGGTGCAAGTGGGTATTGATTGGGAGTAGTTTGAATTAAACTTTGGATATTTTTTTGATGTTGGGAGTGTTGTTCTCGATTTTGATGTGTTGAATTAGTAATTTAGAGTTTTTTTCTTGAATTTCTTTGATATCAGATCTGAACAAAAAATTGTTAACAACAATAAAGGGTGTCACTAGACCTTCGCCAGCACTGCATTTCATTCATATAAGGAACTTCTTGGTGTTTTATAAATGAGTTGATTGGTTCATGATATTTGACATTTTTCTTTGGAATTACAACAATTTCTTTGTATCAGCACTTCATATCAATAGTTGATCCTCTTGATGAATGTTTATAATGCATATGCACTAACCTTGTAAAACTTTAGATTGTCATATCATTGAAGAGCTTATAATTTAATGCACTTTATTTTGTGAGCATTGGATGGTAGTATGCTAGTGAGTTTGATCTTTGTTTATTGCTAGTGTACCAAACTACTAAACAAGTAATAGTGTAATCATTGATTACCACTAAATTTTTTAGAGTTGTTTTATTTCCCACTAATTAAGTGAAGACTTTGTCTTTGTAAGTATCAAAAATGTCTATATAGGTATCAACTAAATTCAACAGTTATTCACAGTAACTCGAAGTTGTCTAGCAAGCCAAAAATCTTGTGTCGACAAGCTCAAAGAAGCACCTAGCTATCCATTTTTATGAATAGAGTCCAAAAGGACAATGTTGAGAAAATCCTCATCATCTAGGAATAGATATTATAATATAGAAGAGAAAAAAATGGGTTCAACATCAAAGCAAGGCTATTTGTCCATTCACATTAGCCAACAAATTGTAACAGTGAACTAATCCAAGAATGGGAAACATGAGAACAATAAATGAACTACAGATAGAAGACACACAATTTTCTCAATTTAGATAGATCTAATAACAACTAAAAGTCTATAACTCAATTAGTGTTCCACAAACACCGAAGGCCTCTAACTAGAGGACAAATCCATAAAGCAGTTGTTGCCATACATTAACAAAAAATATTTCAAAACAAAAATACTCTCGAGTCCTAAATAAGAGGTGTGAATTGATCTTGCAATTAAAACTACACTTAATATTAACAAGTCATGCTAAGCACAAATAATATAAACCTTAAGTGTTAACCATTTTCCCCTACTATAGGAGGAAAGTTTTGCCCAAAGTCAATAAGATAAATTTAGTTTGTGAAGAAAAGCTTTAACTAGGAAATTAGTGTTTCTATCTTCCAAGAGGAAGGTGAAAATGTTGTATCATTTTAAAAACTCTACAATATCTTCCATGAGAAGATGATAAACTCTTGAACTCTTCAATAGTAATACAACAAGATTAAAGATGGCTACAAAACATGTTTTCTTATACATGTGGCAATATTCCAAGTTGGGAAGGTCAAAAATTGCTTATTTCTATATCCAATAGTGTCCCTTCCAAAGACACAAAGGTGCTTGTGTTTAAGTATGTTCCTACTTGCTTCAAAAAGCATCATTGTATCTTCACTACCATCAAACAATTATTCATGCAATCTAAAGTTTTTAGAAAAAATCAAGCACTTAGTATACGTAAAGTATTGCTTTTGCACATAGGGAAACTAGAAGGCTTACAAGGTAACACCACACAAAATTTGATCTTTGTGGTTTGATTGTTGATTGGTTTAGTTTCCTCATTTATCTCACCTATGGAAGTGTTGTCTAGTTCGTGTGCCAAAGATGATCCTCTAAATAGATCAACAGAGTCTTGTGTAAACTAGGACTAAACAAGGTACTTAAGTGCATTAGACAACATCACTATTATGTTGTAGATTATAGCTATAATAGAGATGTCTATACCTATGTTGACTTGCTCAGAGAGTTCATTTATTGATGGTTCCTTTCTTCACCCCTTTATCAGATGTTTCTTTGGCATTGTGATTCAAGCTCCTTCATGTCTTCTCATGTCATCATGTGACTAAAGTTTTCCTTTTGTGGTTGGATATTTCATATGTTCATACATTCATGCTAACTAAGCATCATCATGTGCATTCCATATATTGAGTTGGCATAATTGAAGTGTATTTAGTTGTGTTGGGATTTTATGTTTATGCTTACCATTTCTTTTACCAGCTTTGTTGAGATGTGGCACCGGTGCCTACTCATGTCGATTGGTGATTATTTATGATCTCATAAGATTTTAATTTTAATGTTGCATCAAACTATCTTTGTAACCGCTGAAGTGACATTGATAGTTGAGTATGGATGCATTGCTTTAGCTATGTCCTCTCTTATGTTCTCTCATTGCTACAAGAATATTATCAATGTGTACTATTGATGTAGGTGACTACAACTAGAAGAGCTACTTACTTTGGTAGTTTTGAGTGTGCTAATCATTGTGTGTCATTTACGATAATGAAAATTAATATTTTTTTATCCATTTGCAGTATTGGGAATTCAAATTTAATCATAAAAGGAAGTTTGGTATTGACTATTGTTAGCAAGAATTGTGTACTGTCAGTGGTGTTATCACATGTGAAAAAATATTGAGAATATTTTTGTGATGTCAAAATAGTTGGCATTTGGAGATTTTTCTTTCACATATAGGAGCATGCTATTTTATGGAATTTTTTTCTTTTTTGATGTAAGTTGTGACCTTATTTCTCTATCATATGGCTAAGGAAATGGTCTTATTCTTCACAACGTCACATTTCTTTAGCATTTCACTACAAACACTATGGCTCTTGCAATGGGTGATCATATTTTCTATTGGAAGATTAGATGGGGAGAGGGAAACCATTTGAAAAGGTATGGGAAAAATATAGTGAGGTTTGGTGTAGCATAATCTACCATTTTTTCATAGGTAAGAAAACAAGGGGGAATTCGAGTCAATTTCAAGATTTGGTGTATCCATGTATGCTCTTGTTGCATCTTAGAAGCCTTCTTTCTATTCTTTGCATTGAATGTTTGTAATGGGAAGGAAATCTATGATTTATTTTATCAATGCTTTATGGGTCTCTTTGAAATAGAGTGTGGTGAGTACCTTGAAGCATTGTACAAATAGATTAAACATGTAAGGAAAGTTGTATGTTTCCTCCAACACTCTGAGTAATACAACACTCCCAGGAATACATGTTTAATGAGGCCACAAAGTAGTGAACATACCAGATCTAAAGAAAAATCAATATAGATTGTCAAGGAAATGGATCAAGTAAAATAAAATTCGTGAGGAGCAAGGGATGCATGTGAGTAGATACAACAATAGGGTTCAAGAAAAAGAAGGCAATTACAATTCATAATAAAAACAACATAGTTAATGACAATATTGGAAATGATAGAAATACATTGTTTTGTAGGTAGGGATAATTAGGAAAGCCAAGTGGGATTATGTATAGACAATATGAGACATTCTTTTCATATAATTTTTCCAAATAACTCATCTTTGCTTCCACTGCCCATAACTAAATGGATTTTTATTTTCAAGATTTGTCCACATAGGACCCTTTTCGGGCTTTCCAGGAATATGATGGATATTCATGATTTAATTTTTAATTTTCACAATTTTATGTTTAAAGATATATTTTTTTGGACAATACATAAAGATGATGAATAAGAAGTTCAGGGAATATATGCAAAGAAGTAGTATTTGAAGATTACCTAGGAGCTTCTTCAACATTGTCCTTAGAGTTTTAGAGATATCAAAACTGTAATGCCACAATTTTAGTCATTGTTATACAACTAAAATTGAGTATTTAAGGATTAAAGAGTTGCAACTTCCAAATGAATTAGGTACAACAATCATTTCCTATGACACCATGTGCATGGACAAAACCTATGTAATAAATTATCGCCAAATCTCTGTGTTACCCTAGCATGATTGATGAAGATGGTCAAATGAAAATGAATTCTTTGGAAATTAATTCTTATAAAGAAGATACTCTGAGATAAAGCCCTAAATCTTTGAGTGAAAAATAATAATATGAGAATAATACTTATAAAAATCTCAAAATGTAAAATGCCTTTAAGGAAAACAAGATAAATTCATACCTGGTGTGTGAAATATAAGCATGGGAAGCTAAATACTTTTATATAATTAGAGCTTCTATTAATGGAAGCTCAATACTTACAAGTGTCCTTCCAATTCCATTGCTCCCAAATCACTGGTTCTCATGGCTCGACAGTTTTTCCCCAAATTTCTTATAACCTCCCTTCTTCCAATAATGCCTTTTCGAGGTGGTATCTTCTTCTTTTTAATTATCTCATAGGAAGTGCGTGTGTTTTACATGCATTGTATTGCACAAATTTTCAACTATGGTATTCAATGTTATATTTTTAAAAAAATTGCTATAATTTTATAAATGAACTATTTCTTAAAAATAATTATTTTAGACTTGTAAATTGATTTGATTTTAATATTTGAACTGACATATTTTTAGAAATTATAATTTTAGTAAAATATGAATCTAACTATAAATTTTATTTATATCTATAATTAGAAATTTTCAAGTTAAAATGCATAAATATACATATAATATACTACAATAATAATGGCACATAAAATATTAAATTTATAATATTCATTAAATAGTAATACATGTGTATGCATCTAGCATGTATATAAAGTGTAAGATACATTAACATTAAAAATTTAGTCAATGTGTGGTGCATACAAAATCATGAAATGAACTCAAACATATATATATATAGTTCATTTTATTTTTTAAGATTGTGAAAATTACCATATAAATCTTCACAACTCCTCTAATTATCAGTGACTAATTATTTAGTCATTCATTTGCTCATTTATTGAGTCATTTTAATTTATCTCACCTTGTGGTTGTATGCGTGAATATGTGGCCTTTGCTAACACACACACTTCAACACGGTCATTGTATGCGGATTCATCCCAAAATAAACATTGGATTGTTCATCCAAAAATCAGCTGGCAAAGCGACCTATTGCCTTCTATCTAAATGGATTTTGCCTGTTAATATCCTCAGAATCAAGGTGCAGGCAATCAAACCCTGTAAGAACGAAGGATTTGAATGCAATTTAAGCTATATGAATGTGCAAGTAATCTAGTTGAAGTACAAGAAATTAATCTAAGAAATAAAAGACATTAAACTAAAAATGTATGCATTATTAAGCTAGATGAATCTAAACTAAGAATGCAAGATGTATGTAAAAATATGAGCAAATGTGAGTATGAATTCCAGCAGCGATTCGATGCAAATTCTCCAAATTCATCCCCCCAAAATGAAGAGATGAGGGTCTCTTAAATAGACTTTCTTGAAATCCATCAACGGTTGAGATCAATTCAGATCAACGATCAAGATTGAAGATGAGGTTCAGTCATAAAGGGAGATTCCCAAATTAAAGGGAGTTAACAGATTTAATTTGAGTAAAATAAGGAGTTAACTGATTTAATTTGAGTAGAAAAAGGAGTTAACTAATTTAACTCAATTTTGATCAATAGTAAACTGGAAATTTCCCTTTTTGAACTGAAGAGAGATTTTGTTGAGATATTTAATTTAATAAAATGAGATATGCTCTCATAATTACTTTTTCTATTTAATTAAATAATCTTTAATTAATTAGAGACACTTTTCTTATTTAATTAAATAATATTTAATTAATTAGAGACACTTTTCTTATTTAATTAAATAACTTCATTTAATTAATTAGGAATGGCTTCCCATTTAATTAAATAACTTTGTCTAATTAATTAGAAGTAAGTACTTCATTTAATTAAATAATTTCATTTAATTAATTAGAAATACCTTTCCCATTTAATTAAATAATTACATTTAATTAATCAAGATAGGCGTATTTATTAAATTAAATAAATTTAATTCTGTAGTACATTAGCCTTAGGATATAATTATAATTTAATTAAAGTATAAATATTTAATAATTAAATTATAATTAAATCAAGTAGATTTAATGCGACTAATATGAGTGCGTACTATAGGAATTAAATAAGAAATCTAATGAATGCAGATTAGGGTTTTCTGCATCTGACAATTAAGTCAAGTAGCGAATAGCAGAATGAGAATTTCCTATTAGAATAGGTCTTAGGATTGATCAGAAATAGACTAGAATTGGTATCATGGCAATGAGCCAATTTTGGGGTATTACAGTGGTTTTAGCCAATGACCAAATTAGTCCTTTATTTAGATGTTTATACTTATGAATTACAAAAAAAAGTAGAATTTGATCACTTTTAGTCACATGACTAAACATTTTAGTCTTGTGACTAAAATTTTTAGTCACATAGTCATTTATTTGCCCAAATTCTACTAGTGTTTCTATTAATATACTTAGGTGTTGTTTTTTCTTCTCTAGGTTCTTCAATATGATCTTGAATTCTATCATCAATCTCAAAGAAAGATATTGTTTTGCATTAGAATTTTTATTGATCTTTGACTTTCATAATAATTACCAACCTTCACTACATTATTAAAATTTATAAGAAAAAAATATTCTATGTCATAGCCAACTTTCACAACTTTTGCAAGAAGAAAAATTAACTCAATGAGATTCAAATAATATACATTACCCCTAGTTCTTGTGCCTTTGAAAATATCATTTCCATGCTTATCCTTAATTTAACATTTATTATTAGTGAATTAAAAATGATAATCCTTCTCAACAAGTTCTCCAACACTTAGAAAGTTATGTTTCAGCCCATCAACAAAATCTACATCATCAATGATAGTCTTTACCTCAAGAGTTATAGAAACTTTTACTTTTATCAAATAGGATGAATTGTTACTAACCCTAACAAAACCTCCATCATAGCTCTTGATTTCAAAAAACTTATCTCCATCACATGTCATGTGATGTGAACAACCACTATATATATTCCAATTTGTTCTCTTTTTCTTAACATGTGAAATAAGTTTTTTTCATTCTTTAACATGCAAAAAGAGGGGTAAAAATTTATTAAGACAGAAAGGAATACAACAAGGAGAGCTCAACAAGGAGCTCGATCCTGAGCAACAAGATCATCAAATTCTTGCACCATCTCAAAGGACAGTTGCCCCTTATCCCTAATATTCCAACCCGGATCATGACTAGAAGCCCATTTGGCTAAACAATCAGCAGGTCTATTCCATTCTCACGGAATATACTTGAACCTAATGAGCTGAAAAGAGGAAGAGAAGAAAAGAATCTGCTTAACAACAGTGGCCAACTACCAACTAACATCCTCAAGCTCCTGCGAAGAAAGCATGTTCACCACCACCTGCAAATCAGACTCACAAATAATCTTACTCCATCCCCACAAGCAACACTGTTCCACAGCATATAAAATAGCCTGAGCTTCCATGAGATTGTTAGTATAATCACCCTTATGAATTGAGAAGAAAAATTTAACATTCCCAGAACTACAACGAGCCACTCCGCCAATACCAGCCAGACCAGGATTCCCATGAGAAGAACCATCAGTGTTAATTTTCAGAACTCCAAAGGGAGGAGGAGTCCAGTGCCCATCCCGATTAACCTGACCCTTCCTCTGATGGTGAACCTGCCTGGACATAGAAGGAAACCTATGAGTCGCAACCCCATCTTGCAGATGAAAATTGAGGCGATTACAGATAGCAAGATCAACTGGATCCATACCCTCATCAAGCTCACACTTCACAAGAATAGTTTCCTGGAGAGAATGTGATATTTTCCACCAAAGATGCAAAACACCAAGCCGAACATCTTGGAATATGTAACGATTCCTCTCCAACCAGATATGTCAAAGCATGAAAGATGGGCTAGCAACCCAAGCAGCATGGAGAGAAGAAGACTTGGAGGGAGCACTACCCAAGCGAGCCCAGAACTCAGGCAAAGAGGAAGCATACTGACAAGAGCAACCCCAAGCGCTCCACCAAAGGTGCCATATCTGAGTAGAATAGGAGCAATGGAAGAATAGATGGGAGACAGACTCCTCTCCATTACCACACAAAATACAATAAGAGGGGCCCTAAAATCCACGTTTACAAAGATTATCCCAGGTAAGACAACGGTTGTGAGCCACTAGCCACATGAAAAAATTGCACTTGGACCAAGAAACTTTATTCCAGACTTGCTTCCACCAAGGGACCTCAGCATCCCCAAATAATTGTCTAGTTATCTCCTGATACCTAGCAGAGACATGATATTTACCAGACAAGGTACCGCCCCAAGCCAATACATCTAGACCAAGCAAAGAGGAACACTCTCTAGAGGCCAGAATTTGAGAAAGCTCCTGACGATCCATGTCTATACCTCCAGGAGGCCAATCAGAGGAATGCTTCCATCTATAACCAACAACAGGTCCCAATTGATAAGGAGTCTTGTAATGAGCCACTTTATCCCATCCAGCGGCAAGAAAAGAGTCACAAAGAGGTTGAAGATGAGGGTATATGGATAAAATGGAAGGGAATCCATCCCAAGCATCAGACCAAAACAAAGCCTGAGAACCTCCTTTACATATCCAGAACAGACCCCTCTTCACCAACATCGCACCTGTCTTCAAAGTATGCCAAACCATTGAGCCACGACCTTCAAGAGGAAGTGCAGAAATAGAGCAAGGATCAACACCATGAAAATATTTATGAGTGATAATATGAGCCCAAAGTTGATGCTGTCCAGAGCACCATCGCCAATAAAGTTTAGCAGCCAAAGCTTGTCTACTCAATAGAGCAGAACGAAGACCAAGACCACCCTCCTTTTTAGGCCTACAAACAGTTGCCCAATTAACCAAGCTCCATTTAGTACTACGCAAATTACCACTCCAGAGGAATTTTTGAGAAAGAGCATCAAACTCCTTGAGAAAGTAAATAGGTGCAGCATGAACCATGCTTCTATAAGTAGGAAGAGCTTGGATAACAACTTGAAGAAGAGTAACCCGAGAAGCAGTAGAAAGCCATCTATGAGTCCAATGATTTACCTTATCCTGAAGCTTGGTAATCAAATTTTTCCAGAAGAGACATGGCTGCCTAGAAACAGCAATAGGAATGCCAAGATAAGTGAAAGGAAGTGAACCTATCTGAAATCGTAGGATACCAACAATCCTGTGCGGAATAGAATCAGGAGTGTTAAAAAAGTAAATGAAAGATTTGTGCTCATTAACTTTTTGGCCTGAAGCTGCCAAATAAATGTCCAAAGCATGTCGAAAGGCTTCAACTTCCTTGATCATAGCAAGACCGACAAGAGCAGAATCATCAACAAATTGAAGATGGGAAAGAGAAGGTAAGCCATTACCCCACCGCCAGCCTTGAATAGAATTCTGGGACACCTGATACTTAATGAATCTGCCCAAGCCTTCAGCCATGATGATGAATAGATATGGGGAGAGAGGGTCACCCTGGCAGAGGCCTCTAGAAGCACCAAATAGTTGTGAAGGTTGACCATTAATAAGAATAGAAAAAGAGGCAGAAGTAACGCAACTCATAATCCAACTCACCCAGTCAGAGCTAAATCCAAAAGAAAGAAGAATACTCCTTAGGAAGCTCCATTTAACTCTATTGTAGGCCTTAGCCATATCCAGCTTAACAAACATGGCTCTCTCCCTTGAAGTAGCCATAGAGTGAATAGCCTCAGTAGCAATAACCACCCCATCCAAAATTTGTCTTCTAGCAACAAAACCACCTTGTTCTTCTGAGATAATAATGGGAAGTCACCTTTTTAGTCTCTCAGAAATCAGCTTAGTAATAACTTTGTAGACCACATTACATAAGGCAATTGGTCTAAAAAACTCCAATTGATTAGCACCCTCTCTCTTAGGAATAAGAGTCAAGAATGTAGAGTTCAAAGCTCGAAGCATCTGCTTGCTAGCATAGGATTCTTTAACCACCTCCAAAAAATCATGATTAATGATGTCCCAAAATTCCTGAAAGAATTCAACTAGAAAACCATCAGGACCAGGAGCCTTCCCCTTAGGCATGCCAAAGACCACCGCCTCCAGCTCTTCCAAAGAGATAGGATGCATGAGATAATCATTCATTTCCTAAGTGATAAGGGAAGGAATACAAGACAAAATAATATTTTCTTCATTATCAGCAGGAGGAGAGTCCTCAGAGAAGAGGGTAGAGAAGTACAAAATAGCCTCCTGGAACAAAGCTGGCAAGGAATTCAGTTGGATACCTTGACAATTAACCAAAGAAGAGATAGTGCTCTGATTCCAGCGAGATTGCACTGTTTTATGGAAAAAGGCAATGTTTTGATCACCTTCCTGGAGCCAATCAACTCGAGCCTTTTGCTTCCAAAAAATTTCCTCTCAAAGTTCCCATTCTTCTAGAGCTCTAGAAGCAAGGGATTCAGCCTGGCCAAGATCCTCCGAGAAACCTCGATCTCTAATCTCCCTTGTGATGACATCAATATTTTCTTGAGCAAGCCTCTTCATAAAGTGAAGATTCCCAAAGCATTCCCTATTCCATATCTTGAGCTTCCTTTTAACATATTGAAGCCTTTTAGAAAATGAGAACATTGCAGTACCAAATGCAGGGGCACCATCTTTCCACCAACAAAAAAAAAAATCATGAAGAGAGGAGTCACGAAGCCACATCAACTGGAACTTAAAAGGAGGATGCTTCAGAACATAAGCCCCTATAGCAGAAAATTTGATTGGCCAATGATCTGAACCCCTCCAATCAAGGATTTTTGAAGAGATAGTAAGGGTGCCACTAAGCCAGAAGCAAGAAACAAGAAATCTATCTAGGCATTCTGAGATAGCAACAACACCAGTCCTGTGATTATTCTAGGTATAGAGGCCATTAGAAGGCTTAACATCAGAGAGATGCAAAAGAGATATGTGTTGCCGATGAAGAGCAGAAGAAGGCCCCAATCTAGCCAAACCACCATGCTTCTCTTCCAGACTTAAAACTGAATTGAAGTCCCCTGCTAACACCCAAGGATGATAAGGATGACAATTTCTAACATATTGAATATGTTCCCAAAGTTCCTCCTTTCCCACAAGATCAATAGGTGCATACACATTAGTAACCATGAATACCTCTCCTGAGTCTAGAGCAAAAGCTACCATAGAGAGAGCTGAGCGAGAAGACATCCAACCAAGAGGAGAAATTTTTTGAGGATCCCAAAATATAGCTAAACCACCAGCACTGCCTGTTGCCCCAACACACTGGCATTGGCCACGAGACCAAATACTAGAGGCATGTTGGACCATAGACTCCACAGAGAGCTTAGTCTCTTAGATACAAAAAACATCAGGACTATGATCAACCACCAAGTTATGAATAGCCTTTTGTCTAGGGATGCTATTCAACCCCCTTACATTCCATGAGAGAATAATCATCATTGGGTAGATTTGGGAAAATGAGAATCCAAAGGTTTCACTGAACCAGACTCAATCAATATATCTCCTGTGAGTTTAATCTTCTCTTGGTCTATTTTGCGTCCACTCCTTAGAGGGGGAGAAGAAGAAGCCCTCTTAAAGGGTTGAGGCAGCAACCCCAAGGGGAGAGGAGATCCCTTGCCCTTACCTGATGATAGAACATCCTTAACCAAGTCAGCCAAAACAACATCATCATCTTCCAACACTGTAGGAGTCACCAGAGCCACTGTTATAGGAGCTACAGGAACCTCACAATTCTGATATACTACAACTTGAGATGCCCCACAAGAATTATTAGGAACAGATCTCTCATCTAGGCAAGCTAGATCAGAAGAGATAGGAGGAGGAATACCCTCCTCCAGAACCATACTATCCAACACCTCAAAACGGTTAAAACCTGAATCAGATAATCTTTCTTTCAAAGGCCTCTTTTGACCACGTCCCTTAGCTCAAGGACGAACAGGGGTAAATCCATCCTTATCCTGCATTGGAGCCTTACCCTTACCTGTAGCATCTTGTGGATTCATCCCCTTGGTAGTATTAACCATTTGAGATTGTCCTTTCCCTGTAGTATCTGCCAAACCACCAGCATTTCCAGCTGTAGACCGATCCACTCCTTTGAAACTCAAGTTACGGGGGCACTGCCGCAGTAAATGACCATACTCATGACAAATCTGGCAATGGAAAGGGAGGGATTCATAATCTAACTGCTGCACCCAAGAAGAATCCCCCAGACAAATTTCCAGAGAATCTGGTAATGGGTTATTCAAATTAATTTCAACACAAATTCTAGCAAAAGAAATAACCTTTTTATCGAGGGTTTGATGTGTGATCATAGCTGGCTTCCCCAACAAAGCAGCAATTTATTGAAGGATGTCTTCACGCCAAAATTCCAAGGGAAGACGAGGCAAGTGAACCCAAATTGGCACTGTTGAAGGGAGATCCTCAACAGAATTAAAACCTGAATGCCAAGGTTTGACAAATAACCCCACATTGTTGTAGAAATAAGGGCCTCCTTCAAAAACACGATCACGATCAGACATGCAAGAGAATACAACAAAGAAATAACTATTCCCTGCCAACATAATCTCCATATCGCCTTCCACCTGCCAAGAGTGGCGGATCCATGCCTCAAGAGCGGATAGGGAAATTTGGATTCCAAGAAATTTGCATATCAAAGCATGCTTGGTCCAATAATCAATGTCCTCCATTACAGCCGTTGGAGGAATAACCAGAATAGGGCAATCATGGCTACGCGGAAGACAACCATTAACTTTTTTCATCTTGGAGCTCTCCCTTGAATAAAATGATTCAGATCGCATTGCATGCATAGTTGGAGAAGAACCATCTATTCTCACCAACGGAGAAGAAATCCCAGGCCCTGCCATGCAAACAATAAAACCCCCAATCCAAAATTGACTGCAGAAGATCTCCAAAAACACCGACGCAAATTATGTCCAATAGCTAACAATCCAAACAGAACAGAAAAATAGCAAAGATCAAACACCAAGAACAGGCTAGGGGAAAAACCCTAACTCAGCCAGCAACCAACGCTTCTCAGAGACTCCATCACCCGTTCAATACCTGGAATCCCATTCTTTAACATGACTTTCTTCTTTATTAGAAAGAAAAAAAACCATTTCATCTTCATCATTTTGGATTAAGGTAAAAATAGGTTTTAGGGGGACCGAAAACTCCATTTCATCTTCATCATTACTTTTTGTAAAATAGATATCCTTGACTATAATGTCCTCATCACTAACACATAGACATTCATTAGGAACTTTTTATTTGTGAAGTCTAGATTTTACTTTAGATTCTCTTGTAAGACATCTAGAAGAAAAATAACCATTCTTATTATAGTGATAGAAAGAAAAAGGTAACTTGTTTCTTGAAATACCATTACCTTTAGGCTATCTTCTTGCAACCAATTCTTAAAATTCATCAAAATTCTCTCTTCTTCTTGTATGTATGTATAATCACTTGCATAATATAAAAGATTTCTTCTTTAGGTGCTTGTGCTCTTAATTAGTATTCTCTTATCTTTATATGCATGAACTCTAAAAGAAATTTCAATTCTAGGAAAAAAATCTACATGTGTGGGAAATATTTGGTAACTATTAGTGTAAATAATTCAAATACATCAAATATAACACAAAAAAATAACAAAACCATTTTAGAGATATCTAACTAGGAAGAGTATGAAAATTATCTCAATCACCCTTAAAATTGAGATCCTAATAAATGATACTATGACCTAGCATGAGAGATTCAATGCTAAATGATAAAATCCTAAGCTAGAATTAATTATTTCTATTATCAAATTGAGGCATCATGAATTTATAAAGAAAATAAACAAATTCACAAATTGGATAGACTAATTTGCAAGAACAATTCTTGACAGGTTGTCTCCTTCAAACTGATGTCTTCTAGTATTTGATGGTTATGGTAGTCTTATGGCATGGAAAACAATTGAAAAATAAAGGTTGTTGGGCGTATATTTTGTCACACTTGTAGCACATACTAGTCATGGGTGTTAACCATTAGATGTTAGTATTTTCTCACCATTCAAATGTTACTATAGGAAACTAAAATTGGAACAATTGTTATGTTTTCATTGATGTCAAACTTACCAATGAGACATTGCACAACCTATTGGATAGACATTTATTAATAGCATAGAGTGTCATATCTATTGATTGATGAAGAGGATTTAAAAAGAAGAGATAGCAAGGTGAGCTAGTGATATTATTGAAAAGAGAGATGTTAAGTATCATGGAAATACAAT
This sequence comes from Cupressus sempervirens, assembly GCA_028749045.1. Lineage (NCBI taxonomy): Eukaryota > Viridiplantae > Streptophyta > Pinopsida > Cupressales > Cupressaceae > Cupressus > Cupressus sempervirens. The sequence continues at coordinate 450,150,039 of CM053787.1, forward strand.
GGGCACTTGATAAGTTAGCCATTGACAAAATAATGTATTGTTCAATAATTAAACAAAGTAAAAAAGACAAATTAAACTAATGTATGAGTGCAATGGGAAAATTTGAGTTGAACTCTAAGCATGGTTGAGTAAAAATGTTCGTTAGTTAATAAAGGAACTATAATTGAAGATTAAGGAACTTAAGTAGAAGCCAAACAAATTGTTTAAGCTGAGTGATAGTTATTGTTGAGCAATGTGATCAGTAGTGACTGAGAATAGTAACAATTGAGTGAGCCACTAAATACAGATTGAAATAGAATAGTGTATGCTGAGTTGCAAAGTGATGACCAAGTAGAAGAACACAGTAGTTTCTTAGTGATAAAACAATTTATAGCTTGTAAAAGAAATGAGTTTGAGGCTAACACAATTGATTTTTTAGATGAGTCAAAGAGTGTGAATGATAAGGATTGATGAGCTATATTATTTAATGCATGAAGAGAGTTTTTTATATGGTAAAATGAAAGGATTTGATTAGAATTTTCTAAAAGTATCAAGAAATAAGGAGAACAAAATGATGGAAGGATTTAATGAAACTGAACTAACTGTAAGATCTAGGATGTTGTTTAAGTGGAAAAAGATCAAAATTACCTTTTAAGGAGGCACAAGAGATATTTTCTAAGGTTAGTGTTAACAAAAAATCTTGGACCCTTGCTTGAGGGAATGCATCTTAGGTAGCCTTGTGTAACATGGAAATAATCTCAAAAGAGTAAGACTTTGCAACTTGAGATTGAGTCTCTAGAGAAGGTCGACTTCCTTACAATCAAGATGCACCTAACTACTTTTAAGAGGAAAAGGGAGAAGGAGATGCATGAAATCAAACTACCTAATCTAATCTAAAGGTGGGGGGCTGATGTACCTAGATTGAATGGTCACAACTCTTCCCACAACTATACTAAACATTAATGAAAACCCAAAATACACTAGACTTGACTCTAGTCTATCCCTCAAAATGACATGCAGGTCTGAGAATTAAGGAAAATATTGAAAGGAAAGATAATTTTCACTTATGCAACAATTGCTAGCAGATGAAACACAACATGTAACTTAAGAAAATAGAAAGGAAAAAATTTACTATAAGGCATATACATGCACTAGACAATAAAATGGCAAGAGAAGGTAAGGAAAAAAGATTTCAAAAATGGAAGGCAAAAGTCGTAGAGCATAGTGCTGCTAAAAAAATATAGACAGAGAAGAACACTTTACAAGTATTTATAATTTCCTTTTATAGAGTTTAGGCATAACTTAGATGACTTCTACTCTAAGGCAAAGCACAACTACTTCCATCAAAGCTGTAGAAAACAATCATGAGGATCAAGAAAATCTGATCTTGGTACACATATGGAGGTGAGAAAATCATATCATATCAAGAAGATTAGATCATGTAGGGAAATCACATCTTTCTCCTTCCTAGTTTGACAAATCAGTAAAAGTCAGTAGTCAAATAGGTCAAGCAACCAAGATAAGCCATGTGGTCCAATAGCCTTTTATCTTTCTGCCACCTCACAAAGTCTTCATGGGTTTGATCATCCTATTACCTTAAATGTGCCATCTTTTAAAAACCTAACTATTACTACCTAAAGGAACCACCAACTTAACCACTATCATTAACTACTTTTGTTTCCACTTGAGCCCACAAGGACATGTGTTCACAAGATACTTCCTTACATTTCTTAAAGATCAACTAGTTCTACAATCCATAAAAGTGTTGATCATTGATCACCAAATGATCGACGACCATGAAAGACTTGAGTTATAAGTGTGCTTCCCCTTAAAACTTAATTGCAATGGCTTACAATACTATTAACTTTTATTGCAATGTCAACTTAAACTATGCTTGCCCTTCCTTCCAAAATGGACCTACTGAGACATGTGGTAGAAATTCTCTTCCCTACGTTGTTAGAAACTCTAACAAAATAATAAATGTGGAAAAGTGACGGCCAATAAAAATTCATCGTACACCAACTCAGTTGACATGTCAACACAATCAAAAGATGACCCACTAAAGAACCTAAACCCACAATGTCACATGTTGGCAAGGTGCTTTCTTGCATTCTGACATATTTTGATAAATCTAAGAATGCAAAAAGTGCCTATCATTAATCTTTGCAAGATCTAATGGTGGGGATGTTGTGGGCCTGCAGAAATATTAAAGTGCATAGATAAGGTTTTTGAAGATTTATTTTCTCATGTCCTAATTTGAATATTCAAATATATGAATGTTTGAAGCATTTGAATTCAAATATCCTAGTTTTGGAAGGAAGGCATTTTTGGTTAATAATTCTGGCAACTTAGAGGGGATGCTTGCCTGCTAAGCATAAGACCAGTGACCTTCAGCATCCATTGGGCTATAGAGTCAAAAGAAATGAAAATCTACCCTACTAGAAACCATAATACTAAAAAACTATGACTCTCTATAACTTCAAAAATTCAAGAAAACTACCTCTGCACAGCTCCTCAAAACTATCATTTTGGAGGAACAACACCATGTGCATGTGCACTTCTTGGAAAGTAGCAAAAATAGAAAATAAACTACTCTAGCTATATACATGAATAATAGAGGGAATAAGTCAAACAAAGCCATTGACTAACTTGTTGAAATAACTCCCTTTCTTTCTGTGGATTAGAGAAGTATTAGTTGGGACAATTTATGGTTTCAGCAAGAAGTCTGAGGGGTATTCACCTAATATGGTCTTGAGAGGAGATTTTTCTTCAATGAGTCTTGGTTGGAGACTTGGATATCTTGATGAGAAATCTCATTCTACACTCTTGGTATACTTGACAATTTACTACTTGAGAGGTATGGCCCATTGTTTCTCTTGGATGCAATATGTTTATTCTTGTCTTTAATGGATATGGATCTTGAGCTATGGTACATGAGTTAGTTCTAGAGGGTTCATTTGAGAGATGGTTTAGAATTGGTTATCTCCTTGTGCATATGCTTTATGTTGGTTGAGTTTGGGAGATGGTTTTATTTTTGGAATATTCCTTGTATTAGGAATGATTATTCCTTGTCTTAAGAATAATTTATGAGTTTGATCTTCTTGTGAGAGGCTTACATCCATTATTAGTTATATGGTTTAGTTTGGGTGTTGTTGTGGATTCTTGGTTAGGGTTTTATGGAGGAGATCATACTTATACAATTTACATCTAAAGGTGAGTGTAGAAGGACATGATACAGGTTGCAATTTGTATAGTTTCTCTTTGGTCTTGGTTATCTTCCTAGATGTTCAGTTTTACTTACAGTGGATTGTAGATTGGTTGGAGATTGTGATCAATTGTTTGTGCTCATGTACATCATGTGAGAGATGACATGGTTATTCCTTTATCTCTTTCCTTTTTTTATTGTGGAGAACTTGAGAGAGTATTAGAGACTTGTTATGAGATTTATTCTTGTAACTTATTGGTTAATGTATTGTTGATGTCCTTGATACTACATGGATTCACTTTTGTGAGACATTGTGAGTGGATTGGTTACAGATTTGATGTTATCTTTTGTAGTGGGACCTTCTTGGTGTATATGTGGTAGGTATTTCTTTTGAGGCTTGTGATTGCAGATTACAGATTGGATGTGTTGATAATGTGAGACTCACTTGGTATACCTTTGGAGGTATGAACAGTTGGATGGGTTTGGCACATGTTGTGGGTGCTATTTTAGCTATGGATATTTGATAGCTATAGATACATATGATTACCTTTGGATTAGGGTTTTTTTGCTCTTGGAATTTTAGTTAGTACATGATTTTATGATCTTCTAATGTGACAAGTTGGGTGGATTTATCTTTGGACGACTTCTATGTATGTTTGGTGGAAGTGGCATAATAGGAGGTGGGATCATTCATGTTTGAGATGTTGGATACTTTTATTTTGTTGTTGGTACAAGGATGGATCACTTGGTGTACTTTGATTCATGATGGTAGATGTTCTAGGAGGAATTTTTCTCTTGTTCATTTATGTGGCTATGGATTGACCCTATGCAATGTATACAAAAAGTGGGAGATTGTTGAGATTATGGGTTTCACACACATTGCATAATATTTTATATTGTATTATTTTATTTTATTATTTAATGTTACACCTAGGAGCACCTAGATGGGTGTGCAACATGGAAAGATTCCCATGGGATATTCTTGATGAATTTTTATGTAACATTGTGATAATATTTGATGTAATTATCTAATATTGGAGAAAAAGAAATTAAATTTCTAATATTAAATGTGGGGTCAATGGGTTAGGTAGCACATGTTTTATGTAATACCACTTGGCAGTTTTGTAAGACTTGCTACTATATAAGCAACTGAAAGGGTAGTTGTAGATACAAGGTACAAGACAAAAGGGAAGAAAGAAAGTCAAGCAAGACAAGCTTGATAGGTTAGCCAAGGGAGTATTTGTGAAGGTTGGGAGCATTGCATGTGATGTGTGGATTCATGCTTGTTCACATGGATTTCTTGGTTTTCACTATGGCTTTTAAGGCTTCCATGGTTGTATTATAATGGTGTTTTGCTAAATAATGCATGGTGATGCATGCTTTGGAGGTTGGGTTTTTCTCTCAATGAGGGTTTCCCAAGGTATATCTTGTGTCACATTTTTGTGTGTATGTTGTTTCTTCTCTTGCATGTGGATTTCAATTACATATTTATCTTAAATCTATTATGGGTTATGTGAAAACAATTTTACTTTTGGTTGCAATTTTCCTTATAGTATAATATTAAAGTCCACTCATTGTTTGCAAAATTGACACATCTAAAATCACATATAGAAAATGTTAGTTAACATTGTCACATCCCTCTTCCTTAACACTATCTCATCCCTCCTTCATAACACCTTGATTAATCTTGCATATCGAATATTTTTGGCCACACATGCAAGATTGTGAAATTGGGCATTAAAGAAATCAAATCTACAATGTTCATTAATTTTTTTTGAAAGTCTCATGGCACTATGGATGCATACTTCTAAAATAGAGTATTCACACTATTCTCTTAAGAATCCACTATATAGTCCATTATTGTTCTCAATACTAATCTCATCTCATTAATTTCCTTCAGCATAGACTATGGTACAATACTAGCCACATAAGCCTCAACACTATATAGGTCATATGACCTTATGGCATCCTCCAAAGTATTCTCCTCAAGGAAGGACTTTCCAATATAATTATTTACAATGATTTGTAATAGAGAATTGAATCATAGTAAGACGATGCACTAAAACAAAATGATTGAAATTATCTATGATCAATAATTGATTCTCCTTGAGCCATGAATGAGTTCTAGCCCAATTATTCCATCAATACAATTTTGTACATGGTAGACAGTTCTATGATCTTGAAAGAGTTACATCAAAAAAACTTTGGACATTATGCAGTCCAAAGGTGGATCCCATTGTGGAATTATGATCCAAACACGATAGTTTTTGGATGTTAATTCCATCAATGAACATTATCCCCTAAAATAATTACATACATTTAATGTCAACATAAGTTACACAAATTAATATAGCTAATTATGGTGGCATAATAAGTTAGAGAATTAAATACAATCAATGTCATGTGCATTCTATCAATGTCAAATAAATAATGGATACAATAAGTGCAAACTTGGAAAAAGACTACATTGGTAAAAAGAGACCATTTTACATTCATGAAAATACTAGAAGCGAATGATAATTAACAATGAGATATTGCCACTATGTGATTTCTCAACTCAAATGCAAGAGGAGAAAAAGGTTGAGCGAAATGGAAGATATGGAAGTGGGGGGAGCATTGGTAGGAGCTCTACAAGGCTTTTATATGACAAAAATGAATGGATTAAGGGTAAATTTGCCTTATTAAATGGGTTAACCACTGGTGTTAACATGACTTTCAGTGAATGGTAATACATGTCACCGTACAGAGTAATAGGGTTGTTCCTAGTTAAGTTAGGGTAGTAATGGGCTATAATAACATGAAGTTTTGATTTTAATTTGAGAAAATGTGTTTTAATTAAAATGATCCCCTTACCACCTTTTCTACCTAGTGGGCACATTCACATTAAAAGTGAATATTCATTAACAATCAAAACATTACTAATTGGATATATTTTGTTACTTTATCCAACATAGGTATCCAATGAATACATTGGACACCTATGATAGTAGTTGGTTGAATTGATTTTGTAATGTATATGCCTAGACTATTACAAATTCAATTTAGGAAAATAAAATGATAGATGTCTAATATATTTATTGACAAAAATGTACAAATCGAAGAGGGTTGTGTTGGGTATTTATTAAGAATACATGATAAAAGAAAGAGATCAATATAAAATAATGGACCAAAATGATCACAACTTAAGTAGATTGATAAGTTCATGAATTAATTGATGATATTAATTTACTTTATCTGCACTATACAAAGTCAACTATTATACCCAATGAGTTAGTTCACATTATAAAGTGAACATTCATTGATAGAAAAGAAATTAGTAATTGGACATATTTAGTATTTATTCAACATTTTATTACAATTAATAGATTGGATACCTATGATAGTATTTGGCATAATTTATTTTGAAATGCATTTATAAAGACCAGTACAAATTAATTTAAGGAACATCTTCTTTGAGTAAATTACAAAACAAAGGAAAAAGTGTGCAAATCTAGTTTCATAAGGTATTCATAGATTATATTACAAATCTAAGGCTAGACAACATTGTCTTAGTTTTGTAATTTGTATACAGTGACTACCTTGCAAATTAAACTTAGGAATGTGAATCTTCAGAAATATATAAATATTGTCATACATTACAAAACAAAACCTATAGTATGGTGTTAGTGTTCCAACGTAATAACTAAAGACATGAGCAATGTAAGGCTTCTCAAAATTGAACCATGAGCACAATGTAGTTTCATAAATCCTTCAAAAAAACCTTACAAATATCCAATGTTATGGAATAGTTCTTAAGTAGGATTTGTTGCACATAATGATGTCTATAAATCTACAAAATGTTTTACAAAAAGAGATGCTCCATTGAAGTAGTATATGATTACATATTTCTCATAGTGTGAGAAAAAATTATTATTTCTTACAAGAAGATTAAAAAGTAACTATAGTCATCCTTGCAACATGACATTTTGAACATCTCCCAAGCTTTGGTCATTAGAGCTTGACAACCCTCTCTTTGAAAATAAAATATATGTGTAAGTTTTCCAACTATGTCATTGGGATTAATATTATTAATCTCTTTAATAATTTTTTCTCAGTTTGATAGAAGCACAAATTGGGTGAAGAAGTCCAACACCCAATCAATTCTACATGTACCTTGAAGAAGGGCATAAAACATAACCTCATAGATGCAGCCAACATATAGATGGGGGTCACCTACATTATATCACACAAGATAGACAATAGCATTACACATGTCTTCATGTGGTGTGATAAATAATTGGGATCATTGGTCTTCCAATGACTCCTGACACAAGATCTAACACAGAATACTAAAATTTTTGTCCATAAAGAACACCTTAAACAAAGTAAAAGACATAAACCATTTGTATTATTTGACTAAATTACATAACATGGACAACAAGCTTAAATAATGAAGTACATCAAGCATAACTAAAGTAGATTGACAGGCACACAAAATTATTTTTTACATAAAACATCAAATTATGCATTGTAGACAATATTGAAAGCATAGACAACATTGACAACATTAAAGAATGAAGAGAGCAATATGAATTATAGGTGTACAATGAATACAACTTGGCAAAATGACAGTTACATTTCATTAGTTAATACATCACATAACTAAAAGTGCATTATGTAGACTTGATTTATGACTTACTACAAAAATAAATAGGCAAACAATGACAAAAGAAAGATATATAATTTTCCATATGCATTAAGCATCACCATATAATATTCATTAAGAATAGACACTAAGCAGTCAAAGCTACAGAAGTTGAAAATATTGGTGTAATAGAAGCTAAAATAGATATAATTCTCGCATTGAACTTTATGAAACAAAGATAAATTATACATGTACATTACATCATATGTTAGTAATGACCATGAAGCATTCACTTAGTAGTCAAAGCACTATAATTGGATTAAATACATCATTTAGAAGAGCTTAAATTGGGAAAAAAAACTATGAATAACAAGCACTAAAATCTAGAAAGAAATTATATGCATTTGAACACTAAAGTAGGAAATAAACATGAATCACACAATATGTTACTACCCTTTAGGAACAAGTGTAGAGAATTTGTAGACTGTAGAGAATAAATCAGAAGCATTCAGAAAAAGAATTTTCAAAGATCTATTAATGTGACATTGTGTCATTCTTATAGGAATTTTGACATGTACAAAATTGTTTGCCGATTGGAATTTTAAATAATGGTGAGAAGTTATTGGTCATTTCATGCAATGAATTGAAAATAACATTTTCTTTATGTAATGACTTCCTAAGTTCAATATAATATAATTTGTCTTTTCTTGTTTATGCTTCCATCTCTTTAATCTAATTCAATTGTTGTGATTCCATCTACTTAATTTGATTCAATTGGCAAGCCTTACAACATTAGCCTTCATTTGTAAAAGAAGTTGGGTGCAATAAGTGATAGACAATGGTAAAATCTAAAATGATATTCAATTGCAACAATTGTTAGACAATAATGCTTGACACTATAAATAGATCTATTTGTGCACATAAAGATAATGCAAACTTGTTATGGAAATAATGTTGGCTAAATAAAGGAAAGTAGTAGAATGAAAACTAGAGTAATACATAGAATGCATGTGAGTTGAAGAATGGATACATATTTATAAATGTTCATTCAGTGTGTTTCATTAGAAAAATGCATATGCATAATGGAACCTCGAGTGATGCGCATGATTAATATCAACTTCATAGATCATACAACTCATGTCAACTTTACAGGACATACAGTCAATATGGACTTAACAATTCAAACAATAAATGTCAACTTAAAAATGCAATTAATAAATGTTGATTGAATAGTGCAAATATTGATGACAACCTAATAATGCATGTAGTTACGTGAATGACGCAATGCATTCAAATAGATGTATGAAAATGAGTATATTCAAGGTGGCCAAAAAATGAATGACAAAAAGAGAAATGTTACAAGTAAGGTAAGAATTGAAGAGGAGAGTGGGGGGAGCATAAGTGGGTGATTATGTTTTCACGATAAAAGTATGGGGAAGACAATGATGAACACAATAAAATCCCTATACATTAAATGAGGAGTGGGAGAAATTATGGAGATACAAAAATAGTAAAACAAGAAGTATTGATTCCATTAAAAATATACACTATTAAATTACCTTTCCTTCTAATTATTTCTTTCTATCACACTCCATTGATTGATCTGATGGTAGGGTATGTGCACCAAGTTCTGGAGCCAAAAAGGTGAGACCCTTTTTTTTTTTTCAATTTTCAATAGTGTGTGCACACTACAATGCGTACGCACTTTTAAAAAAGAAAATATTATAAATGAGTTGCATACCCATAGCCCATTCATTTTCACTTCTTTTTCTTACATCTCTTCATAGTAGTACATACGCGAATTGCAAGAAATCAAACTTTTCACCACCCACCTTGCCAATATGCCTCCTCGCCAATGAAGTTCGAGATCATGAGCACACCGTATGTTATCTAAATTTCTTTTTGCATTGTTTGATATGTTTTTTATATTGTTTTATAGGTTTTTTATAATGTTTTGTAAGGTTTTTACATTTTTTCTTTATATTTGTTTATTTATTTAGATTTCAATTGATTTCTTATCAGGAAATGTTAATAATGAACCAAAAAATCCCCAAAAAGCTCAAAACCCTCAAGAAAATCAAAACCAAAACCCTCCACAAGAAGAACAATAAATTCTGCAGCTTGAACCAATTGCAAGACCTCCACCTGGCACACAAGAAAATATAATAAATGAAATAGAAAAAGGCAAAACTGAATTAGAATTACTCATTGGTCAGTTGAAAGAATGTGGACAAACCAAATCGAATGAGAGCTCAATTGGCATCATCCCTTGAATCCATTAAGACCCAGATAACTTCTGTTAGTGGTTAGTTAGATGTTTGGTGGGTTAAGGGGGATGAACAAAAAAGATTTTATGCAAATAAATTGTCATATCAAGATGTTGAAAAAAAAGAAATACCAAAAGGTACAATATGTGTATTATTTAGAAAACCTGATGAACAAAATACTGTTAAAGAGGGTACTAAATGGTTCCCCATCCACTGGTGCATACATGATGCTATTAGAAATAATTTTTGGGATAGATGGTGGATGGTTTTTGATGCCCTTCCTTGCAACAATCACAAGGTCCCCATGTATTTTTTAAAGAAATTGTATTGTGAGTTTATCCTTGGGGAGATCCCCAATTATTTTGATATATTAGACTCCTAGGGTAGAGGTGGGGGGTTATCATTTAAGAGGTTGGGGACACGTTGTGACCCTAATATAGTTAGGGCACCTATGGTCAAGCCATAGGGTGAGCATGTGACTATTCCTTCAGTTGTGAAGGAACATGTAGAGGCCAATGCTCTAGGGACCATTAATGCTTTGAGGCAGACCCTCATCCATTGCATGAGTCCATTAGTTGAGGGGGAGCCTTCTGTCCAGTGCCGTCACATGTGCACATCATGCAGATCCTTATGCACATTTGGCACTCATGCTAGAGATGGTAAGGATGAGGGGCTCATCACTAATCAGTTCATAAATGACACATTTTTCATTGACACATAGGTAAATTACAATTATAATTTACTAATTTGATCACATTTCATATGTATAGTGAATGATTAATTAATTAGCATCTATTTACATTGTTCAAAATTTAGGGTTAGAGTGTTGGCGAGCCTAGTAGTGATTGCCTGGCCCCATTTATTGCCCCATCCACAAGTCCATAGGTATGTATCAATTTAATCATTTAAATTAATACATATATTTATTAAGTAATCATATTAAGGATTGACAAAAAAAATTATGCATGTGCATTAGTTCTCTACAGGACCGTCGATATTTACTATGGACTCGGAGCATAGACATCATACTAGCTTTGTAGAGGTACATTTGTTTCATGTTAATTTAATTCATTTGATTATATTTGTTTCATGTTTCATGTTACATGTAACGTGTATTGTATGACATGCAGCTCATGACATCAGACACTCCTCCTCATCTCCTGTAGTCTGTCGATCGTGGAGTGGCTGCAGCTATGGCTAGTTTATAGCCATTGACTAAGGTATGAAAGAATTTTCTTGGTTTTAGTTGTTGTTTATAATAGTTAGTATCAAAATTTCTAATTTTATTTATAAGTGATTATATTGATTCAATTTTTGTATGGTCTTGTCACACATAATCGTCCACGAGCATTTGAGGTGGAGTTGCAAAGCAACTATATGATGGCGGTAAGAAAACAATCAATTTTGTGTGTACATATTGATGAGTCTAAAAAATACCTTTATTTTGTTATGTTTAAGATACTTTGTGATACTCTGTTTATCCTTGTTTTAACACTTATAAGCCTATGTTTGATAAACCTTTGATGATTTATGGGGTAGAAAAATTATGTCATCTTTTGCCTAAATTATATCTAATATGCAGTATTTCATATAAATATTCAAATGTGCATTCTTATGCTTGAATTTAGTTTGATGGATTTTTATTTGCAAACATGTCTTATATCATAACTAACCTGATGATAAGGATTAAAGGATGAGTGGAAGAATCCAAAAGTTGGTTGCCGACAGCATTCAAGGAGAAACGAGCATCAAGGAACAACCACGAAAAGGAAGTTATAACCACTCCAGGAAACATGGCAATGAATAAGGAGGAGTTTTTACGAGCCATTACCTTCTTTGCATTTACGTTGTAACAAGCGGATGCCGAGATTTTATTGCTCCCTCCTCAATTCTGTTATCCTTCCTTTTCGCTTTCAGTTGTTCTCCTATATTCTCTCCTGCGGACTTAACTTAGGATAGTTACTTTTCTATTATGTAATAAAGAGTAGATTCCCTATATATGTCAAAATCGACTCCTGTGTGTGAAGCTTTTAGTTTTTTGTTTTTGATAAGTTTTATCGAGTAAGAGAGAACACTGATTCATAGTTTGTTGCAGTTGTGTTTTACAATTCTGAATCATGTAATGACTTATTAATGAAATGAATTAGTTCTCTTTAGCTTCTATCATGCGTTGGTAGATTAGAGAAGCCAACCAAGGGGGCCCAATTGGAAGGTGGATTAGATTAGGATAGAATATATTCATTTTACTAGCATTAGCAGTATTTTAAGTAAGATGTAGCTAGTTAATTCCTTCCTGTAGCATCACACTTCATAAACGTTCCTGCAGCATCTGTAAGAACAGTCTAGTGGATGAGTCAAGATGGAATCTCTGTTATCTTGTCATTGTGTTTTCAACATTCATAGATTCAGTAGTTTCTTTTCCACAACAGTAGTGTAGTTTCCTTCCTTTGCATTTTTACTTTCCTATAGCACAAGCATAATGACTCATCAAGGTACCTAGTGCACATATTGTGCCGACCATTTCAAGTATACGTCCTTGGGTTGACAATCTAAATGCACCTCATGGTAGGGGAAAAGTAGTCCTTAGCTTGAATAGATTATTCCTAAGCCAGGCCTCGCGCATGACTATGGAACACTTATTGTGAGGTGGTTCATTTTTGGCGTCGTTGCCAGGGATGGTGTCAAGCTAGGAGTATTTTTGAGTCATAGTTTTTAGATTAAGTTTTTTTTACCAGTGTGAAAACTTTGCATGCATCGAAGAGGAAGATGACGAGATGAATATGGCAGATTTATTCCACAAGGATCTATTAATTTGAATGAAGAAGTTGAAGAAGAAGTTGAGTTGCCCTTTGAAGATGCAAGTCCTATTTTCTCCATAGTATCATCATCAAGAGCTGAATCCCTAGATATATCTGGTCTCCAACCTTTCACTGAAGTATTGACCAGTCTTCTTGATAACACTACCTTGAATCCACCAGTTGTTAATCATCTAGTGCCTAGCATTCCTTTTCAGCAACAACCTCATAATCGAGTTCCACCAGTCATGGCACAACCCACTTTTCCATTTCCACTTCCAAGTCTCATAACCATAGGATATTATAGAAGGAGGAAGAGACATTAGAAGACTATGTTTCTCAATTTTTATATACACTACAAAGGAATCCTCAGCACACATTGTCTGAAGATTCCCAAAAACTAGTCTTTCTAAGAGGAGTGAATGAAGACTGTTTGGAAGCATTGGACCTGATGGCCGATGGAGATGTATATCAAGCTTAATGGGATGACCTCAAAAAGATATGTCATAACTACTCAAGGTCAACTATAAAGAAAGGTCGAGGACCCTGTTCTACGGTTACAAAAGGAATTAGTCAAGCCATTTCAAAACTTGAAATATCCAATTTGTTGTCAGATTTCAAATAAGACATCAATAATGATGTCGCTACACAGTTGGATACAATGACTGCAAAGAAGAAGAAAGCAGAGGCTGAGTTACAACTAGCTGAATACTGTCCTTATTGCCGAAAGAAAAAGAAGGATTGCCACTATAAATTGGTTGCAAGCATGGAGAACCAACATCTTCCAACTGAATATGTAAAGATAGATGGGGATGATGAGCAAGTATTCTTTGTCGCTCAACGCTGACCATGGGCTCAACATCAAGGTATGCCTCAAGACCTCTTGCAAAATTCAAATTCATATGATAATCAATGGCAAAACCACAATACCCAAGGTCCTCCACAAAACCAACCCAATTGGAATAATGCTAGGCAAAATAACCCACAACAGTCTCAATGGTCTCAAAATTTCCAACAACCTTGGCCTAACCAGCGAAATAACCAATGGCCCCAGAACCAGCAAAACCAATGGCAACCACCCCAAGGGAATTGGAAATCTCCAAACCAATGGAATTGGAAATCTCCAAACCAATGGAAGGGATCTCAACAATGGTCTAACCAAAATACTGGTGCTCCACAATTACCCCCTCCAGCTCAACAACCTGCTTTAATGCCACCACCTGCAAATAGTGGATCTCAAAAGAAAACACAGCTACCTGCATAGCCTCAGCCAAATCCAAATAGTCAATCACATCAGCCCATGTATAGTGTTGATACCCAGCAGTACCCTGATTATGCCCTAGATGTCGCAGATATACATTTGAGATCTGGAATGACCTTACCAACACCAAAGCCACCTCTTATAACTGAAGTATCAGACTCTCCTGCAGCATCAGAACCTTTGGTTGATGAACTTGTTGACCCAACTAATATTACCATACCAATACCAGTTCAACAAGTACTAGAGCCTCCTTTTCCAGACCAACTAATACAGAAGGAACCTGAACAAAGCAAGGAACAACCCTTTGACATTGTTAATCAGTTGAAGAATATGCATGTCCAAATACCTTTGTTTCAAGCTATTAAGGAAATTCCTGCTTATGGAAAAGCTATAAGGGAAGCTTGTCTAAAGAAACCTGGAAGGAAGAAGAAGGATCCTACCACAGTTCATGTTGTTGGACACTTAGCTGATATCATGTTAGGAAGAGTGATTTCACCAAAATATTCTGACCCAGGGAGTCCAGTAGTAAGTGTCAGCATGAATGGTCAATTTGTTAAAAATGCCTTAATAGATTTGGGAGCTTCTATAAATGTGATGACTAAAGAAACCATGAAGAACTTAAAAATAGAAGGATTAAGGCCCACACCAACTATTCTACAGCTTGCAGATAGTTCCACTATCATTCCTGATGGAATGATAGAAAATATTGTTGTGACCTTAGATTCCCTAGAATATCCTGCGGACTTCATGATTTTGTCCCCTAAAGTAAATGTATCTGGCTATCCTGTCATTCTAGGTAGACCATGGTTGGCCACAGCTGATGCAAACATAAATTGTAGATCAGGAAATATGACCATATCAAATGGCCAAGCAACCAAGCAATTTGATCTATATCCTCCTGCACAACCATTACCAGGTTTGAGTGCATCTTTTTGGCTAGATTTAGGAGATGAAGAAGAAGAGATAAATTACATAGTACAACTTATGATGTTACATAGGAAATCTTTTCTAAAGTTGCAAGAAGAAGATTCAGTAATCCAAAGCATCCTTACCAACACTTGTGTGGTAGGAAAAGATGTGTCTGAAAGCTCTGTATTAGAATTGATTACATATGAGGAGTGTGATACAAGTTGTACTTTACTTAAGGAACCTAAAAATCTTTGTTCACTACTTCCCTGTGAATTAGAAGGAAGCCCAATCTCTGAAATTGCTATGGTTGAATCCACTATTCTTGTTAAACTGAGTAAAGGCCATAAATTGCATGTTAACCCCCAATTGACATCTGTACAGATGGAACAATTAAAAGAATTGCTTCAAAAGCATGAGAAGACTTTTTCTTGGGATTATGGTGATATGAAAGGATTAAGCCCTACATTGTGTACCCATAGGATATACATTAATGAAGGTTGTCTACCACTTCGTCAACCTGAAAGGAGGATAAATCCAAGCCTTAGAGAAATAGTCAAAACATAATTACAGGAGCTTCTTGATGCTAGCTTTATCTATCCTATATCTGATAGTAAATGGGTATCACCGCTAGTTATAGTACCTAAGAAAGGAGGAAAATGGAGAATTTGTGTAGATTATAGGGAGTTGAATAAGGTTACTAAAAAGGATCATTTCCCTTTACCCTTCATAGATCAGGTTTTGGATACACTAGCTGGAAAGAAGTACTTCTCCTTTTTAGATGGATACAGTGGCTATAATCAAATCAGTATTGCCCCTAAAGACCAAGACAAAACTACATTTACCTGTCCATGGGGTACTTTTGCATACTCTGTTTTACCATTTGGTCTTTGTAACGCTCCTGCAATGTTTCAACGGGCTGTAATTAGTATTTTTGCTGATATATCACATGATTGTATGGAAATCTATATGGATGACTTTACAACATTTGGAGTTACTTTTGAAGAAGCAATGATAAATCTTGAAAAAGTTTTGGTAAGATGTCAAGAACATAATTTGGCACTAAATAGTGAAAAGTGTTTCATGCTCATGCAAGAGCGTGTGGTACTCGGTCATTTCATATCTACTGCAGGTATACAAGTAGACCCAGTTAAAATTGAGGTAATTCAAACATTACCCATACCCACTAAATTAAAAGATATCAGATCTTTTCTAGGACATGTTGGATATTACAAGCGTTTTATAAAAGACTTTAGTAAAATAGCTAGTCCCTTGTACAAGTTGCTCACTAAAGAAGCTGAATTCAATTGGACACCTGAGTGTGATAAAGCTTTCTTGCAGCTTAAGAAACTTTTGACCACAACCCCAATTTTACAAGGCCCTGATTGGAACCTACCTTTTCACATATATACAGATGCTTCTAATTATGCCATAGGTGTAGTTTTAGCATAGAAACACTCAAATCTTGAGAATGCCATTTATTATATCAGTAAGAGTCTTCATGGTTCAGAACTGAATTACACAGTGATTGAAAAAGAATTGTTAGTAGTAGTCTATGCTCTAAATAAACTTTGGCATTACATCACAAGTTATCCTATCTATGTTCATATTGATCATGCAGCAATCAAATATCTCATGAACAAACCTACTATAACTGGTAGGTTAGCAAGATGGTTACTATTGTTACAAGAATTTGACATAACCATAGTGGATAAGCCTAGAAAAACAAATGTCATAGCTGATTATTTGTCAAGAACCAATCATCATGATACTGACACTACTCTGGTAGATGATGCATTTCTAGATGAACATTTGTTTCATATTGCTGTTAAAGTTCTATAGTATGCAGATATTGCTACCTACATTGCTGCTAATAAGACACCAGTGCATTTTTCTTATAAGGAGAGAAAGCTACTCATACAAAAAAGCTTCCATTTCTCATGGATAGACAATTTTTTGTTCTATACTAGACCTGATCAAGTTATGTGCAGATGTGTAAGAGAAGATGAGACATATGATATTTTGCATGCATGTCATAATGAGCCCTACGGAGGACATTTTGCAGCCAAAAGAACAGCTTTCAAAATCTTAGCCACTGGTTACTATTGGCCTACCCTTCATAAATATGTAATCAATTATACAAGGAAGTGTGACCAATGCCAAAGAATGGGTCGCCCAACCAAAACAGATGAAATGCCTCTAAATCCTCGAGTGGTGTTAACACCATTTGACAAATGGGTAATGGACTTCATCGGTCCTATTGATCCTCCATCCAATGGGAAGTCTTATATTTCGGTTTGTACTGACTACCTAACCAAATGGGTTGAGGTTAAGGCTATGAAGCATGCCTGTGATGAAAAAGTTGCCGAATTTTTGTATGAAGAGATTTTTACATGCTATGGAGTTCCTAAAGAATTGGTTACTGATCAAGGCACACAGTTTACTTCCAACCTAATTTTAGAATTGATGAAACAGACTAACATCAGGCATCGTAGATCTAGTCCTTATCATCCACAATCCAATGGACAAGAAAAAGTTACCAACCATGAGCTAGAAAATATTCTAACTAAAATAGTCCATTTGCATTGTCGGGATTAGACCAGCCAGTTACAAGAAGCTGTTTGGGCTTATAGAAAAACTTGGAAAACCACTACTGGATTCACACCATTTGAGCTTTTGTATGGGAAAGTGGCAATGCTTCCAGTTGAATTTGAACACAATACTTTAAGAACAGCCTTGACCTTAGATATTGATCTTCCTGCAGCACAAAGAGAACGCCTTCTGCATCTTAATTCTTTGGATGAAATGCGCAAGACCGCTTTAGAACACACTGAACTGGTGCAAAAATAGAGAAAACACTAGCATGATTCTCATATCCTCAACAAACAGTTCAAAGTTGGTGATTGGGCATTATTGTATGATTCTCGCTTTAAGGATATGACAGGGAAGCTGCAGACACAATGGTTAGGACCATATCAAATCATCCATGTCTTTGACAATGGAACAGTTCAACTGACCACAATTGATGATGTGCCTTTCAAAATGCTGATCAACGATCATCGACTTAAGCTTTACAAACAACCTCAAACAAAAGTTGAATTCCTACAATAGTTCGAACAACCAAATCCAAAAATAACTCAAGTATCTCTTCCTGCAGCAGAAGGTGAAAACCTTCCGCCTGCTCCTCTTCAACATTAATTCTAATTTGCATGTCCATAATAATAACTTTATGTTCACATAAAGTCCATTTTCTTTTCATGATATTTCTTTCCATTCATAACTTAATCTTCCATCCACCCACCCCACTCCATTTCTTAATCTTCCATCCACTCACTTTCTACATAATTAAGTTTTTGTGTTTTCAATCAAATCTGCACATGCTGATGGATGCTGTCATTTACATTATTTCCATCACCTTTTTTTTGGAGCATGTGACACTTGGTAGGTATAAACATTTTCAAACTATTATTCATTTATAAGTTTGCAAATTTTGTTAATTATATATAATACTGCATAGTCTCTATAATTATGGCGTATTCCAGTCCCTCACCCATACTAGTCTGACAAGTGAGGACACTTGTCATAAAATTAGCAGGGGGCAAGGGAGTGTCATACTATCCAATGACATGCCTGATTAATTGTGATGATTTTCTAAAATCTTGGCATTACTCTTTAATTAATGAGAACTTTTTTCCATAAGTATGCCATGTCAAGTGTTGTACTCCCACTTTTTGAATGAATTTTTTCCTTGTTCATGCCGAATTTTTCGTGCTAAGCCATGATATGACCTATTTTTAAAATTTTGTCATTTGAACCATGTTTTCGGACGATTCCCATGCAAATTCATGATTTACTTTTACCTAAAGTTTAATTATGGCACATAACAATTGGTTATGGCAATTAATGTTACCAAAAAGAAGCGGTGAAGTGTCTAAGAAATAACACAGAGTTTTGAAGTTTGCATTCAGAAAGGGAGAGAGAAACGGAGTAGCAGAAGAAGTATCAAGAAATGGGAGGAGGTTTATAGAGAAAAGAGCCGGTCGAGCACATTTTTTTGCTCTCTGACGTAGAGGCAGTAAGAAGATTCAATGCATGCGGGTGGTTAGGTTATTGTTTGAATTTAACAGCATATGATGAAGAAGCAGCTGTAGAATTCACCAGGACATTTGATGAAGGTGAAGCTTCTATGTGGGGTTTGACAGTAATTGCAACAGAAGAACAAATTGCAGAAGTAATAGGGTTACCTTCTATTGGAGAGCATTATGCAAGCTTGCATGACGCTAGGTCATAAAGGGCCCGGTTCACTACCCCACATGACCCTCCATTGGATGTTACAAAGCAGGGGTGTAAGAGATTGTCTTTGCCGCCTCCATACCCTAACCTAGAAATGCATGTCATAAAGTATTTTACTTGTGAAGGAAAATTTTCTCACTTACATGCACACCATTTTAAGTTGCTTAGTTGTATAAGGCACAATATTGCTATGAATCTTCCAAATTTTCTGTATAATATGCTCTGTATTAGTGCGAAAGAGACTCAAAAAGGGAAAGCTAATTCTGTCACTCACCATGCCTTGATTAAGTTGTTAATAGAAAGGTCTCTTAGGGATGTATCCCCTGTGACATGGGATGACTTTGTGAAATTTAAAACCCTACAACCCCAAGTTGACCCTAGTGAACGGCAGGGTGAGGAAAATGTAGTTCCCAGTAGTTAGCCTATAGAACAAAATATTGAGGGAGCTGAAACAGAAAACGCACAAGGGATTTAATCAAATTTTGCTTCCACTCAAGAGAATGTGCCTCCACCTAAACAGGACATCCCTAAACCCACTACTAGTAAAGCTAAAAGGAAACGCAATTCACCAAAAGAAATTGTTGTTCAACAAAAACCTAGTCCTGCAATTAAGCAACAGAAGAAAACAAAGAAGGTTCCTGCAGCAGTGATACCAAAACAGAAAAGTAGGCAAAAGATAGTAGTAAAAGAAGAGACTCCTTTGCGGAGAAGCCCTAGAATGAGAGGGTAGATTTTTAAAAATCCTATATTGTCTAAAGCACCTGCTCTAGAGTCTCCTATGCAGATAATTTTTGACCATTCACCCCTTCACACTGAGATGACAGAAGCTTCTGGTAATCCTCCTGCAACATGTGAGCAAGAAATTAACGAAACCTTAATGGATTTACCAGGTGTTTCAAGCCATGAGAATGAAGTAGTTCCTGAATGTCATGATTTGAATACTGCCTTAGTCCCGTATAAGTCAACATGGATCAATAGTTTGGCGGAACATCTATGGTGGGAACAGAAAAAGAAAAAGGATTATGAACAAGATAACAGTGTCGTCACCTTGCAAAAACTCCTTTTCCAATTATATGGATAGCATTTATTTTTTGAAGCACTATGGAAAGAGGAGAAGAAAAGAATGAGTAAGATCATAACATCACAAAATGAGGAGATTGAAGAATTGAAAGAATAGCTAGAAAGACAGAAACAACGCATAGAACATGCACTTAAATTAGCTGATCAAGCTCTTGCTTGCAAACCACCTCCTCGAGTATATGCTTTTTGTTTGGAAGAACAATATCTTTTGTTTTAGTTGATGTTAACCCTCAAAAGTGTAAATGTAGAATTCAAAACCGCACAAGAGTTTTATGGGCTGTATCAAACCTTACCACCATGGCAGAAAAATCTATTGTGTGAGTTGTATATTCATAATTTTGTCATTCCTGTAGAAACTGAGTGGAATCCTTTGCTCTATATTGGTGATGTGCATTTGAAAGCTTTAATGTCATGGATGTCTAATAAGGAAAATTATGACAGACAACTGGTTAATTACAGAGATGAGGAGAGAACAAAACCTTTACCCTTGAGGGAAAAAAGTAAACAACCAGAAGAAATGCTTTGAGACTAGTTTACATTAACCTATGGGAAGAGTAATCCAGAAGTTAGAAAGAAGGTATTTGCTGCTAGAGCCAAAGTGTATGCCGAATATGAAAACTTTCCCTACTTTGCATTCCAGAGAGCTATGACCGGAGTAAGAGGTAGATGGGCACAGTTACCTAATTCTCTCAAGAAATCAGAGCCGCACAGTCCTATTAATTTGGAAGCAATACTATATAGAGTTCCAAAATATTTAGAACTGGGAAAGAAACTAAGGCCAGAGCTATGGTGTCTTTTAACCATGCAACCTCCAATGCTTTTATGGCCCCTGTATGATATTGATGTTGACAAACTTGATAAGTTGTAGGAAGACCACAGGCAAGAAGTATGGGAAAGGACCAGAGGATTCTATTACACCTTCAAGAGCAACAGAAAGGGAAAGACAGAAGTTGGGGAGCTCAGATCTTTGACAAAGAAGTGTAATGCTTGAGGACAAGCATTAGTTTAGCAGGGGGCAAATGATGAGTCTAAAAAATGCCTTTATTTTGTTATGTTTAAGATACTTTGTGATACTTTGTTTATCCTTGTTTTAACACTTATAAGCCTATTTTTGATAAACCTTTGATGATTTATGGGGTAGAAAAACTATGTCATCTATTGCCTAAATTATATCTAATATGCAGTATTTCATATAAATATCCAAATGTGCATTCTTATGCTTGAATTTAGTTTGATGGATGTGTATTTCCAAATACATCTTATATCATAACTAACCTAATGATAAGGATTAAAGGATGAGCGGAAGAATCCAGAAGTTGGTTTTCGACAGCATTCAAGGAGAAACGAGCATCAAGGAACAACCACGAAAAGGAAGTTATAACCACTCCAGGAAACATGACAGTGAATAAGGAGGAGTTTTTATGAGCCATTACCTTCTCTGCATTTACATTGTAACAAGCGGATGCTGAAATTCCATTGCTCCCTCCTCAATTCTGTTATCCTTCCTTTCTGCTTTCAGTTGTTCTCCTATATTCTCTCCTGCGGACTTAACTTAGGATAGTTACTTTTCTGTTATGTAATAAAGAGTAGATTCCCTATATATGTCGGGATCGACTCCTATGTGTGAAGATTTTAGTTTTTGGTTTTTGATAAGTTTTATCGAGTAAGAGAGAACACTGATTCACAGTTTGTTGTAGTTGTGTTTTACAATTCTAAATCATGTAATGACTGATTAATGAAATGAATTAGTTCTCTTTAGCTTCTATCCTGTGTTGGTAGATTAGAGAAGCCAACCAAGGGGGCCCACTTGGAAGGTGGATTAGATTAGGATAGAATAGATTCATTTTACTAGCATTAGCAGTATTTTAAGTAAGACGTAGCTAGTTAATTCCTTCCTGTAGCATCACACTTCATCAATGTTCCTGCAGCATCTATAAGAACAGTCTAGTGGATGAGTCAATATGGAATCTCTGTTATCTTGTCATTGTGTTTTCAACATTCATAGATTCAGTAGTTTCCTTTCCACGGTAGTAGTGTAGTTTCCTTCCTTTGCATTTTTACTTTCCTGTAGCACAAGCATAATGACTCATCAAGGTACCTAGTGTACATACTGTGCCGACCATTTCAAGTATACATCCTTGGGTTGACAATATAAATGCACCTCATGGTAGGGGAAAAGTAGTCCTTAGCTTGAATAGATTATTCCTAAGCCAGGCCTCACGCATGACTATGGAACACCTATTGTGAGGTAGTTCACATATATTTGATTTCAATGTATAATAATTATTCATTCATTTCTATTTTGTTTGTATCAGCTCAAGTTAGATAAGAGCCTCAACAAGAGGACAAGCGAGCATGTGAGGAGGACCCCATCATCACCACCATCTCCCTCCACACAATGACTGAAGGCCTCTAGAGATTTTTTCCTTCCCCTCATGGGAAGAAGAAGATATAGTTGATAGACATGTATATGTATAGGCATCAGCAGGCATATACGTTGGATTTTATGTCATTGGACTGTATTCGATATTGATTTGATGTATATATGACATTTTTTATTTGATGTATGACATTTATTTGATGCATGACATTTTTAGACTTATGACATTATTGGTTAATATATGATATGTTTGTTCATTAATGACATTATTGGTTATCATAATATATTATGTGTTTGTTAATGTACATGACATTATTGGTTATCATTTTATATTATATGTTTATTCATGTATGACATTAAATTCAATACTTAATCAGTTCAAAACTTTGATAGAATATTGATTAACAATAAACTTTATCACTGTTTAAGCATAAGTTTATCATTTCCAATATGTCATTGTCATATGATTTATGATCTTGCTCATGTTTAAAGTTTTCCTTCTCTGTCATTTTTTTATCAAGTTTAATTCAATACCTAATTAGTTTGAATTTTTGATACAATATTGATTAGCAATAAACTTTATCAGTGTTAAAATACTTATTTTATCCCCTTGCTTATGTTTGAACTTGGTGTGGGGCTTTGTGTTATCTCCTAGCTTAGGGGAGTGGGGCAATAAGGTTCCATGGTTGGGTGGAAAGTCTTTTATCCATTGAGTATTTCTCTAGAGTTTTTCAAGAGCCTTGGATGATCTTTCTTCACACATTCCAATTTTGCATCTTTTTTCGTGTGTGACTAGATGTTGCAACATCATATTTCGAGTGATTTCGAGTTGATTTGGGGTGATTTTGAGTTGATTCGGAATGGTTCGAAAATGATATGAAATTGATGTGAAAGAGGATATGAATGATGAGAAACACTGATGAGATACAATCAGGTTGGCCAAAAGATCAAAGTTATTGGAATGAAAAAATGAGATGAATTAGTACGAAAAGTGATGTCGATTCAAGGGCCCAAGAGTATTTTCAAGGGTTAGCACTCAATATAGTGACCAAATAATGAAAATGATAGCTCAATTCATTCACAACAAAGATACAAATCCAATGCAACTGATGGTTCAAAAATTGGCATTGAAACGCAAAAGTTATCGCCTCCAGAGTGCAACATAGGGGCTCTGAGAGTAGTTTTGGGCATCCTACTACCCCAAGTGCACCTAGTGTGCACTTGGTAAGCCCAAGTGCACCATTACAATACCAAGTGCACCCATGGCACACTTGGGAAGCCAAAGTGTGCTTAGAAAGTGCAAAATGTGCCCTAGAAGGCTCCGAGGGCCAAAAATAGCCCAATTTGACTCGAAATGATCCAAAACTTTGTGTGCATGCCCAAAATGGTGGAAAGATGTCATAACATGAGTGAAATCAGTAAAAAAATGGTCACATTTTGTTCAACTTGGTCCAACAAAGGTCAAAATAAGGATAGACTAGGTGGAAAGCCCTAGAAGGTTGAGAGACAGTGTAGGATGATGTAGGAATGTAGGAATGCAAGATGAAGATGATTTGGTGTAACACATGATCATGTTTATGAATGAAGATATGAATGAAATAAGAGTGAAGAGATGGGATGAGGAAAAGTTAGAATGAAGAGAAGACTTTTTCTCTCAAAAAGTGTGCTATACATCAAATGAAGCTTCATTTTGATGAAATTGTAGATGCAAACCATTTTTGAGCATCTACACTTATGTATCCATTTTGTATAGAGATCATGTTGGAGGAGAAAAATGTTAGAAGTATATAAAAACATGATATATAATGATTACTTGCTCCTTGTAATATGTATATGTACACATGCTTAGTTGCAATAAAGAAGAATGGGTATATCAAGATGATTGTCCTTGGTATGCTTATGTGATTTTTACGCTATCTAATTGTAATAATGGATTCAATTATTTATAATGAAATCTTGTTCATATATTTATGATGGCTTTTACTTATGAGAACTTATGTATGTGTTTCTAGTAGTGATGTTTGGGAACCTATAAGAACTTGGTTGTTGAGTTAATATAGAATATTCATATATTTAATCAATGAGATATATCAGAATATTTAATGTTAGAAGAATTGAAAATGAAATGTATATATTTCAATTTTGTGTTAAAAATAGAATAAAATTTATTCCACTTTTACCCTTATTAGTTATGTGATCTCTTAGGTTTCCTGCCAGGGGGATACTTAAGGAAGAATTACTCTCTAGATTTCTTAGATTATTGGATGGATTTCTTGTAATATTGTGGTTATTGAAATTGAGACTTGTGATGCCTTTGATTCTCTAGGTGTAGATAGGCCACAAAACTTACAAGCAAGTTAAATTTACTACTAGTCTATTTTACTTTTTAAATAACTTATATATATATATATATATATATATATATATATATATATATATATATATATATATTAGAAATAATCATACTTCAAGAGTCAAAACAAAATTTCAATTCAAAACATAAATTATTACATATAGCCAAAAATTTATCATTTGCAATTTATGTCATTTTCATATTGATTTATGATCTTCTTGTTCATGTTTTTAGCCTGCCTTTTATGTTATGCATCTAAACATTTATCATAAATTATTATTACAATCATATAACAAATCTGAAACCGAAAATAATATGTTACATTAATTCAAAGGTTTAGTTATGATGTAGAGCCTAATAGAATTCTCAAGGTTTCATTAATTCCATATGTTAGATCTGTCATCATAGAATACCAATTGTAATGGGCACTCACATGTATTCCAATGCATATATTTCCTTATATGCACAATTGGTCAATGTTGTACCTTATAGAAGATAGAATTTTATAGGCAGAATGATGTAGAGGTTAGGGTACAATAAGCACAATGTTGATGTCAATCCAACAAGACAGATTATACACCCAAACTTCTACACCTTGACACAACAATAACACTAAGGGATCATCACTAATCCATACAATTTTACACTAGAAAACTTGGCTTCACACCTGTGAATGGTGGATTCTCACAAATAAGGTTGATCAGCATGTTAAGGGGTTCATCCCAACACTAAAACCAAGGAACCATGGCCAAACAACAACCCAAACACAAATTTCATAACTTTGTGCTCATAATGTAGCATCCAGGCTACTAGCCCTTCCAAAGACAAATTAGGCAACAAGTACCATATCTTCCAAAAGACCTCAAGAACTAATTAGCATTCTAGGTACCATTTATTGAGTTTGTTAGATCCCCAAAAGGGCAAGTGCTAAAGCCATTTATAAGCCTTCCAAAACTGGATTGTTATACAGGCCTAATTGCCCCAATTAGGTCACCTTAACAAAGAAAGTACCAAAAATATAGTGAGAAAGACCAAACCAATGCATCCAATGATTAGGTTAGGACAAGGGAAGGTAGATTCCAAAGTTTCACTTAATGGTTCAAACCCCAAGGCATGCAAATTAGCAAATTCCATAATGTAGCAGAGTTGTCACATCGTAATGCCAACTCATTTGTGCAAATTCTATAAAGTCGATCAAATGCATAAGATAATCTTGTCAAAACTTAAGAGACAAGGAAACAATCAAACACCCTATAGACTTGAGTCCTTATCAATCCAAAATCATGACAAGAGGAACACCATTAACAAAACAAAAAACAAAAAGGGCAATGATTTCCTTAGTAATATTTGTGTGTTTCAATATGAACTAGACAAAGGATATAATTGAATGGTTTAGGAGGTTTGTTTAGCATTCTAGTCAATCCTATTAAAAAATGTTTTGCATGTGGGTCGCAATTTTGGCTACCAATCCTCCTTACAACATCTCTTTGATTTAGGGAAACACGTGTGTTATTTTTCCAAAAATCTTCGATCAATGATTTCAAAACTTCACTAATTTCTTTATCCTTTTGCAGTAGTCAACTACTAAATGTCCATAACTCATTTTTTATTGGATCTTCCAATCTCTCATGCCTTAGCATGGCTCTCCTTAGAGTACCTCTACCAATTTTTAATGTTTTTCTTGTCTTTCTCATAAGTCAAGCTTTCTTCATTTGGCTACTTACTATTATCTATGTAAGTACTCATCTTGTGATATTACTATCTTTGGTGCATGATTTAGAACCCACTTTGTCATAAGCACTCATTAGATTCTTTACAATGGTTTTTTTCATTTGAATCACCCATCATTATTAGCCCAAGAATCTTCATGATAGGCTTAAATTTCAAATTCCTCATCATTTCAAGAAATAATTGGCATTGACCCGTAATATTTAATTCTTCAAAAAATAATCTCCACATACAATTAACTTTTATTTGACAAGTATACTTGCTAATCTTGTCAGGCATTGATTTCAAAATGTTAGTATCAATATCAATCAAATATTTTGATCTTCTAAAATGAATTCTAGAAGGTGTTATAATCTCTTCCATTCCCTCAACATTTTGAACATCAACATAAGGTTGAGTGTATTGTGTACCTTGAACTGAAGATGATGTGCCTTGGCAATAAGATGCAAAAGATGGAATATCACCTACTTAATTTGTTGATGTTGTTCCTTTAACATGACATGATGGAGTGTGTACATCATCAAATCTACAAATTAGTGTCTCCTCAATATGAGAGGATGATGTGACTCCAACATTCAAAGATGGTGTAGCTTCACAATTCAATTGTCTTCTTGAGCATAATAGTCTCATTAGTTCTCTTTGTCTTTCCAATTCTTCCTCTTTGTTTCTTTATATCGATGGTTCTTGATCCTCTTCGAAAGTCAATTCTTCATTATTGCTTTGCAATTTTCTTTGTTCATGTAGTAGTTTTAGTTTATCTCTTTTAACTGCCAAATCTCTCTCCCTATCTTCATTTGTTTGAGTTTTTAGTTTCTTCCTTGGCATGATGATGATTTCGACATGTCAAATTATTCAAACATCTGAATTACTTACAATGTGAAAATTACAAATCATTCAAATACATATAAAAACTACAATTATTTGAATGAATACACAATATAGATCAAACAACTTGTCAAATTTCTAACCATTTTGAAATAACATTTCATTCAAACATACAAATTTCAAAGAATTCACTATATATTGAACAACATGTCAAATTATAATCAAATGTGTATCTATATATCAACAAACAATATTTAAAAAGGATTGCACTAACCTTTTCTATACAAAGAATATTCAAAAAGTCTTCAAATCACATATCCAATGATTGAATTTGGTGTTTGCTAGCTTTAAAAAGTCTTCAAATAGTGTTTTCTATGTTGAAACCTATGTTTTCTATTGTAACAACATAATGCACAATAGACCAAAAGTAGAGAATGGATGAATGGGACCCAAACTTTCTTTTTTACCATTTTTGAGTGATTTGACATAGTGTGTATGCACTATAGTGCATATGCACTATGTCAAAACACATCTCTCCATATCCTACCATCCCCCATCCCCTACTCTCTCTCTTCTCTCCCATCCCCTTCTCTCTCTCTCCTCTCCCATCCCCTACTCTCTCTCTCTCACTCTATCTCTCCTACTCCCTCTCCCAATGCCTACTCTCTCTCACATCCCCTACTCTCTCTCTCCTCTCCCATCCCCTACTCTCTTTATCTCACACACTCCCATCCCCCTCTCTCTCAGGCTACTCTCTCTCCCATCCCCTACTCTCTCTTTCTCTCTCTCTCTCTCCCCTCTCCCTCTCTACTCTCTCTCTACCACCCCCTACTCTCTCTCACATTTTCACACTCTCTTCCATCCCCTACTCTCTCTCTCTCTCTCTATCTCTCTCTCACACACACACATTTCCATCCCCCCTCTCCCACTCCCTCTCTCATCACCTACTCTCTCTCACATCCCCTACTCTCTCCCTCCCCACTCTCCCATTCCCTACTCTCTTTTTCACACACATGTACTCCCATCCTCCTCTCTCTTACTCTCCCTCTCCCACTCCATCTCCCACTGCCTAATCTCTCTCTCTTCCCTATCCCCTACTCTCAATCTCTCTCTCCCACCATGTACTCTCTCTGCCACCCCTACTCTCTCTCACACTTCCTCTCTCTCCCATCCCCTACTCTCTCTCTTACACACATTCCCATTTGCCCCCTCTCTCTCTCTCCCTCTCCCACTCCCTCTCCCACCACCTACTCTCTCTCCCATCTCCTACTCTGTCTCTCTTACACACACTCCCATTCCCCCTCTCTCTCCCATTGCCTACTATCTCTCTCTCTCTCACTCTCTCCCTCTCTACTCTCTCTCCCATCCCCTACTCTCACTCTCTCTATGCCACCCCTACTCTCTCTCACACCCTCACACTCTCTCCCATCCCCTACTCTCTCTCTTACACACACTCCCATCCCCCCCTCTCTCCCTCTCCCATTGCCTACTCTCTTTCTCTCCCATCCCCTACTCTCTCTCTATCTCTCTTTCCCCTCTCCCATTTCCTACTCTCTCTCTTTCACACACACACACCCATCCCCCCCTCTCTCCTCTCCCATCCCCTACTCTATCTCTCACTCACTCTCCCTCTCCCACTCCCTCTCCCACTACCTACTCTCACTCTCACTCTCACTCTCTCCATCTCTACTCTCTCTCTACCACCCCCTACTCTTTCTCACATTTTCACACTCTCTCCCATCCCCTACTCTCTCTCTCTCTCTCTCTCTCTCACACACACACACACACACACACACACACTTCCATCTCCCTTCTCTTCCTCTCCCACTCCCTCCCCCACTGCCTACTCTCTCTCCCATCCCCTACTCTCTCTCCCCCCTCTCCCATTGCCTATTCTCTCTTTCACACACATGCACTCCCATCCTCCTCTCTCTCTCTCTCTCACTCTCCCACTCTATCTCCCACCACCTACTCTCTCTCTCTCTCTCTCCCTCCCCATCCCCTTCTCTCTCTCTCTCTCACCCATCCTATACTCTCTTTGCCACCCCTACTCTCTCTCACACTTCCTCTATCTCCCATCCCATACTCTCTCTCTCTCTCTCTCTCTCTCACACACACACACACACACACACACACACACATTCTCATTCCCTCCCTCCCTCTCCCTCTCCCACTCCCTCTCCCATCCCCTACTCTCTCTCTCTCTCTCTCTCACACACACACACACACACACACACACACACCACACACTCCCATCCCCCCTCTCTCTCCTCTCTCATCCCCTACTCTCTAGATCTCTCACACACTCCCATCCCCCCTGTCTCTCCCTCTCCCACACCCTCTTCCACCACCTACTATCTCTCTCTCACTCTCTCCCTCTCTACTCTCTCTCCCTTATCCCCTACTCTCTCTCTCTCTTCCCTCTCCCATCTCCTACTTTCTCTCTCTACCACCCATACTCTCTCTTACACTCACACTCTCTCTTATGCCCTACTCTCTCTCTGACACACACACACACTTCCATCCTCCTCTCTCTCTCTCCCTCTCTCCCTCTCTCGCTCCCTCTCCCACTATCTAATCTCTCTCTGCCACCCCTACTCACTCTCTCACACTTCCTCTCTCTCCCATCCCCTACTCTCAATCTCTCTCCCCCATCTCGTACTCTTTGTTTGCCACCCCTACTCTCTCTCACACTTCCTCTCTCTCCCATCCCGTACTCTCTCTACCACTCCTACTCTCTCTCACTTTCTCTCTCTCCCATCCCCTACTCTTTCTCTCCCTTTTCCCATCCCCTACTCTCTCTCTCTCTCTCTCTCTCTCTCTCTCTCTCTCTCTCTCTCTCTCACACACACACACACACACACACACACACACACACATCCATCCCCCCCTTTCTCTTGCTCTTTCTTTACAGCTCTTCTTCCTTCTAGATGCACTAATTAGGTCTTAATAGTGTGTGCGCACTATAGCATGCATGAACTATTCAGATGCAAATTCAAAAGCTTTAAATAGTGTGTGCGCACTATAGGGCGTACATGCTATTCAAAGCTTTGAATTAAAACCAATCCTAAGGCTTGGTTTTACCTTGGACATCCAATCCAGAGGTTTGGAGTTTATAAACAGGTATGAGATGTGTTTTGCTGCAAGCATACAAAAAATGATTGATTTTTCTTGTGTGCTCTCCTTCTGGATTCCTCATAGTTGGGCATCGATAAGATCAGGTTACATGACATTGTAGGTCTCTGTGTTAGCTATATAACCATATAATTTATTTTTAATTTGAACTATTGCAAGCCTTTCATCTATAATTTCTTTTGAATGTATGTCTATTTTTTGTCAAAAACCACCATGTACTAATTGGGTTGTTGATTTTAGCTCGTTCATTGAATTTTGCATCAACTTAGTTCATTGGAAACTAGACTCCATTCTACACACTTTGAAAAAAAAGTTTTGATTTTACATTAGTTTTCAATTATTTCTAGGGGGAGCACATAGATATTTCACATTTTTGGGATATTTCTAGTTAAAAAATTCATAAGAAAAAAATACACATTATAAAATTACCCAAAAATTTTGGGATAAACTACATAGTGTTAAGTAACTTTTGACTAGAGAAATTAAAAAATTTCAAATAAAAGTTAAAAATTTAGGGGGGCCATACTTTGTACTATGTTATTTTTTTTGGAATAAATAGTACCACTTTTTGTGGCCCCCTTTTTTGAGGACCTAAAACTAAACCATTTTGAAAAAAAATTGGTAGTTTAGAAACTAGATTCAAAGGACTGAGACTTTTGTTTTTGTCATATCTTAAAATTTTGAGCGTAACTATCTTCAAATTCTTGTTGAAGTTCAAAAATTACAATTTTCAGGAAAAAGGTGTCCACTTATACCCCCCTTTTGGCACCACAACTTGGTGCACTTACCTAGTAGAAAGATTGAAACATAAAATAATGGAATGATTGAATCACAAAAGCAACAGAGATAACTAATCTCTATTTAGGACAAAGTAGATAATTGCTTGACCATTTTGAATACTTATTTATTTATTCTTCTACACATCCAATGATTTAAAACCCTTAAATCAATATAAACCCTTAACCTCAATGATTACATACCCTTCAATCACATCTTGAAATTCTTAATCATGATTCAATTATCATAATCCCTTATCTATTTTATCTATTTTAATTTTAAAGAATGCATATAGTCAATGTCAACTTCACAAGTCATACAAGTCATGTGAACTTTATAGGGCATACAATCAATATGAACTTAATAATTCAAATAATCAATGTCAACTTAACAAAGCACACATTTAGTGTCAATCGAACAATGCATACATTGATGGCAACCTAATAATGCATGTAGCTGCTTGAATGAGACAAAAATCAAATAGAGGTATGCAAATGAGTATATTCAAGGTGACCAACAAACAAATGACAAATTAAGAAAGGTCACAAGTAAGGTAAGTATTGCAAAGGAGGGTGGGAGGAAACATGAGTGGGTAGTCAAGTATGTAGAATAACAATATGTGGATGACAATGATGAACAAAAAAAAATCCCCATACTTTAAATGAAGATTAGAAGAAATAGCGGAGAAGTAAAATAAAGCACACTAACAAGTTTTGATTAAATCAATAATGTAGAGTATTTTTGTACCATATCTTCTAATAATTTTTTTTTTTTGTCATGTTACATCCAATGATTATATTGCATGAATAGATACATTGCATGTGATAGTGCTTAAATAGTTACATTGCACAAATAGTTACATTGCATGAGTAGATACATTGATAGTGCACAAATTGTTACATTGCATACATAGGTACATTGTATAAATAGTTATATTTCTTTGAGACTGTCATGCAATGAGAGATAAGACAATATACATTTGTTTAGTTACATATTGGACCGTATTGCCTACATCCATTGTTACATTATCATTGATGACATGAATTAATTTGATTGTTAAGTTTACAATTGGTTGTATTCATTGATTCAAAGTAGACATTGACAATATTTTAACAATAGTACACTATGACCAAGAATTAAACTATTAACACAATCCTAGTAAATATAAATAGTAAAGTCGACATGGTTTAGTTCACATTAAAAACAAGACTAACTTAGATATTCTGAATACATCACAAAATTTTATTGATTTAAAAAAAATTGAAATAACAAAAGCACAATAGAAAACTATTCTCTATTTTGGACAATGTAGACAATTAGTTGACTAATTTGAATAGTTATTTGTTTCTATTATTGTACATTCAATGATTAAAAACTCTTAAATAATTATAAACCATTCAACTCAATGATTACAAATCATAGAATCACATCCCAAAACCCTTAGTCGCAAATCAATTATCATATGAAATAGTGGAAGAAATTGTAGAGATTTTTAAAAAGTACAACACCCAATGATTAAATCGGCAATTTAGGCTATTCCTTTACCATTCCTTCTAATTATTTCTTTTGGTCACATTACATGCAATGATCTAAAGGTGGAAATATTGAAACATAAAACTATGGAATGATTGAATTAGAAAAGCACAATTGAAAACCAATTATTGTTTCTAGGGTTGTAGATTCAATAATTACAAACCCTTTTATCATCCCAAAACCCTTAGTGACAAATATAATATCATTTAAAAGAATCCCTTTTATATTTCATCTATTTTTTCCAAAACCAAATGCGAACCCAATTAATCATTTCCCTTATCCTATATTCAATTTCTTTGC
Organism: Cupressus sempervirens; assembly: GCA_028749045.1. Taxonomy (NCBI): domain Eukaryota; kingdom Viridiplantae; phylum Streptophyta; class Pinopsida; order Cupressales; family Cupressaceae; genus Cupressus; species Cupressus sempervirens. Next base: position 450,183,480 of record CM053787.1, read on the forward strand.
TAACATTTTTAGTGCTGCACAACCTTACAAAATGATTTAAAACAATAAAAACAATGATTATGGTAAATATATTGAAGAAAATTACAAACACAGACAAAACCCCAATAGTCTTCCAAAACCAACAACATACTACAAACATTGGAAATGAACAGAATAGAAAGCAATGATTTTATCGACATTGTACACTAATTCTTTCTTGATTAAGAACCCTTCCAAAAAACCATTACAAACCCTAAACTGAAAATCAAATCACATATCAAAGAATCCCTTTTACATTTCACACACACACACACACACACACCTACACCCACACACATTGAAACCATTTGAAACCCCTATTTATCATTTCCCTTATCTTGTAATAATTTCCTTCATTGCCATTATTAGTTGCAAGAGAACCTTAAACAAATTTGACATTATAACAACTATAAGAAATGATTTTGGTAAACCCTTTGAAGAAAATTATAAGCACATAGAAAATATTCTAACATTCACAAGAAACATAACAAAAATCAATGATTAAAAATCCTTTAAACAATTAGTGATTAAAAACCTTTAAATCATTACAAACCCTTCAACCCACTTTTTCAATTCCGTTTTCCTACATAGTGATTGCCTTCATTGACATTATTAGCCGCAATAGAACCTAAAAAGAATGACTGAAACATACTAAAAGCAATGAATTTGGTAAATATGCCAAAGAATATTATAAACACAAATAAAACCCCATATTTATGTTGAAAACTACAAGATACTTCAAACATTCACAAAAAAAGAAAAGGAAAAAGCAATGATTATATAGACATTCTACACTATTTCTTTACCATTTTCTCAAATTATTACTTTGTTTCACTTTACATGTAATCACTTCATGGTGAAACCCCAAAGAATACAACTAAACTACAAGATAATTATGGAAAGACTATGTGAATGATAAATAGCAATGAGATATTTCTACTTCATGATTTCTCGCCTCAAGTGTGAAAGAAGAACAAGGTTATGCAAATTGATAGTGATGGAGGCAGTAGGAAGGTTTGCGATTGACTTCTATATGACACAAATGAACTTGTTTGGGGTAAATTTGCCTTAGTAAATGCATTAACCACAGGTGGTAATGTAGCCTTTGGTGAATGATAATACATGCCATTGTGCATGGTAATAGGGTCGGTCGTGGTTAGGTTAGGGTCATAGTAGGTTGTAATAACAGGGGGTTTTGGTTTCCAGTAAGGACAATGTGTTTTAATTAGAATGACCCCATCATCACCCTTTCCATCTAGTTGGTGAGTTTACATTATAAAGTGAAAATTTTTTGACACAAAATTAATTACAAATTGGATAAAAAGGTAAAAAAAATTTGGGTTAAAAGATAACAGTAACTGGGGGGTTTTGGATGTAGGTTCTAGGTGAACAATTTTTAAGGGCACTTTTAGACCACATCAGACTCTACGTGTTCTACAAAGAGTTTCGTAAATGTGGGAAACTTGAAAGGTTAGCTTTAAGCTCTTCACTTACATATGAGGTTCACTGAAAAAATTGGCAAATTTTGATATACGAATTAAGATGTAGGTGCTCGAAGTTAGCCTTCACGACAACTAGTTTGTTTCCCCTAAAACATTTCCTCTGAATCCAAATAACCCTAAAAAAAATTTTGAAAATGAAGCATAAAAGTATAATTTCCTTAACTAAGATCATGTAATAGTAAAAGCTAAATCCCCCCACAAAACATTTCATTAAACCCAAACAAAAAATCCAAAACAAAAGAGCCTGATAAAAAGATGTACCTCAAGAGAATAACCGTTCCATAACAAACAGCAATCCAGAGGGGCCAAAGCATAAATATACCCTAATGATTGCATTAGAGACCAGCAAGTCCAAATAATTCGCAAGGAAAGAGAAAGTTGTACAAGGGTACAGAAACCTTACCCTTACACGTGTGCACTAATATAAGCAGCCAATAAATGGGGTTTGAGTAACAACCCCTCCCAGCAGAAAATAATAAACATTTAGGAAAAGAAAATGGCAGAAACAGAGCCTCCTCCTGCCCTGCCCTGCCCTTGACTTTGTGTCATGTCACGCATGAAACAATAATTGTGTATGTTTGTTTTAAGAAAAAAGAGCATTTGGGGCCTGACCGCATAACGATGGGTTCGGGTGCCTCCACGTGGCAGACACGTCCCGTCGGAAAACCAAAGGTTGCCGTATGACAATTATGCAATTTATTAGGTTTCTTAGTAACTTCCCCATCATCATTCTCACTAGCTACTCGGGTTGGATCCAGCTGGCCTGGCCACACTTGTTGTCTCCTCTCTTTATTTATTTGATCCCAGGGGTAGAGCCAGTTTTATATAAATACACAATGGCTTTTATACTAGTTTTAGTCCAGTCTATGTCGCGGCTAATAATAGCGAAAGAGATCAGGCAAATGATAAGGGCCACAGAAAATCTCTAGATATGCAATGGATGGTCGCAAGGCTCAGAGATAAAGCTGGACGGATCCTCCTCCTGGCTCTCTTATCCAGGATTCGCAGTTCTGGAGAAGGATTTTGCTAAATCGGTGAGGTCATGTGGCTCAGAATGGTAGATTCCGTGGTCGTTATACTTTTCCACGGCTTTCTTGAACTTTAATGGAGGAGCTGAGCAGATGTGGAAAGTCGTGGTACTCTTTGAATGGAAAGCTCAAGAAAGCCGTGGGAAAATATAGAGGGATTCGGCAATGTCTCTTCTTCGGCCTTGCAGCTTCGATTCGGCGTAATTTCACAAGTATGAATGCTTTAACCTTTTGCAGTGTGTGCGCAAAGATTTATCTTTTACTGAATCTTAGTTTAAACTTTACAGTGTTCAAGAATTGCGCAGATCGCTAGCTTTTACCGATCTTAGCGTAAAGAATTGTACAGATCGTTTTGGATTAATTGTTGTAGTAATTAGATTGTCCTTTCCTTTTAATCCTTTCTAGATTTTCCAATTTCTGTCGTGTTCCTGCCTAAAATTTGCAGAAATATTCAAAGTTTGGAAATTATCTCATTCTGGAGAATCTTTGTGAAAGGAAAGTTACAGTTGATTTTTCAATTTTGGATCCCGATCTATTCTCAGAATGAAGGAAGACTATTTGCTCTTACTATCTCATGCTGAATCGACGATCAAAAATAAAATTTACAATAAATAATCCAGAAATTCGTGTGCAAGTCTTCTATCTTGATCTATTATATTCAAAATGAAGGAAAATTCTGCTCTTACGATCTGATCCTGAATCGATGCTAAACAAATACGATATAGATTATCGAAAAATTCTTGTGAAAATATTTTATCTTTATTGATACAAACGCAGAAATCTTCTCAGTTTGTTGAAACAACTTTAAAGATCCGTTTAAGAGGCCTAGATTTGACTGTACAGTGACCAGGGAATTAGATTTGTTGCCCCGCCTTGTTAATTAGAAAATAAAGCTGCAATGAATAAGTATTTTTACTGAACAGTATGTTCCATGTGCCATTCATAAACCTCAAGTAAATCGATTGCATACTCTGTAAAGTTTCCAGTTATTATTTTTTGAATAGTTAAAAATATTTTAGTTTCCAGCTACAGATTTTTGTTTTAATGAAGTATAATTTCTCTTAATTAAAGTATAAGGATCACTATATATACGTACTATTTTAATGGAACGATTCTTGTAATCTTAAAACTGCAAGTTTTTCACATCTGATGCTGCTAACAGTACTGTGTGATTGGCTGTTAGAATGTAATCTTTTTATTATCACATGTAGCAGCTAGTCTGCATTCAGCATTTAATAATAGAGAACTATATATTTAGATTATCTTTAAAAAAATTGTTATATTTCAGATCATTATAAAGTAGGATTTAAAAGCTGTTGAGGAAAACGAAATATATATGAATAATGGCAGAATGCGGACATTTTGCCTTTAATGCATGTACTTGTTTCTTCATTTGAGAGTTTTCCGTTGTTATCGACAGAACTGAAGAACAGAGTAGTGTTCGTTTGCTCTGCTACGAAAATGCTGTCCACCAGTATTAGATACAACCGATGCATGTCGCACAGAAAATAAATCTTTCGTCAAATCAATTTTACTGCAGTTGAGGTAAGAGGATTAGCACTTATAATTTGTGAAAATCAATTGTAATGAAGGTCAACTACAACACTTCATTTTGGTTATTTGTATTGTTTATTTGTATGCTACAAATGTTTTTGTTTTACATGTTCAAAAGTAAGGTATCTCTGTATCAAATATTTTTCTAGAGCTGAGCATATCCATCTCCATATCGCTCAGTTTCTCTACAACGATATTAAATTTCACGTTTTTTTCAAATTGTTGTTTTTGGGTTTTCTAGAGTTTGTTTACTTTAACATTCATTGAACTGCAAAGTTCATGCTGTTGACTGTATTGCAATGAGGGTAATCTCATGTTTCACTGTTGCACCGTTACACAGATATACTCAAAGTTCTCTGAATGTATTCGTAATTTATGATATTATTGCCTATTGATTGGAATGGTTGGATTTATTCCCATAGTATTCTGGAAAAACAAAGTTAAGCTTCTCCTTAAGCAAGTTTTCATTCTAAGCATTCTACAAATTAAGGAAACGTAGCAGGAAAAGTAGCGCAGGTTCTGTAAAAGCTATTTATGCAGCCTATAGAATAAAATCTTCTGAAGAAATGGAGAAAGTGTAGCTCTCAATTTAGTTGACATAAATGGTTTTTATTTTTTATTTTATTATTATGGAATACTGTCACCTGTGGCTGCAATAAGAGACAACTGGAAATAGAAAAACCGACATTAATAGTAGAAACAACTTATATTTTGACACTTTTTATTCTGTAGTCGAACTCGTTACAGTAGGATTGTATACTAGATTCCTGAGTGTAGAAGAGGATCAGTGATTAACTTCCACAAATGTCTACTTGATTTTAGGAATCTCTTTAAACTTTTCGAGAGGCATGTTTGCCCGCTTAAGCACATCAAAATAAAGAACAAGGTAAGAGGTTATGAGGACAACAATATGATAATAATATTAAATAATTATAATGGCCAAAATTATGCTTTTGAATCTTGATTTGATTGTTATTCTGATATACATCTAATTTTTTTTCCAATCTTATTATCCTTTGATTTTTTTAAATGCAGAAGAATTTTGAAAATTTTCAATTTGTTTTTTTATTGGATTCCTTTATTTAATAAATAGTTCAATTCAATCAAATCATATATGAGAATATATTGCATGTATATATTTGTAGTATCAACTTATTGATCTTGTAGCATAAGTCTTGCATTAGTACTTTAGGGACATGAAGAAATGTTAGTTGTTTGTAAGTCTTTGTTATAGTTAAATGCACTTGGATGAGGCTTTAACAAATAAAAATACATTCTTATAGTACATTCCCAAACAATATCCTCAAAACATATTTTTAATCACAAGTTACTAGATTAAGGTGAATGTTTTCAAATCATGAAATTTATAATAGATCATCCTACAAGTGAATTTCAATGTGCACAAACTACACTTCAATTTGCATAAATTTCACTTCAATGTGCACAAAGTATGTTTCTCTAGGCATGAACTTCATTTTTCTAGTACAAAGACCTATTTGTAGATGTGACTTTGAACTTGTTGATTGTAAATTATGTATGATATATCAATGTTTTCTATTATAATGATGAATTCATTTGACATTATGATGCTCTTTTATTTTTCAAATTGAGAGGTTGGCACTTCTAATTTACAAATTTAATTCATACACAATTAAAGTTCTTTTGCAATTGCAATTCTTAATTCAAAGTCTTGTTATGTTTAAATTTTTCCTTTAACTATATTTTTGACATGGGTTAAATCTTCCATTTCGTTATACCCCACTATAAATTTATCATTGTGCTTTAAGCTTGATCATTATTTTGTGCTGACAAAAAGGGGATAATGATTACAAGGTTGGCATGTTAGAGATAACCATAAAACCCATCACGATGATCCTTTTAGGTGGCATAATCACAAGCTTGTCTAGTTGCATTTTTGAGGTTCAGTGGATTTCTTTCTACAAAATCCTATAGACACTTTATAATAAAGAGGATTTTGATGAGATCAGTTAGAACTAGGATGTCTATTCTATGAGCTTTGTTCATTACCGTAACATTATAATATAGTTATATTTTTATTTTGAACCTAGTCTCATTATCTTTGCATATTTAGTAGAATCTAAATATATTAGACTATACTCATCATTGCACTTTAGGTATGTTTCTCTCAATTTTGTGGATGGTTTTAAGGTTTTGTGTCATTCATGAAGAAGTATAGCTATTCTTTATTTCTTTCGGCTCTTATAACCAAGCGCTTTGCAAGTTATTGGATCACGTTTGGTTACTCTTTCAATGCTTGTGTCGAAGGTTATACCATACCATTACTATGAACAAGAAATTTGAATTGTTATTTTAGTGGTGTAAAAAGAATGCCTTCCATATCTAGCTTAATGGGAACTTCTCATGGGGAGCTATGAATATTTTAGTCTTTGTTAAGAATCTTTCCATTTCATCCTCTTTTCTACAATGAATAATTTGTAGGTTTTCAATTTTGGGGCCTATTATTCTCACCATTGCCAATGAGAGCTTGAAGCGTTTCAAAATATTTGGTGTGTCAACTTTTATATAATTTCTTTCCCATTTTCCAAAAAAATAGGATACTAACTAACTTCTATAGAATCCTAGAAGTTAATTTGGAAGGTGCACTTTTTTTCCCACTCATGTCAAGCTTTCAAAGTGCCCTCATTTAGGTGGGAGCCTAGTTCTAGGATCAATAGCTTTCCTGGTAGGTATGATAGGGAATATATTTAATTATTGTTCAAAAGTGGTGTCTTCTTTAGTATTTTCAGCCATCTAGAGGTAGGTCTAGGACACTTGGTGACTCTTGTAGCTTATAAATGTTGTGTTAACTCTAGTGGTATTCAAGTCATGTTCCTAGTTTTACACTCCCATTTACCTTTCAAAATATCATTAGTAAATCATTTTCATTCCCTTATGCATTAAAATGGAGGGATCTATGGCCAAAAAAATTTCCCCATCCTTTTTATTAGAATGCAAGTATTTTGCGTCTCTACTAATGATGTCAAGCTAGGAATACTCATAGTTTTTCTCCATATTAGACCTTACTACACCTAGTTATCAAAAACCTCTTGATACTTTCTATTAACCTACTCCTACATAAACCTACTTTCCATAGGACGTTTCTCTCAATCCTTGTCAACATGCTTACTCTCCCCCTATAGCCAAAATGTCAAAAATTAGGAAAATATCCATTGCACAAAGATTTATTTAAATCTCCAAGTACAAATAAAGGCTATAAAGGAGGAGCACATATATCACTATCAACGAGAAGAGCTTTCTTACTAGAATCACATGCTGCAACAAAAAGATGATGTCATTAGTATGCAACACGAGTAGTTCCTTGTAGTGAAAGTTTCTTCTAGAGAAGAAAGGATGAGGTAACTAGATTTAAAGAATGGTGTCGATCCATCTAGTCATGATCCTCCATTTTCTCACATGCAAGAGGAAATGACTTCAAATAAAGAGAGAGAAAAATAAAGAGAAGAAAATGAAGAGTTGTAGGAGGTTATGTAGAATGGTGTTCCCCAAAATACTTCTCTATATGCATGGAACAAGGAAGGAAAAAAATAGGAGGAATAAGTCCATTTCCCATTTTTAATAAGATTCTCTTCTTTCTTGATATGGAGGAGACCAAGAAGGATAATAATGGCATAGTAAAGATAATAGTTCAAAATTAAGAGCTTCTTATTCTACCAAGATGTGTTATTTAGGCATCTCTAGAGCTTCACAGGACCGTAGGGGATACTAATGCAAAGGGTGACTTTTTGGATGAGCTTGATAACATTTGCATATATTTCAACCTTGAGTCAGGGACCTTTTGACCTATAGACCATGAGATGAAGTAAGAAAAGGAGATCTCCATGGAAATAAAAATTCCATCAAAGTCAATCTCTAATGCTCATCAAAAGGTGTGAGGGAAAATATAGAAAATAAGTGGATGTCCCATCAAACATCAAGATACTACTAGTCACCAGTCACCACTAGTCATGCTCACCTCCAAGGATGAAGATGAGATCCATAAGGAGGAGAAAATTATCCACTTATTACAAAGAGATGACATTCCAAAATGAGAGTTTATTTATTCTCAATTCTTGTGAGGCATTCTAGCATGTTGGATACCATTCAAGTTTTCTTTTCTAGTTTGTTGTCTAGAAACATTTAAGATATCAAAGGCTGGTTAGAAAGGGAAGCTACTTTAACAATTTGATCTATGACTTTTGATCCAGGGGATGAAAATTACTGAAAAGTAAAATGTCCCCAATGCTCCAAGAATCAACATCATTACAAGTGTTCACAATTTTGACTCCAACATAACTTGAACGATCAAAATTGGAGTTCAAGTGCAAAAATTATGACTGGTCAAAATTTGGTCAAACTGGGACCAAAGGTCGTAAAAGGGTGAAAAAATAATCATCTCAAAAGTATTTGACAATGGATTCCTCTGTAATAGTCCTAGATCCTAATCAGATCAAATTTGGTATCAGAGCTTTTGTTGGACTAGTATTGCAGATTTGAATGTTAACAAGATCCAGGATTGAGAAAGGCGAAGGAAAGCTTGACGAATACAATCCTGAGATTGGAAAATGAAGGACTAAACCATCATCACAAATGGCAGACGAAGGTGGACAAGCTTCTCAAGATAAGAGTATTGAGAAGACTCTTCAGAATTTGCAGACAATGGTAGAGGTTTTGGTACGAGAAAGAGAAGAGAAGATGCAAAGACGTGCAGCTCAAAAGGACAAAGGGAAAAAGAAAGGAGCTGACCGTGATCCACCAAAGACACCTCCTTCTTCTCCTTCTTCTCCCTCTTCTCCTTCTTCCCCCTCTTCTCCTTCTTCTAGCCATTCTGAGTCTTCTAATATTTTCAAAGGAGGACATAAGCCTCGAATTAAGTTGGATGTAAAGTTTGACTTACCAAAATATTGTGGGGAGTTAAATGCCGAGAAACTAGATGATTGGATTCAACAAGTAGAAGTCTACTGTAGAGTTCAAAACCTTGTAGATGATGTTGACAGAATTCAGTTAGCCACTCTTCGATTAGGTGGTGTAGCCCTAACTTGGTGGGAGAGTAGGTCTCGGGATGAAACTTCACAACATGGTAAGTTTAGTTTGTCTTGGTCAGAATTTGTTACTGCTTTAAAAAAGCAATTCTACCCCCTAGGCCATATGCAGCAGTTAATGATGAATTGGCAACATTTTAGGCAAGGGAAAGGTTAGTCTGTCCAGGATTACACCCATGAATTTCGCAAAAAGGCTATTTAATTAAATGTCCCATTGTATACCCAGGACACCTTACTCAAGTATATAGGTGGTCTTCATTCTTACCTAAGGCATTCTATTCTCGTCCTGAATCCTTGTAATTTGGATGAAGTATGTGTCCAGGCAACACATTTAGAATCAAGGGGTAAGGGTACTTTCATTGATAAGTCTGATAAAAAGCCATCTAAGTCCGAGGAAAAGTCCAAAGGAAAAGGAAAGGGTAAAAAGACAGCAACAGTAAAGAAAGAGGGTGAGAAAACCACATGCTCACATTGCAAGAAAGAAGGGCATGATGATTCTAAGTGTTGGAAGTTACATCTTGAAAAGAGGCCAAAGCGATATGGTGGAAACAAAGGTAAACAAAAGACTGCTGCTATAACTCAACAAGATCTTGGATCTGACTCCGGAGATGAGACAAAGATTGTTGCTACCAGGATTTAAGGAAAAGGAAAAGGTATATCTCTTTCATTAGCTCCAAGTTCTTCTAGCATAAGTGCAAGTACAAGTAAAGAATCTTCTCCTAAGAATGATAAGCAAAGGAATGAATTATTTCACATTCGAGTTGTTATCAAGCATAATAAGGTTGATACATTATTCGATACGGGTTCCCAAGTTAATTTGATATTTGAGGAAGTTATTAAAAAGCTTAACTTGACTACAACACCTCATCCAAAACCATACCCTCTTGGATGGGTTTGCGATGATGCACAGTTACAGGTAACTAAACAATGCAAGTTAAAATTTGCTATCACTGCAAACTTTGTAGATGAGGTAGAAGCTGATGTAGTCCCTTTAGATATATGTGGTCTTGTACTTGGGAGTCCCTATTTGTTTGATCGTCAAGCTATCTTTTATAGGGGGGAAAATAAATATCATTTGTTTAAAGACAAGATTGAATACATTGTACGGGCACATAAGGTTAAGACTAATCTGGCATTAGTCAATGCTGGTCAAATGAAAAGGTTAGTCAACTCTAGTAAGAATTTCGTGTTGATGATTGTAAAAGCCAAAGAAGATGAAACATCTAAGGCATTTAAGGGATGTGATCCAAAATATAAGGCTGAAATAGTCAAAGTTGTTTCCACTTACGATGACTTGTTTCAGGAACCAAAAGGATTGCCTCCTACGAGAGAGATACAACATGAGATCCAATTGTAGCAAGATGCACCACTTCCTAATATTGGCATGCACCGCTTATCAGTGTTGCAGAATGAAGAAATCAAGAAGCAAGTTCAAGAGTTGGTCAAGAAAGGAGTTATCCGTCCTAGTACTTCTCCTTGTGATTCTCCTATTGTGTTGGTTCCAAAGAAAGATGGGACTTGGAGAATGTGTATTGACTACAGGGCTCTGAACAAGATAACGGTAAAGAACAGGTACCCTCTTCCTAGAATCGATGATTTACTTGATCAGTTGAAACATGCAATTTATTTCACTAAGCTAGACTTACGTAGTGGATATCATCAAATAAGAATTGCAGAAAGTGATATTTGGAAAACTGCTTTTAAGACAAAACAGGGACTTTATGAGTGGTTGGTTATGCCATTTGGGCTTTGTAATGCACCAGCTACATTCATGAGAGTCATGAATGATGTCTTTCGTCCCTTTATTGATGATTTTGTCATAGTCTATTTAGATGACATTCTTGTATTCAGTAAGTCTTGGGATGATCATGTAATTCATGTAAAGAAAGTATTTGATATACTGAGAAAAGAAAAACTCTATGTAAAGATGTCAAAATGCGAATTTGCAAAGACATCTTTAGTGTACTTAGGCTATGTTGTAGGGAATGGTCAACTGAAAGTAGACCCTACAAAGGTCGAATGTATTGTAAAATGGCCTAAACCAAGTACAGTTACTGAAGTCAGGAGTTTCTTAGGTGTAGTTCAATACTGGAGGAAGTTCATTGCAAACTTCTCTTACATTGCATCACCATTACATGCATTAACCAGTACTAAGGCAACTTTTCAGTGGGGAGGTCCGCAATAGAAGGCTTTCGACACTTTTAAAGAAAAGTTGAGCACTGCACCAGTTCTGGCTTTACCAGATTTACATCAACCATTTGAGATCGAGACAGATGCGAGTGGGTTTGCCATGGGAGCTATACTCATGCAAGGAGGTAAACCAGTCTGCTACCACTCTGAAACTTTTTCAGGAGCAGTAAGTAACTATCCTATGTATGATAAAGAACTTTATGCTTTAGTTCAGAGTGTTAAAAAATGGAAACATTACTTAATGGGAAAATAAACTATAATCCACACCGATCATCAGCCACTACAATATTTGCACTCACAATCTAAGTTGCAACAAAGTAGGCACTTTAGGTGGATGGGTTTTCTACAATAGTTTCATTTGGTAATTAAGTATAAGAAGGGTTCCCATAACAAAGTAGTAGATATGCTGTCTAGACCTCCTGTTCAGAATGCTTTGATAATCCTTCAAAATAGTTCTATGGCTCATGAAAGTTTTCAGGAACAATATACTAATGATGCGAACTTTAAGGATATCTATGCAGCTTTAATCCAGGGTAAACATGTAGAAGAGAAAGATTACTATGTACAGGATAATTTTTTGTACCACTTGGGAAAACTATGCATTCCTAAAGATGAGTAGGCACATGTAATTCGTGAAGCACACACCTCTTTGATTGCAGGACATTTCGGGATAAGTAAGACATTAGCTTAATTGCAGAAATATTGTTATTGGCCTCGTATGCAGGAAACTATCACTAAGTATATAAAAGGATGTGTAATGTGTGCAACCAGCAAACCAAGTAATAGGAAATTGGGTTTGTACACACCCCTACCTGTACCATCCCATCCATGGGAAAGTGTGTCGATGGACTTTGTGGGAGGTTTACCTATGTCTAGGAAGGGTCATGATTATTTGTATGTAGTAGTTGATCGATTTAGCAAAATGTTTATTTTAATGTCTTGTAAAAAGCAAGTTACTGCTGAACTGACTGCTCATTTGTACTTTCAAAATGTATGGGTTCATTTTGGGTTACCCACTTCTATTGTATCGGATCGAGATTATCGATTCTTGGGGGAATTTTGGTCATCTTTATGGAGACTCATGGACACCAAGCTGAAGAAGAGTACAGCCTTCCATCCGCAGACCGACAGACAGACAGAGGTAGTGAACAGGACAATTGTGCATCTACTTAGAGGCTACTGCAGCAAACATCCTAAGTTGTGGGATGAAAGTCTTCATTATGTGCAACATGCTTACAACCATGCGGCACACTCTTCTACAAAGAGGTCTCCTTTTGAGACTTGCTTCGGTTACTTGCCTAAGACACCAATGGATTTTGCTTTTGAGAAGGACGATGTTGTAGATGGATGCCATGATGCAGAAAAGGCTTTAAAGTTCATTCAGAAGGGCCAAGAAATCCATCAGGCAGTAGAAGCACAATTAGAGCAGAGCCAAGCAAAATACAAGGCTCACCATGATAAGCATCGCATTGATCACCAATTCCAAGTTGGTGACAGAGTTTGGTTACATATCAGCAAGGAAAGAATGCAAGGTGAAGGAAGGAAGCTCAAAGCTATCAGGTATGGTTCTTTTGAGATCTTGGAAAAGATCGGTACTAATGCCTTTCGCCTTAATCTTCCTCCATACATGCAAATTTACTTAGTTGTCAATGTTGAGAATCTAAAGTTGTATGAGCCTCCAATGATCTTGGATGAAGATGTTAGTGTTCAGGTTCCATCAGTTGATGACCTTTCACCAGAGTACATGTCAGAATTGCCACAAGATGTCATCCTTGACAGGAATGTCAGAACTTCATGAAGAGGACCAGTTGAATACCTCCGAGTGGGATTGAAGGGGATGCATCCAAGCAAGGCAAGATGGATGGAGATTGGTAAAGTGAGGGAACTATACCCTCACCTTCTTTCTGAGTAATCCAAACTTTCAGAGGTCCGAAAGCTCTTCAGTGGGGAGGCTTGATCCAGGGGATGAAAATTACTGAAAAGTAAAATGTCCCCAATGCTCCAAGAATCAACATCATTACAAGTGTTCACAATTTTGACTCCAACATAACTTGAACGATCAAAATTGGAGTTCAAGTGCAAAAATTATGACTGGTCAAAATTTGGTCAAACTGGGACCAAAGGTCGTAAAAGGGTGAAAAAATAATCATCTCAAAAGTATTTGTCCCTCTATTGGAGCAGGACCCGGAGATGTAGTCCGAACCGCGGATGAACTCCGTTATCAATCATGTTTTGCCTTATGTCTCTCTACTCTCTTTCTTTCAGTCATTACCTTTTTATGCTTTGTTCATTTCAGCATTTAAGTTGTGTTAATTTGCTAATTAACGCTTTGAAATTTTACTTTATGAAATAATGTTAAGCATTCCTCTGTAATAGTCCTAGATCCTAATCAGATCAACTTTGTTTTATTTCATTCAAAATAATTCTTTGTAAATAGCAGGTTGGGGGTTTTATTTTCCAAGAAGTTCTTTGCACATATTTCATTCTCCTTAAGGGAATACATGTTTTACTTTCCTCTTTTCCTTCAAGTATATGTTGGAAAACATTATTTTGTTCTCATTCAAACTTATTTTTGCCTCTATGCCCAATGGATAAAGAAATTTAATTTGAAAAAAAAGAAAATATATTTTGAGGTTCTTTCTCAACAAGATGAGATCCCCTACAAGTCACCAAAATATTAACATACCTACTGCTAAACTCAAACCAGAGCCATCAAATTATTACCTTCACCAATAGTACCCCCAAAGGCCTCAAGAGTTGGACCATTCCTTCATCACTTGTCTTGTAATGTGCTCAATTTAGAGAGTGCTATGTGTCAAATCCATATATTTTTGAAGGAGAGGAGGGAGTTGGTATCAAAGAAGTCTAACAACTTTCCACGTGTTTGGCCCATAATCTTATTATCCAAAAGATATGACAAGGCTCATTAATCGAAAGTATATGATATCTTATGTTCATATGACAATCAAAATTGAGGCACTTTCAAATTTCAAAGGCATCTCCTTGACCATGAGGGTGGGAGTTTCAGGAAGGGGCATATGTACCACACATGCTGCACATAGAAAGATGATGATTTGATTATAAGGCCAACATGCTTGAAATAACAATAACCACCATGCTGATCATTTCAAGTGCCACAATGACAAGCTCCTTTGGTTGTAATTTTCAAATTCACTTGATAGATGACTTTTTATAGAAGCCCATAATTACTTTGTAATTAAGAGGCTTTTGAAGAGTTTAATTAGATCTAGGATGTATATTCTATGGTCTTGTTCATTAGTAGAATATTTTAATATAGTTGTATTTGCATTCTTCTAACCCTAGGCTTGTAGTGTGTGCATACTTCATAGAAGAAATATACTCAACTATGTCCAATGACACTTTATGTATATTTATCACTATTTTGTGGATGGTTTTAAGGTTTCACATCATTTCTAAACAAGTATAGCTATATCTATTACTTTTGGGCTCTAATAAACTATTTTTTCTAGCTTTCATGTTATTGGGCCATGTCTAGTTACTCTTTCAATGCTTATTATCTAATATTATACCATGTTATTATTGTAAATGAGATTTTCTAAATTTCTATTTTATTGTATAATGAAAATGCCTTCCTCGTGAAACTTAATGGGTGCTCTCACAAGGAGATATATGAATATGTTGACCCATGTCAAGGATCTTGCCATTATGTTCTCTTTCCAATAACTAAGAGTGTGTGGCATTTTGTGCTCAATTTTGGAGCCTAATGTTCTCATTATTTCTAATAGGAGTTCATAGGGTTTCAGAAGCTCTAGAACATCAACTTTTTTGTTTAATTTTCTTTATGTTTTCTTAAAAACTAGAAGAAGAGCCCACTTTTATAAAATCCTCAAGGTTGCTTTCTAGGGTGCATTTTTCATTCCACATCTATTTATCTTTCAAACTACCCTCATTTAGGAAGGATCCTAGATATGGAATCAACAATACAATTTGACACATATCAATAAGTAATTAGAGAATAAAATATTGCATCTCACTTACTAGGTTTTCATTCAACTATATATCTTTTTGCCTATTGTATCGAAAAAAGGAATGAAATTAATTGTAGACTTTTAAGATTAATCTAACTAGAATTTTACATAAAATTTTGATGATATATACTAGACTCATGAATGGAGGTTTTAAAAAAAAGTATACTAATAATATTACTGTAACACTTATAATATCAATTATTAGTTTTAAGCTTATTTATTAAATTTAGCTAAACTACTAATTATTAGTTTCAAATCTATTTATCAAAATGAAGGTTTCATTTACTTTTACAAATATATTTAAATTATATGAATGTGTGTTCTATCATTAATTTCATACGTATTCATAATTTATCATTATCATTATATATGACCTTTGGTTGCCTTGAGAGTCGCTCATACTATTTCCTGCTGCTGCTAATTGTTTTACTAGTTCTCCCTCCCTCCGTTTTTTTATCTTAGTTTTTGTTTAGCACTATTCCTATGTATCATGGCGATCCCATATTTTTATAATGTATTCTAGTGCTATCCAAATAACTTCCTCAAGTGGGGATATACTCACTTTTTATGACGCTCCATTGAGGTCCTATAGTTGAACTCACATATAAACAAATGTTTACCACATTGTTATGTCTAGCAGTTTATAGTAAGTTGATAGGCACTTGAGGCAGTTATTGCAATTGCGCAATTAAATGAACTGCATCACTTAGTTTATATATAGATTTTTGCATTTCATCGAAGAGATCATAAGATATTTTTTCATGCTTTGCCATTTGGTATCAGAGCTGCTTATCTGCCTAGGCATGTGAACAATTAAGTCTGCAGATGTGTTTGATTGCTAGGGATGATATTTGCATAGTAATAAGGAGGATCTTAAGCTTGTTGCAATGGGGAGGTCCATTAACATTTAGAGACATCCCAGCATGGCGTAAAAGGAACCAATCGTATCATGAGTTGGAGCAAACCGGCTTTCTTAATGCAGTCCTTGATTAGTCAGTAAGCGGCAGAAAGCTGGAAAGCCTGAACTCCGAATTCTAGGTTTAAAATAGATTTTCTTTGCCATAGATGATATTCTAAAATAGTCCCAATCAGAATTATTGTGCAAGTTTATTGAACGTGGTTGTCTTCTTTAATATCTGATCTGCTTAGTGTGCAACTCAATCTTTCCAGATCACTTGAGATGTGTGACGCAGAAGAATAATTTGTTGGAAGTGCGGCAGCTGTGAAGAAGTTGTGTAAAGACTATAAAAGAAGAAAACAGTCGTTCTAAAATATTGCAGATTAAGGAAGAAGTTACGCTTGTAGAAAAATAGTTAATTTTGACTGTATAACATTTTTAGTTTAGAAATCAAGTCTTAATGTGTGATGTTTAAGTCATCCTAAAGAAAACACTAGAAGCACATAAGAAAAATGGCTTGATTTTTTCAAAACTTCATAGATTTATATGTATTAAAGAGAAGAAGTAATGTGGGAATTAGATTTGAAGAAGTTTAGGGTTGTCACATAGTTTATGAATCTTTTGTTAATGATCATTGGAGTTTTGCCTGAAGTACTTTTAGTCTAGAAATCAAGTCTTAATGTGTGATGTTTAAGCCATCCTGAAGAAAACACTAGCAGCACATAAGAAAAATGACATGAATTTTTAAAACTTCATAGATTTATATGTATTAGAGAGCAAAAGTAAGGTGGAGATTGGATTTGAAGAGGTTTTAGGGTTGTCACATAGTTTAGGAATCTTTTGTGAATGAACATTGGAGTTTTGGATGAAGTTGATATTCTTTTCATTATTGAGAAAAATAGTTTCCCGAGGGAGAATATATAATACTATTGTTCAAATGTTGGTTGTTAATTTTTGACATAGGCTTCAATATGTTTATAAATTTTACTTTTATGAGTATTTCATCTAAAATGTTATGTAGATATTGGAGGGCTTGAGTATGAATTAATTACAAGACGTTGATCTGTATAGAATATTCTAACAAAATAATAAGAGTTTATTGTGGATATTCTGCTTAAACTTTTTGAGGTTGTAAAAAGAGTTCAATAGGTTCTTTAAGTTTGTTATAGTAGGAAAATTATTTGGTCTATCTAATAGAATCAAACCATTTTGAAAATACTAAATATCATTAGTTTTCAGAGGTTTGCATATCACTTTTTTTGAAGTGTTTGATTAGGTTGTGTAGCTTTGATTTAGAGATAGGAAAATTCAACTAACACTTATTGGTCAACCAACAATAAAGAGACTATGATACTCTGCATATATATCCAATGAGGTTAATTTTGCTTGTGTTGAGCACAAATCCTCTAATGACACACCTAGAAATGGATAAAGCATAATATGGTCTTGGAGGCTAGTGGCATTATAAAATGGAAGATTTCTACCATCTCAAGTTAGCTTTTCATTTTGAGATGGAACTTGTATGAGAATTTTTTTTTTGGATTTTTAATCATGGTTTCTTTTCTCCTTGGCATTTCTAATAGATTTTAAGAATGTATGTTCTATGAAAATTATGATTTGGAGACAAGTTTGGTTGGGTTTGGTGAAAGTCCTAGACATGGATTGTTACTCAAAGAGTTCACGAGATTGTGATAAAAAATTATTGCACCCCCAAGGTTTGGAGCATTTTTGTCTTAAATAATTTGATGTCTATGATTTGAGAGTTCAGGATTGAGATCTCAAGGATTCAAATTGAAGCTACACCTTAACAACAATCATGAGAAAACTTGAGGGGGTCCTTATATCATAGAAAATTTGATGATTCAAGACTAATGTATTAAGGGGAGATGTTGGTATAAAACTTGATTCACTACATTGTTGTGTCTAGCAATTGATAATAAGCCAAGGAAGTTATTATACGTATTTTCTTTTCATTAGATAATTGTTTATGCTCTATCAAAAAATTATATGTGATACAATTATTTATTGAATAGTATTTTTATTCATCCAATGATCCAAACTTACTATAACTTCCTAAATTGATAAAACTATCATAATATATATAAATTTAAATATATCAAAATTCAACAATCATCCAACAAAAAAATTATCTTGGGATCTACCCTTCATATAAAAAACCTCTAAAGGTAGGTTTAATCTAAGATAATTACTCTTTCTAAATTTATTCCTACTATACTAGTTATTATTCTTGATCCTATTTATCACATAAAACATGATTTTTCCCTTAAGAATCATATTGCATTCACATGTATGCGGTATTGCATAACTAATTATGATACTCTATTTCATGCTTACTTTATTTTATATCTTTACATGTAGCCTACAGTGATGTGCATGGTTGCTTTTTTGTTTATTAATTTACTAGTCATACCACTGAGTGCCTTAGTTCATCACGAGTAGCATTTTATGTTAAATTATTTTAATTCTTAGCCTTCATAATGTGATATCTCACCTTTAAGAACTATTCTTATGTCTCATGGTGACCATATTTCTATATCTCTTTTGCTACTACTAATGTGGCTTATGTATGATAATGTCCTAGTTTTGATGCAAAAAGATGTCAATCATTGCAAATAATCTATTGACTCTAGATGTCATATTGTTACATATCACCTACTAGTTTTATCATCTAGTAATCCAAATTTATCATGTTGCCTCACAAAAAAATAATTTAATAAACCCAAATCTAAGAATAATCCAAGAAAATTTTATCCTTGGGATTTTATCATTAATTTAGTAAACCGAGATAATTGTAGGACTTACCTAAGACCACCATTCTTTCTAGTGACACTCTTGTAAGACTAGTTATTATTCTTATGGTTGTTTTTAAACTAGCTATTAGATTTATTTATTTCGATGAAAATAATTTTTTTACATCTATTTGATGTAAATAATTTTTTTATTTAATTTTTTTCAATGAAAAATAATATATTTAGATTAATTTGATGTTACATCATTAGTTTTGATAAATTATTAGATTTTTTTTGTACTTTTTTTTAATGTGGTGTGAAGTGATTTATATGGATACAATATTGTTATATTCCTCTAATATAAACCATCCTTTTGAGATTCCTATAGTTTTTTCTATAATATTGTACATGGCATTATTTATTTTAATCATTCCCCCTCATTCATGTGATATTTATCTTTCAGAGTTACTCCTCAATGTCATAATTATTCCCTGCTATTCATATAATTTACTCTTATAAATTTACAAAATAATGAATATTTGTGTCCTTCTCATGCTTAATTATTTATTCATAAGGATATACCTAATTCATACTATAATTATCCCATATTCTTATTATAATAGTAGACACATACATCAAAACTTGACTACAGGTCAAAATGTTAAATCTCACTCATATTTATCATTTAGAAGTTCAAACCTATCATCTCCTCCAAAGTTGATCAACAATATTATAAGATATATGATGTAAATATCTATTAACTATTAAGATTAATGCAACAATTTTTTTTTTAAATCTAAGGTTTAATCAGAGACATATAAAAATGGTTTAGCATAGGTTTTAACTAAGATTGTTATTATTTCTAATACTACTCTTCAAAATAAGGTCTTATATTCTTAAGCTCATGTATTGTAATTTAAGTCTAAGAGTTAAGTATGCTGGAAATCAAATTAAGAAATCTTCTATTGATAATTTATGTGATCTCAAAATATGTAATAAATAATTTTTATACCTGATTAATATGAAATAGATAGTACATGACAAAGAGCATCTTTGCCATATACACTTAATTACAAATCTTTGGGAAAATTAAATTTAGAATAAATATTATAGGATTCCTCATTTTTACATGAGTTTTTCTATTGATGGCCACCCACTTTCATCTATTTGAAAGGATATTCTAATATATAATAAAAATATTAGTTTTAGGTTTGAGTGTAGCTTTAATTTTTATTATGCTCTAAGTTTGATAATGTTTTTCTTAACTATCTCATCATTGTGGTGAGATTGTTATCTTCTAGGAAATAATATGAATTTTAGTAGGTTTTTTAAGGATTAAAATGCAAAAGCACAATACTAAACATTTTTTTAACAAGATTTGTTTGTAGTAGGAGTCCATACCAAATGTGCAAACAAATAGATGAACATACAAACTAGTTAAATGTATAATATGTTGGAGTAGAATATAAATTTGGTTCACTTAATTTGGGAATTGTTATATAGAATTTAAACATTCACACACCATGTACTCATTCATTCATTACTCACTCATTATGTACATCACTTGTTCTATTATTTGTTCTAATAATTCTATTGTAGCATATTTCAAATTTCTATAGTCAATGGAACTTTATGTTAAAAGAAATTAATATTTTTGTAATTTTATTGTATGTTGCTACACCATTTTAATAGAAATAAATAAAGAGAGAAGATTCTAACCACATATTTTCCTTTTTATTTAAAGGCAGAAGAGTGAGAGCATTGGTTTGCAAACATATTAGTATTAGTTACATTTCAATGTAACAAACTATACAAAAGATGGAGATGGCTACATCAGATCAAGGGCATTTTTTGCTCCATTTATCTCAACATCTTTGGTCCAATCACAATACTATCCTCAACTTTGTCACAACTAATAGGTGTATGAAACTTACACCCTTGAAGTGCCTCAAAAGGTGTCGTACCCAAGGAATCATGGTAAATTTATTATTTATAAAATCCACCAATGGAAGGTACTCCTTCCACTTGTACTAGTGATCCATATTGTAGATACAAAGAAAATCCTCCAATGCCTAGTTAACTCTCCTAGATTTCCCATTAGTCTAATGGTGATAAGTGGTGCTAAATTTCAGCTATGTACCCAATAAAGCATCCAAGGTTCTCCAAAACCTCAATATCATTTATGTACATCTCTACTAGATACATTAGTCATTGGTACACCATGAAGTCTAAATACATCCTACATAAAATTCTTAGCCAATGCCAATGCCCATCCTTAAAATTCCCTTGAATAAAGTGAGATACCTTTTTTGTTTTATCAACTACAACAAAGATGAAATCATGTCTACATTGTGTCAAAGAATTATGGATTTTTTTACAATCTTAAACATGCACATGTGATTAGACTGAAAAGTAAACATAATAGTAAAAAAATGAAACTCATAACATGATTATTAACTAACTAGGAGAACCCTGGCCAATAGTGGGGATGGTACCCCAAAAATGATCCCCTAAACAAAAGTATCTTGTGAAATATATATTGGCCCTATTAGGAGTTTATTACATCGGTATAATGTCTCTGTCCTTGCTAGAGGACTAAGTTTTGTTAGAAACCTCAAACCTATTAGGATTTGGTATTACTATTACAAAAGATATGCAAGATGAGCCCACTTCCCTAACATGAAATTGCAATGATATATTATGTACACAAAAGGAATACATACAAAAACCTTTTGATAATGTTGATATCTACAGTAGCGGTTTTGTCCTTTGTAGCTCTATGTGCACAAATTTTCATATATTTTCCATTCTTTTCTCTAACATAGAGTTATCATCATATATAAAATTCATTTCAATGTCCAAAGATATCACTTAACTTCACATATACAAATCTTTCTTTTATGCCAAGTCATTTTTCCTATCGACCTTCATGTCTTCACACGTGTCCCAAAACACAAAACAAAAACCTTTTCTAAGTTACGGTTAACATCTAGGATGTCATCCCAAATTAGTTAAGAAACTATTTTGATAACACAAATTACCATTTCCTTCACTATGTCTTGTTCTGCCTATGCATGACTGCAAGTGGTAAAACCTTAATATCTTTGTCTATAGAGATCATAATGACTTCCATTCTGACATGTAGTGTCTTTATACATTTTTCTATCTTCCATCAAGTGTGTACATTTTAAATCATTTTTTATGAATCTCACAAACCAAAAAGGTGTCTCTCCTCACAGTTAGTCATCACAAAACTTAGATAATTTTCTAAGTATTCCAACCAAAATTGTGTCTCCACAATATGCTGACTTAATATGGATGATTTTTCCATAAATGAAAAACCCAATATATTTCAATACTCACCTCTTAGCCAAAATTTCAACAATCTCCACCTTTGGCATTGATGGAAGCATATGAGAAAATTGGCTAACTCCCAAAACTATGAAATTTCAAAATGTCAAATTCTTCACATGGCCATATAAAATTTCTAAAATTTGGATCACTTCTATTATAAACCATCTTTTACATTATATATACGCCCCCTTAGTCCATACTCTACTTTATATCCCCACATATAAAAATTTCCATACATTACACTCCCCCTTTGGCATCAATGAAAAAAGTGAGTCAAAAATTATTTACAAATCAAAAATTTTAGTTTACCTTTACTGTGTTGATAAAAATGTTAATAATGTTATACAATAAGAAAAACTACTCTTCAAGATTATTAATCCTTTATTCCATGCATCTTTGACCAAGTCTAATACTATGATGAGTGTGCATAGTCCATAAGATGCTAATTTTGTGGCTTGGAAGTCTGGATAAGAGAAGTTCTCATAGGATATTTTGGCCTTCAAGCAATCATCAAGTTGCTTCTGTATTGGGCCTATCTCCAAGGAAAAATGTTCTCTTAGAAAAAGAGAATCTCTACAATATCTTCTCCTTTTTTCCTCTAGTATTCTGCACTCATCATGCATTCTTCTTATCCTTTGCTCCAAGTTAATGACCTGGCCATTTGTATTCTTTAGCTCACTAATTAAAATCTTCAACTCATCTTCTTTCATTCTAATCTGTGTAGTGAAGCTCTGAATATAATCATGTGACAAGGAACATTTTTCATATAGCTCATATTCTTCATGTACACACCTTCTTAACTCTTTAATGCATATGTCTAAGTTTTCTAAATCATCTTTAACATTTTTACATATCTTTATGAAAATATTTGCATCATGTTCAACTTGGAATTTTACAATGGAAACCTCTACCAAAGTTTGGATTGATTATCAAATTATTCCAATACTATATTTTCTCTCTTTTGGGAATCACTTTTAGGTCGTTTGAATTGGAATCAGGCTTTGAATTTTACCTGTCATCTTCTCAAGTGTCTCTTGAGTGCTTTTGATTCCCTTTGTTTTTCTCAATGATTTTATTAGTGGAAAATGTTGATAACTTGCTAAACATTTCAATATTTGGGTCTTCTGTGGCTCTTAGAGGTGTGTTTCTTATCATACTAGCCAATAGTGATTCTAATGGAGATTTTGATGAACTAGGCATCTCTTTACTCAATTCCTTGATAGGAGTAACAAACTGATCTTTCACATTCTAACTACTACTATTCTCTAACTTTGGCACGGGTTGAGGTGTCAAGATATCATTTTTATTGACCTCTTGTTGATCTATATGATCTTAAGCATTTCAACCTCCTTCCAATTTCTTTTTCTACTCTTGCTAGATACTACTTGAATTTTTGAAAGGTTTCTGATTTTTTCTTTTAGATACATTATAGTCATCATTCTAGAATAGTCATCAACAAAAAGAATGAAAATTTTTTTTGCACTGTAACTCTCTATACCAATAGGTCTGCATAAGTTTGTATGATGCTAACTCTCCATGGTTTCCTTTTCTATCCCAATATGCTTGGGCTAGGTTGTGAAGTGGAATTTTTCTTTCACTATAATTCTCCAACCAATTTGTTGCCTTGGATCTATATTCTTGAGATTTTCAACCAATGTGGTTGGGTCCTCTGAATTTTCTTTGTTACCCTTCTCCTTTTCTTCCTTCTTTTCATCATCAAAACTAGGGTAATCAACCTAATTGTGAAAAATAGTGTCTTTATTGTTAACTGAATCCTCTATCTCATCAATAGTAATATGTGTGATGTCTGTGTTGATTGTGTCATCATCTATTGTTATATTTGTTGTCTTTGAGATTATTTCTTCTGCATTCTTACTAACCTCTACTTTTACCAAAATTGTATTTGTATTTTCTTCTATTGTGGTAGAAGTATGAATTTCTATTCTCCCCATTTCATTGGAGTTCCTTCCTCTTCACAAGGCTTAGATATGTTCAACATTATTTTGTTTTTTGATGTCTCTATTGAAGCTACTGGAATCTCCATCTGTGATGTACTAGGTGACTTAGTTGTAGATGAAGGTGAAATTATTTCATTTCTAACCTCTTGTACATAGGCTCTGCTTACTAGCCTACTCAAGTTCACATCAATAAGAATTTTAATATTTTTAATTAATTCATCTCTCAGTCCTCCCATGAGTTTGATTACTTTCATTTTGTCTCTTACCAATGGATTTAATCTAGATCCATTACCCCTATCATTTGAGAATTGTTCTTCACATCATAACATCTTTTAAAAACTTAATTTCTCAAACATTCTTCTTCCTCATTTTTCTTCAATATATCTTCATTTAATATGTTCTACATCTCTTTAGGTAATTCTCCATGAATTGTGAGTAAAGCTTTCTTAAATTTAATCATGTATTGAATGACTGTTACATCCAAATTTCTTTTCTCATATATAAGGTATTTTTCATAGTATTTCTTGAGCTTCTTAAGATTTACTTCATTCAAGATAGAATAATTTAGATTCTTAATTCTTGGTTTCCAAGTTATATTGTTCTTGTTGTTGTGGTTGTGATTGGTGCACTTGGGCTTCAGGTGGAGTTATCTGACCTCTCATCTTCCTCCCTTCATAAGATGTTATTAGTTTTTGTCTTTTTCCTAGTCTAGTAGCCATTCTCTTTTAGGATTGGGGGTCTCCACTTGTTCTTTCTTTTCTTCCACTAACCTTGTTGATCTTCTTGTGTTGGTGGCTACCAATGATTGAACTTGTACAAGGCTAGAATCTTCTTCTTGTATAGGTTGATCTAATGGTGCTACATGTGATGTAATAAATTGTGTTGTAGTGTTGGGGCCTTCTACTAAAATTGTGGTACAACTAGGACATCCTTTTGTCCAATTCGTTGCATTTTAGATACAATTTTATGAACATCAACAAACTCTTACAGTTTCATCTCAGTTTCCTTTAAGATCTTCCTCATTTCACTATAAGATTTCTTTCTCACAAACTTCTCAAGATTTTCTTGATATTCCAACTTCATGTTTTCTACATAGGTACCAAATATAGGGCTTTTAGGGTCTAAATTTGTATGTATGATTTAATTATTTTCTCAGTAATCTCATAGCCAAGTGGGTCCATGTATATTACTCTAGGAGTGATTGCCTCCATATAGTTAAAATTAGTGTCAACCATGAAACATAACTCATCCTTATACTTCTCAACTACTAATTTTGAAATCCTTTATCCCAATTTCATCTTTGACTAAATTTTTTTAAAAATAAGTGTTGCATTATCATCCACTTTGTCCATAGGATGTCTCTTATACAAATTTGTAATCTTCTCCATATTACACTTCTCATTTTCCCAATAAGTTATAGTCAGACATGGAAATCTTTTCAAAATATGCAAAAATGTGTATGTAATCAGTGATTGAAATATAAATTGTTCTTTTCTTTTTTTCCTTATCCTTTCCAAATTATTAATCACTTGAATTCTTATAATTTCACATAAGTTAACTTGAAAATTTTCAACACATAGCTTATAAGCTCTATGTATATATCCACCTACCAATTCATCATCTCTACAACTAGAACATAATTTAGTTTCAATAATGTTACTCACAAACCTCACATTATCTTGTTTATTTTGAATTATGACTATTCCTCTCCCAGTGTAGGTTGAATTGATGTTTTCAATGACAATCTTCTTAACACTATTTTTCATTCAGTGGGATAGATCCTTGATTTCATAATCTAGTTACTCCATGAATGAAGTCTACTGAAATATCTATCACATTATCACTTATCCAAAACTTCTTTTCATGGCTTTTTTTTAAAGAATGATCTTAGTCTACTTTTCATTGTCAAACTCATAATCAAAACATGTATTTCACAACATCATTCTAACCTAGGTGTTCAAACCTTCCTTAAATGTCATGTCATGTTTGCAAACCTCATCAAATTCATCAAATATGTCTCTCTCACCTAAAATTGCAAATCTACACCATGTATAACTTCTATTATTTTTCAAATACAATATCCATTAGGAGTTTGGGAAAATGTAGTGTTATAGTCTTCTTCAATAGGTGGAATAGGATTTAGTTTTAATTTAGGTCTAAGAACTTCCACAACATTATGCAATATAGATGCTTCTATTTCTAAAGGCTTAAAGCTTAACCGCACTTCACAAACTGGCTACTCAAGATGTAAATACATTTCAATTCATAAATTAGGGATTTCTTCATGAAATAACTAAATTATTTGATAAATCCTTCAAACTATTTTCAATTTTATCTCAATTTTTCTCTTCAAGGCTCCTTAACTCTTTTCTCGATCAAATGGTACTCATTCCATCAATTTCCATTGTTATATGTGATTCAATTCACTTTTGCATTAATTACCCAAGTACACACTAATGAAAAGGACAATTTTTGCTCATGCATTCACATATGAACTCGAAAATGCTTGTTCTCTTAACTATAGCTTGATTTTACTCATATTAAAATTCTCCTAACTTTTCAAGTCTTGGTTCAATCTTTTAGGGGCTAAGCAATATTTTGGTGCTATTTCCCCTTTCTTATTGAATAAACTACTTGGATTGAAAAGGGTTTTTCAACAACTATTACCCACTTCAACTTTTTGTGAGGTGTGTCACTTGTCTTTTTTTCTACTCAAATTTTTGTTCTTGTTAGTGTCTTATCTTTAACAAATATTTCATTGAATTTCTTTACATTTTCTTTCACATTCTCTTTATGTCTATCATCACTATTATCATTCCTTCTGACATTGTTTACATTCCTTCACAAAATATTTCCCAATTATGTATATCTTTTACAATCTTAACATATGTGCATATGATTAATGTGAAAATTAAACATAACAATAACACAATGCAACTTATAACACACTTATTTTTCAACTAGGGAAACCATGGCCAATTAAAAAACCCTAGTGGAAATGGTACCCACAAAATGATCCACTAAACAAAAGTATCTTGTGAAAGATATTAACCCTATTAGGAGTCTATTATATCCTTATAATTCTTTTGTCCAAGTGTTAGAGGACTAGGCCTTAATAGAAGCCTCAACCCTATTAGTAGTTGGTATTACTATTACAAACTATATGCAAGATGAGCCCAATTCTCAAACATGCAATTATAATGATATAGTATGTACACAAAAGGAATACATACAAAAATCTTTTAACAATGTTGATATCAACTTGAACAAATTTCCACAATCATTCATAGTAGGATGCATATTCTGGATTTGATTGTGGACCATGTTTTTGCATCAACATTTTGGATCACACTTAGTGATCCATCATCAAGATGAGAAGAGCTAGAGGAGAGAAGTGATAAACTATAGACCAATAAGAAAAAAATTGGGGTGTAAGGAGAAAAGGGTCACAAAGATCAAGGCATCAAAGTCAACCAAGATAAAGAAAGTGACAGGTAACGAGTTATTAATATGAAAGGAAATATAGACAAATTAGAAAAAGGAGTCAAGATGATTGATTAAAACTAAAAATAATAATAATACTAATAATGTATATATGTATGTATATGCATATGTATGTATGTATGTATGTGTGTGTGTGTATGCTTTTATTCTTTTTTTTTATATGTGCATTAATTTTTCTTTTATATTTTTACTCTTTGCTCCATTATTAATTTTTGTACTTTTAAATTTCATTTCAATTTTTCTTGCATCTCTCTACCCCCTCTTCTCTCTTTCTATAATTATTACTATTATATTTATATTATTTATTTATAAACAATATATTTATACTATATATATATATATTTTTTTTTTAAATATTTTTTTTAACTTCTTTTGTATTTAATTAATTAATTAATTAATTATTTTCTTTAATTTTTATCTTGCTTATTCATTTTTTTATATTTTATATTTTTTATATTTGGGTATACATATATCATAGAGTTGATATACTACATTCATTTATATACATAGATAGTTGTACACATATACAAATACAATGTATGATGTCCACTCTACGAATACGCCTTTCCATATATATATTTATACACACACACACACACACACACACACACAAGCATGCATATATGAATATGTATACTTATACACATTTATATATTCTCTCTCTCCATGGGACCTCCCGGTTCCTTTTATTTTATTTGGAGTTTTATCTTTCATTTTCATTTTTGCCTAAATCTTTTTACTCATCCCTCTTTATTACTAGAATCACATACTCATTTTATACCTACTTATCTTTTATATCCTTTTCCTTTCTATTATCATTTTCATTATTATAATTATTATTTTTATTTTTAGCTTTAGTTTTAATCAATCA
This sequence comes from Cupressus sempervirens, assembly GCA_028749045.1. Lineage (NCBI taxonomy): Eukaryota > Viridiplantae > Streptophyta > Pinopsida > Cupressales > Cupressaceae > Cupressus > Cupressus sempervirens. Next base: position 450,212,177 of record CM053787.1, read on the forward strand.
TCTTGACTCCTTTTTCTAATTTATCTATATTTCTTTTCATATTAATAACTTGTTACCTGTAACTTTCTTTATCTTGGTTGACTTTGATGCCTTGATCTTTGTGTCCCTTTTCTCCCCACACCCTAGTTTTTTTCTTATTGGTCTACAATTAATCACTTCTCTCCTCTAGCTCTTCTCATCTTGATGATGGATCACTGAGTGTGATCCAAAATGTTGATGCAAAAATATGGTACACAATCGAATCTAGAATATGCATCCTACAATGTTGATATCTACAATATCTGATTGGTCCTTTACATCTCTTTGTACACAAATTTTCATATACTATAATTTCTCCATGCTAACATAAATTTCACATCATATGGAAAGTACATTTCAATGTCCAAAGACATCAAAAAACTTTGCATATCCAAATCTTTCCTTTATACCAAGTTATTCTATCCTATCAAGGCCTTCATGTCTTCACACATGTCCCAAAACAAAAAATTAACCTTTTCTAAGTTAGGGTTAACATCAAGTATGTTGTCCCTAATTAATTAAATAATTATTTTGGTAAACCAAAAATAATTCCTTAACACGAATTACCATTTCCTTCACTTTGTCCTATTCTTCCTATATATGACCGCAACTGGTAAAACATTAATATCTCTATTCGTACATCTCACAATGACTTGTGGTATGATATGTAGTATCATTAAACCTTGTTCTAGCTTGTCTCAATTGTGTACATGCTAAATCACTATCTGTGAAGCTCGCAAAGCAAAAAGGTGTCTTTGTTGATAATTAGTCTTCATCATACTTAAACAATTTTCAAAGTCTTCAAACCAAAACCATGTCTCCACAATATTCTAATTTAATATGGATAATATATTTTCATACTCACCTCTTAGCCAAATTTCCAACAAGCATATTCGTCAAAGTGGTGATTAGATGGATTAGTGTGTACAACTATTTTGACCTACTCATAATGGTCATTACCTATGATATTCTACAATTTGTACTCCCTCAAGCATGTCCCAAACATAGATATAGAAGAAATGTGCATCCTCCTTCTAAGATAATTATCTACTCTATCCACCTTCCCCTTAATTTACTTAATACCAAAATCATACTCTCTCGACAATTCATACCATCTTATTTGTTTGGGATTCATGTTGGTTTGTGTGAATATGTAGTTTAATCTCATGTGATTAGTTTTTGGATCAAAAGGCTTACCTAGAAAGTAGTGCCTCCACATCTGCAAGACATGAACAATCATAGCCATTTTAAATCAGGTGGTGCATAGTTTATTAGAAATTCAAGTTAACTAATACAACTGGAGGGGGGAGGTGAATCAATTGTATGCTTAATCCAACTTGAAATTAACTTATCAAATCCATCTTCAACAACCAATAATATGAACAATGCCAAGAGATAGAACATACATTATGAGATAATGATTTTTTAACTAGGGAAACCCTTTATTAGAGGGAAATTCCTTGTGGAGATGGTAAACATAAACTAACGTACTAATATAAAAGCTCTTTATTGGGGTATATGACCCTATTAGGAGCCAATTATATACAATCAATACATATGAAACTTTGCTAGGAGACTTGCCCTATCATAAAATTCTAGACCAGTTAGGAGAAACAAGGAAGCCAATTGAACCCACTGTCCAAATTGCTTCAAAATTATTTTACAAAGCAAGTCTCTAGGATAACATATCCAAAGTAGTGAGCTGACTAATACATAAAATTATTTTCAAATATAGTTCCTCTGAATTTTTTAATCCAATATCAATATTATCTTCTACTCTACTCTGATCAAATTTACATCCCCAACATCAGTTATACAATTACACATAACCATATTTACCACAAGGGAAATAACCTTTCCTTTATACCTTATCCTAAAAAATTAATCAGTTGTCCTATAAGGGTTTTCCATATATACAATGAGTAATATAGTACCTAAATAAGATATCAAAGTAAGGTTTCATAAAGTACAATATACTTCACAATTTCCAAAAATAAATCCCAATATAAAAGTGATCTATCAGTAAATATATCACATGTTATACTTCAACGACCTCTATAGAATGATATCCACCATGTACTACCATGAACATGGAATAAAAAAATATCTTCAAGAATGACCTAATATCACTTAAATTTATTCCATCACACTTAATAGATACAAATCAATTACTAGTAAATTGTTTCTTGTACATTGGCGTGCAATTGGTCATCAATTAATCAACTATAACTCATCCAATCCTTCATGAGACACATATGTAACATCTAAAAATATCCAAAAACATTAATCTAAGCCTCCATATCTCAAATTTATATACCCAAACCCTACTGATCAAATCTACATCTATGATGTACTACAAATATGTCTATCACATACCAAAATACATATATGTTGACATCTATGACAAACCAAGTCATAAATACAACACATAAGTAATCAATATAAGTGCCAACCACTCAAAAATATCCCCTAAATGCTAAAAAATAATATGCTAACAATATCCCCCTTTGGCATTGATGGCAACATATGATGAAAAACCATCAACCCAAACTATCTTCTAAAATATTATTCTCCCTCATATGAATACTTCCCCATCAACATCAATCTTATGAATATCATCCCCCTTAGATGTTAATATCCATATATTATCATTCTCCCCCATCCATATACCATCTATATATGATACTTTCATGTATTACTCCTCCCATTAATATCAATGACAAAAGTTCCATTATGGCAATATAAGAATCTAAAGTTCTCTCATTATTTATCTGCTCAAACCAATTTACAAATGCCGAGTACCAATAGACACTATTGTACCAAAATCATTACACAAGAGTTCTTGAATAAATCTACCCAAAAAAACTACTACTCCCCCATAGGAGTAGCACCAAGCATCCAATCTAGAATGAATAGTGCTCTAATTGTACTGGACTAATGCAATCTTTGCATCAATTACCTTGAAATAGGTTGGGACATTACCCCAAGCATACCCCTAAGGTAATCAAAAGTATATTAAGCCAAAGGTTTAATAAATATGTTTTTGTTAGCTTCTTTCTGCTGATATACTCCAATTTGATTTCTTTTTCAACAACTTTATCTCTTAGAAAATGATACTTATAGAAATGCAATTAGTATTTGAATGTTAAAATAAATTCTTTGACATGATTATTGCGCTTGTCTAAGAATAATGACTAATAATATGTTCTAGAAACTGAATATCTATGTCCTTCAATATGTGCCTTATCCAAATGATCCAATTATAATTGTTTATTTTTGGTACATACTTTACTTTTGTTGTAGATTGTGAAATGCAACTCTATTTCTTGCTTAGCCAAGAAACCAATCTTCCTCCCACTAAGAATGAACCACCATTAGTACTCTTCATGTCATTCACATTACTTTCCTAATATACATTCTTGTATGTACATAAAGTATGCATTACTTTCCTAATATTCTCTTTACTACTGCTAAGTGATTTTCTTTAGGGTCTTCTTGAAATCTTGCAATAATTCCAACATAATTTTCTATATCTAGTCATGTTTGAGTTAGATATTCCATTCCTCACATCATTGATTTACACCTTATTTGTATTACACTATGAGTCTTGTCCTTACTTTACAATTTGAAACCTATAATCACGGGTGCACTAGCTGGTTTACAATTTTCCAATCTAATTCTTGTCAATAGATCCTTAATATACTTGGCTTGTAATATGAAAATTTCATCTTTATTCTAATTTATTTGCAATATCAAGAAATATTTCAATTCACCAATCATACTCATCTCAAATTCATCTTTCATTTCCTCCAAAAATTTCTCAGTGGCCTTCTCATTACCTCCAAAGATAATATCATCTATAATTACTATAATCATTAACAAGCCATTTGCATTCTTTCTTAAGTACATGTTACTATCTACATTACCTTTCTAGATTCCCAAGCTTACCAAGGTCTTGTTAAATTCACATAACATGCTCTAGGAGCCTATTTCATCCCATATAATGCCTTCTTTAGTATGCAAACCATGTCTTATTCTCTAGAGAGGAAAACCATCTCATTTTTCAATGTAGACTTCTTTGTAAAGTTATCCATTCAAAAATGTTCACTTAACATCCATCTAATAAAGATTCAAGTTTTTATTGGATGTATAATCTAAAAAAAATCTTACTTCATCATTGGGAAATCTAATAGGGAAAATGTGATACTGAGAGTGGGGGGTGGGGTGTATTAGGATCTACAAAACTTATTTCACTTCAATCATGGAAAATATTTGGTCTACATCAACATCAACATAATATTAGATCTACCTTCTAGCTTCATGAATGCAAACTTATAAACACATAGCATATTGACACTTAGATTTGGTGATAGAAAAACCCTCCAAGATGAACGTAAAACCATACTAGGGATGACACCCAAAAAATCTTCACTACTATAGCAATAAAGTTGTGCCTGTTAAGGCTACAATGATATGATCAATTCTAAAGATATATAGTGTGAGTGGTCTACCCTATTAAAGGCTAAACAAAGTGGTAGGCTCTACCTTAGTTAAAGGATCTTACATCACAATTAAGTGAGTACTCTATTAGGAGATTTACATAATCTTTTTAAGGCTACTCTTTTAAGAGATTTAAACCTAGAAACACTTATTAGAATGTTCAATACCTAATCCTTCAATTAGCACTTCAGTGCTTGATAACATATCTCCTCTATGCAATATGATATCACCATACCATGATAAATCTTCTTTGTCTTTTCTTAAAACTCTTTATTGCACTACTTAGTCTCTACACTTCGATTCACCTCCAAAACTTCACATGTAATAAGAATATTCACACATAGTTAGAGTACTATCCCAAATAGTCCTTACGGATTTAATAGCCTAAATCTCTAGCTCTAATTTTACTACAAGATCCACTAAACTACTGACAAATGAAAAATTTGAATCAATGTGGGCTAATTGCTTTGCATTCTTCAAATACAACTACCTAACCTCAAGGTGAGGTGTCATCATCGATTGTATAGAGATCAATTTTCCTCTAATCCTTCTATATTCAACAGTCAACTCTGTAAGCCTTGTCTATTGAAAATTGACCTTAGATAGATGTGCAACACTAGAACTTACATATGTGGTTATTGTATTTGTACTACACTACAAGTCATCTTCTAACTGATCCATCCCCTCTTTAATATCCTATGAGTAAATTGAGCTATCACACAATTTTCTAAACATTATATTTACATTTTTTGAAACTTGCTTTTAAAATTGTTCAGAAGTTTAGACATCTCAACCTATCTTACAAATTTTTTTGTGGCAACTTTTTTCATCACTTTCTTTCCAAACTTCTTTTTTTGACTATTATATCAATTTCTCATTGGCATCAACATCAGGGTCATTTATTTTCTCTACAATTTCAATCAAATGCACAACAACTAGAGTATTTTCATCCAAGTTATCAAAAATAAAATAATTAAGAAATATATCTTTTATATCAGACATAACCTATTTTTTGTTTGTTTCTACTGATGCTCTCTTCTTAACTCATCTTGTTTTTCTTTTCTAGTAAACAATTCACTAAAACTTTTCATTTGTTCTTCAGTAAAACTTGACTTTTCCCAATCTAGTATAACCATGTCTTCTTCAAGCATAACATGCTTAGCTTGAAATGAAATAGGGGATTGAACTTTCTTCCTTTTGGTTCTTTTACATGGAGTGTTGGAGCTTGGCATAGATACTTGTAAGCTTTATGCTTGGAGCTCTAGACTTGGTCTTTGAACTATTGCATGTGTGAACTCAAGACCTTTTGGTTAATCTACTAGTCTCTTCTCTTTAGTTGATATGAGTTCATGAGTGAAGCTCAGCTATACTAACTCCTTTTTACCCTCAATTTGAGGTCCTAAGACATTTGGCCTTTCACTACTACTAGTAGATTTCTCTAGTTGCTTTTTTTGGTTGTCTTGCTCCTTATTTTCCTCTTAATTTTCTTTGGAGGAAACATTTGGTCAATCTCTCTCTTTATTTTCCAACCTACTCTTCTATCTAGAAGTAGCAACATATTTTTCCTCTCCTAGAACTTGAACATTACTATCAATAGTAACTATAGATGTATCAATAGACTAATTATTACCTATTGAGGTTGTTGTTTCTCACCAATATTTGGATATTCCTTGATTTGTACAATCACTAGATTTGTTTCCATCAATGTATCTTTGATTGATTTAGAATATTGTACCTTCTTTTCTTGCTTGGAAAAAATAATCCTAACTAACTCTTGATCAATAGTAGTCACATTGGACAATGCATTTTTAGGATTTTCATCTTCAATGGTGATTACTTCAGTTTTCTTCTTGCTCTCCTTAGCCATCTTATGAATTGTCTCTACTAATTGCTTGACATCATCATATATGTCGTCTTTATTATCTAACTCCACTTCTCTTTCATCCTTCTCTTATTTCTCCTTGTTTGCAAGCATAAGGCAATAAAATTTATACCATACTAGTTTACTTTCCTATACAACCTCTTCAATTTTATTATGATTCTATTTGGCATAAAAATTTTCACATAGTCCTTCATGGCTATTGCCATGTGTTGTTTTCCTAAATCATCCATAAGTTGGGCTAATGTATCATCTCTCATCTATTTTTAAGTAGTTAGAGCCCATTTCCACTTAGCATCTATCTTATTGTACAACTCTATAGATAATTCCTGACCTAGCTGTATTATTGTATACTTAAATTTCACCATCATGTCAATAACAACTTGTTCTACTTTCTCTTTATCTACCTTTTCTAATGTTTCATATTTAATGTATTTAAATCCTACTAAACCTATTGAACTCCTCAATTTACACATACCTTTTCAATATGTTGAGGTTCTTTCCTTGGCATAATTTGGAATTAAATTAAGTCATCAGACTTAGTCCTTCTAGCCTCATCCTCCTCCTCCTCATCAAGTTTAACAACTAATTTACTCCTTATTTTCTTCTTTTGTTGGAATTTCTTAGCTACTATTGTATTTGATGTCCTCTTCCTAGGACTTTTTCCCTTAATTGGCCTTGTGATCTTTATAATTCCCTTCTTCACTAGCTTGATAGTTGTAGGACTTTCTCCCTTAGATCTTTTCCTGGTGACTATTTGTGGTGTGGTTGTGGGCTTAACTTCCACTTTCTTCAACATTTTCTTCACTTTAGGCTCAACTTCAAAATTTTATTTTCCTTTGGTTTCCTTAGGCTCAACAACAATGAGTTATTTTCCTTTTCCTTCATCTTCTTCATCATCACCTTCATCACTATTAAGATCTTCTCCTTTACCTTCAGTTATCTATATTGGTGCCTCTCCAAGTTTTCCTTCCAAATATTGGATCATCTTCTTCCTTTTTCTATCCATCTTTGGGACCTTAGTTTGCATCATCATTTTGATTTTGGCTATCTCATGTGTTCCAAAATGTTTAACATTCTTGTCAATCTATTTAGCTAACACTACTTTGATGGAAGCTGCCACTACATTAATATTTACCTCATAATGTAGAGGTCTCAACCTTTCCACTCTAGGTATTACAATCTAAACATATGTATAATCCATATCAACAAGAAAGAACATGTCATCATGGTATTGGTCAACAACTAACTTAGGGATTCTGAATCCAATCTTCATTTTATTTTTGAAACCCTCAAAATAACCATCCATTATGCATTCATTTTTTTCACCTATTTGGCTGATGAGCTCATTTATTTGTTCATTTTCTGGTCTCATTTTTCCCATACTACATATCCAATAGTGGGGAACAACTTTTGTACACAGATAAAAAAATATATAATAAGAGAACCAAACTTACAAGATATATTATTTTCCTTCCTTATTGCTCCAAGGTTCTCTGCTAGCTAGATGAGTTGCAATTTGGCCAAATCATAACTATGATCATGCTTCACAAGTTTATAACCCAAGTCAATAGCTACACATTGTATATTGCTCACTCATCTTGACTGATAAAACTTGTGAGCGATAACTCAAACTACAAATATGATCACAAGATCCTCTATAGTATTCATTGACATACCTTAATCATTATCTTTTTCCTTCATGAGGTTTTCAATTACATCCCTTTCTTGACATTGTAATGGACCCTTGTTTTGTCTAAAACATGGTATCCAGTCACATGATGAATAATAGACTTTGTGATTTCAACTGGTCCATTCTCCAACCATAATTTCATGTCATGTATTTGACTCAAAATGATCTTTTATCTATTCAACCTTATATAATTTTGTAAATTTTAAGGAAAGTGTTAACCCTTTCTTGGCCATGACCTTGTTCTTGTCTCTTAGTCTACCATTGTCACACAACTTATCATAGGCATCTTCATCTCAAAATCATTGATCTCTCTAATCTTGCACATATAACATGATATAGCATCATGTACCATAATCACTGTAGGTGGAATTGTAGACAAAACTCCTCTTAACAAAATATATGGATATGCCTTAAACTTTGGTGGAGGACATGCATTATTTTAAACAATCTATGCATTTTAATTCCTCAATGCCTCCTTCTTAATAGAAAATGTGGATGATGCCATCTTCGTAATCTAGGATTTCAAAAATAAAAAATTTCACAACTCGAATCAAATACAAATTTACAAAACCTACTCATTAAGGAAATGATATACACTTGAATCTCTTTGCAACTTTGCACAAATCACTCTATAAATTTCCTATGTTCTTCTCTCTATAAATTCAAAAATTGGGTGAGTCAAAATCCATTATATAGGTTCAATTGACAAAATAGAGTTTGCATTAAATGCTTTGTATGATCATTAGGTGTACAATGAGTGTATAATAGGTGTCTTGGTCTAATCAATGAAACTTAGAGTGCACACATCTTTCAACTTTGTTCAGTCAGTATCATGGCTCGATTCATACTAACATACAATATTGGCACTTAGTCTTCTACCAAACTTTTAATTTAGTACCACAATTCATCTTTAGCTCAAATATTAACATTTATCCTTATGCATCTATCATTATGCTAATTTTTACTTTCATGCATAATTGGTTAACATTTTGTCCCTTCTAGGTTTGGATTATACTTTGCCTCTTTGAATTCCTCATGTATAGAGGAACAAAGGTTGTAACAAGTGGATGGGTCAGTATATGTGTTATATCACTACCCTCTAAATTGAAAGGTTCATATCCCTTAAGTTGTAAATATTTGTAATAATCTCTATCTTTAGTAGATTAGGGGATTTGAGGCTATACTCTTGGCCAAAGAGAAATAGAGGCAATAACTAGACTACTTGTAGACACAAGCAACCTAGGCAAATTGAAAAAAATGGACAACCCACAACACCCACAAATATGGCTGATATGAGCTATCTTGAAACTCTTCTATACTACTTATAACTTCTACTTCTACCCCTAATTTGACTAGATGCAATGAGTGCACAATAAAAATGGAGCATTCATGACTCTTATTGGCTCTTTGATTAGACAAAGTTGCATAACAACAACTTCCCAGCTCCCTTCAATTCTAGTCTCACAATACACCATGCATGACTATACTATTTGAATGCAACAACAACAAGATGGAGAAAGATCCAATGATGCAATGACACAAAGCCCACCCTATCAAGTTATATAAACTCAAAGTCTCCCCCTAACTTGAACAAATTCTCATTAAATAAACTCACTCCTAGCCACTGGAATGAACATGTAACTACTATGAAATGTAATTCAGCCCCAAGAAAAGAAATATAATTGCAAATGAAAAGAAATACCAAGTATTTTTAATACTTCCAATACTATGCTAACACTCAGATCAAAAAGAAATTAACAACATCACATACAATTGCTTTCGATTCTAAGGAAAACTAATCTAACATGAAATGAATGACAAACATTCACAATAAACTAGGTAAATAAAGCTACTAAGCCAATTCACACAAAAAGCTTTCTAATGTTGTATTAATCTTTAAAGGTTACATTTATAGTCCCTTTTAGAATTTTGGCTAGTTACATATTATCATTACAGATCAAAGCATTTGTAGAGGCATAGTAAAAAATTTGACAAACAGTCATTCATTAAAAAATACATTCATGTGAGTATAAATTTTATATATGGCTACAATAAACAAAGAGAAGTAGAGAGGGAGAGAAATATATTTCACAATTTAGACTCGATTAGGATAATCAAAAGAATGTAACACTTCTACTCATGTTAGCTTTTCTTCTTGGGCATTATAGACTTGGCAATATGTGAGTTCCTAAGATCAACCACCATCTTTAACTCTTTGGAACTTGGTATGTAGATATTGTCAATCCTAATGACCTATAAGTCATGGTCCTCTATCAATTCTTCAACCATGGTGACCTTATATTAGATCTTATTAGATGCCCTTTTTAGAATGCCATTAATTGCTATCAGCTTCAAAATATTAGAATCTTGATAGAATGTTGAATTAGTGTTCACCTTAGTGAAGCTAAGGAACTTGGCCTTCATATGTTGGATATCTACTAATTCTTATTAGGATTCAATTGAAACTCATTATGTAGATATTTTAGATATACATAGGTCTTCTCCATGATATTATTCACATCATCATACTATTAGTGTAGTTTTTTAATTTTTCCTATTTTGCTAGGTTTTTCCTACACTTTTAATAATCTCGCTTAGGTTAATAAAGCATGTCTTATTAGGTGAATGGTTGTGAGGTGTCACCTTCCTACATGTGAGCATCCATTAGCTATATTGGGAAGATACTTTGCTATCTTTAGTCTGATAGATGGTTGCTCCTCATTGGTTGGTGTTGCCACCTCCTCCCTCTTCCTAGCCTATATAAGCATGCTACCTGGCTTGTATTTGTATCTCTTGTTTTTGCATCCTCTTAATGCTATTTTTCTTCTAGCATTTGCATTACTCTCTTGGAGACTAACTCTATGATGCTATTTTGATTTTGTATCATTTGCATTCATAGTTTAGATATTTATTCTTTGCACTAGTTTTCTGAGTTATTAATCTTATCAAATTCTAACACATACACACTTCAATTCTTCTTTAAATTTCTCTAAGATCTCTTTCTTGAACTTTGTTAACTACTTCTAGTGATGTAGCAACTCTTTCCCCATTCTTCAAATTCCATAACTAATGGCTACATAATTCTTCATATTGATCACCTCTTGTAGTATATTTAGGTCCTATACAAATTATTGAGCTTCAAATTGCATATAGGCTTGACGACTAGTGACTATTTCCTTTAGTTTATCAACATCCAACACTAGGCTACCAAGGTTCTCAATTAAAGGAGGACCTTGGATTTTCATATTTTCAATCCACGTTTGGCCCATTTGACCAACATGTCTCTCCTATTGTAGCTTCACAAGTAAATTCTTGTTCTTGTCTACCTTTGGATCAAAGGTACTTGTAGTAGCACCATTCATCAACATAATTGAAAGTGGTCCAAGTGTTTCTGTGATATACTTAGTTAATTCCTTGTTGGCAACCTTCAATGTTACTTTTGCCAACATCAATTCTTATAATTTATCTTTAATTTCTAGTTTGTTGATTTCCATATATTAACCATAGAATCATGCATTGGTTTGCCTATATCAAATGTCTTCATTTGGAATTAACTTGGAGTTATTTCTTGAGTCTTCCCCTCCTTGTGTAGCTCAGTAATCTCCACAACCATATGTTTGGTATTTGTATCAGTACCCAAGGCTGCAAGTATCTTTTGCTTCTTCAATTTGGGGCATGGAGTAGGCTGCTGCATGGCTTGTTCAATTATTTTCTTTGGTGGAGCACTCTATTAAATCCTTCTCTTCTTTCTATCAATAGTTTCCTCTAACCAAGAATCTATTGTGAGGATATTTAATGTTGACTAGAGTGATGAAGGATTAAACAACTTCCTTGCAATCGGGGGTGCCTCCTTCCTACTAGAAAAATGAAAAGTTATAGTTTTAGTCATAGAAAGTGAGGGTGGATTACCTTGATCAGTAGCTCCTTCCTATTATTGTTGCTATGGAGTCTCCTGCACTTCTCCATCTCTACCATCTCCATCACCTAGTTGATTTCTATCTCCATCTAGATTAACTACTAGAGTGGTTGAGTCTTTTCCAACAGATTGATCTTTCTCTTTCTTATTTTCTTTATCTTTCTCTACCTTTGTGTCTCCAACTTTACTAGCATTAATAAGAGAACCTCCTCTCCAAGTAGGAGGGACTTGAATGTTCTTTTCTAGAGGTTGATCTCCTCCTTTGTGAATAGAATGTGATGGACCCATAGAAGCTTCCATAGTATAAGTGGTTGCTGATGTAGTTTGAGCTCTACTAGAAACACCTAAAGATGAGCTTATAGAACTAGTCTTCTTCCTTCTATCTCTTTTCCATTCTACCCACTTATTGGACCACTTAATGATGCCATCCATTGGAATTTCCATCTTATCTACTATGGGACCTTCAGGTGAAGTTGACACTATGGAAGCATCCTTGATTTCTTTCTCATAGGTAGACGAACTTATGTAGTAATAATTGCCCTCTATATCACCAACCCCAATGCTCACATTGTACAATTTAACTTCCATTATAGTGAACCTAGACCAAAACTTCTCTTTGGTCTCAATCTTAGTAAATAAATTGACCTAGTAATCCTTAATATTAGACATGTGCTTGGAGCTAAACCCAAGTTGTAGATGATCTTTTAGATAATTCACTTTATCATACCATGGCCCAATTACTTCACATTCTTTCAATTTGATCTTGCCTTTAAAGGCCTTAATTGAATTCCTTGCATTTGACCTAGATGCACAAGAGTATGATCCTACAATGATTGGGAAAGGAATCCCACTTCTTCATAGCCAAGAACAAGGTATTAAGTTATAGAACCTATCTACATAATTCAATTAATACTACATTGTCATCAAGGTACCTAGGAAACCTCTTTAGAAAGCCATCAAATGCACCAATTTGGATATAAGAGAATGTTGGGAATTGAATGAAGAACCACCCAAATTGTGTTACCACTAAAATTGCCTCTCATGAAAATATGTATTTAGGACACCCTTGTTTCCTTGTGCATATCCTCATGGTGAAGGCATCATTCACTTTTACATACTCATATATTTTCTCCAATTGTAAATATGGGTAGAATTCATAAACATTAGTGTCTTTGCTAAAATCCTTGATGCTTGGCAAGATCAGCCACAAATAGTGTGTTGCTAGAATGTATACTAGTTATGATGACATGCAAAATTGTTGGAATAAATTTATTGAGCTCATCCAGTTTCTTAGCTCATCAAAAATGATTTCATCCCAATCAATGTACTTCCCATCATCACATATCACTTGCACCAAAAGGAAATGGGGCTCAATAAAATTGGGACTTCCTCATGTCCCTTTAGTCTCAACAACAAGGTCTAGATATCTACTATTTGTCACTTTATTCTAGTTCCAAATAGAGTCTTTGGAATCTTACTCTTGTTTCTTGTCGATGGTTGGAACCACGTCGTCAAAATGTCACATTTCCTCTACATCTTTTTTCATTAAACATGGAGGCAGATGAGCCAAAGTCAATATCATAGTACTCTGATCTATTTGGAATACCAAATGTTCTTTTCATAAGACCTTTATCAGCTTGAGAAAGACAAATTTGTAAAGTACCTTAATTTACTTATATTTTGCATCATACTAGGCTATGCATTCCCTGACAAGTTCTAGCTTCTAGATGGCCATTAGAAAATTGGAAGCCTCCACAAGCCCACTCTCTTTGAGCTTCAGAGTGATAGGATGAATGGGCTGATTTATGAGTCTTTTATTGAAATCTTTGAGATTATAAAATATTAAAGATGTGTTTGCATAGCTCTTAAGCTCACTCACCAATCTAACTAAGTGACTAGTTTTGCCAATCTTTCTAGCCATTTGCTATATAATATCAAAAAGAGAAAGGAAACAAACCATAATCATGAAATTGTGCTAGTTACAATATCTAGAAGTGACCTTTCCAAAAAATTGATCTTATTGAGTTCAAATTCAAATGTTGGGCATTGAATTCCTAGTGTCACATGAGTGAATAATGGCCCCTTAACTTAGATTTCTATTTTAATGGTGCAATGATTGAATTTGTATTTAATTCAATTAGTTAAGGGCTCTGTTTCATATCAAATCCATCATTAATAGGAGGTCATATAGTAGGTTTTAACCTTCAAGATTTGGTGTAGTGAAAAATCAATTTTTGTATTCTCCCTCTTAACATTGTCTTTTGGAAGAGTAGCTCAAGAGTTGAGAATCTACCTTAGATAGAAAAACACCTTATTTTTTTAATCCTCCAGGAGAAGAATTTTAATGCAAGTAATGGGTGTAATCAACTATATAATCTCACTATCCTTCCTTGAACTTCTCCTAAGTCCAATAAAAAATTGTTCCACTCCCTCAGGACCTACCTATGGCTAGAGTGGTGGTGAATAGTTTTCTTAACACTTCCCTTTCACCCTTCAAATCCATCTTTGTCTTCTAGGTATCCACAAGCCTTCACAAGGAAACAAAAACTCCACTTACACCTCACTCTATTGCACCCTCTAGGATCTTAAGAATTACTACACCTCATTACATTTTCTTCCATCTTTCTACCAAGTTTCAAGACCCAAAAATAGGTTTTGGGCAGTCTCCTAAGCTTAAACAATAAACTACTCTAGGAGAGCTAATTGGGGCTCTTCCTTGTAGCCCTATTCCACAACTTTAACCACCAAACTCACAAAACTTTCATAGAAGCGTAATCTTTCATGGGTCATGTAAACCTAAAAAATTCCAAAAGATGACATATGGGTCTATCCTCCTTACCCCTTAACCATCAAGCCTTAGTTTAGGCCTAATTAGGACTAAAATCATAGTTTTTACTAAAACTCACTATACTCTAAAGCCCAATTCATGAATGGATATGAAAACACTTAGAATGTCTCACCATACTTCTATCTTTAAGGTATCAAGCATCTACAACCCCCCACATTTCCTTCTACCATGTGATCTCTGACTCTCTGCATGCTAAGAACATGAAGATGCTTAGCCTAATGTCCATTAAGAGACTCCAAGATAGTGGGTGAAATGGTAAAAAAAATTTGTGAAACCCTACACTCCATCCTATACCCCTTTTTTACACAAAAAGTTAAGGCTTTTGACCATGGGGTTTAGGAGGGAGAACCCATTTAGTCTAAAAACCTAGTTATAGATTAGGATAACTAGTGAACACAAAAATAGGGAAAACTTTATACAAACCTATTCTACTTCAATCCAAAAAATTATTAAATCTCTAAAAAAAAAATACAACTATTTATAATGGAAACATGTACTAGTGAATGTCAACTACAAGAAAATCTCAGACTGTACTTGTTGTCCTATATATTTTTCCCACCAAAACTTGCTTACTTTATTGATTCAAAATTCTTTATTAGGTTCAACCCCTTCCTCCATTGAAAAAAAATAAATATTTAGGTCATTTATTTTTACCTTTCACCTTCATTACTCTTTGAATTACCATTACATGACCATGATTATTAGCCTTCCCAAAAATTACAAAAATTGCTCAGCAACAAAAAATGTTGCATGACAACCGTTTTTTTGACAATTTTGCAATTTTTAATGATTCTCACTCTAAATACCTTCAAATGCATACAAATTCATTTTAAAACATAGAAGACTCATACTAAACATAAAAATGCATAATTTTGGTCAAATCCTAGAATTGACCAATGTTGATTAACCCAAATCTTGCTCATAGGTCTTATTACAACATGAATAAATTTTTTCTAATTGAACTCTAGAGATGCTTGAAACATAACATAATGTTTTGTGTCAATTTAGACATTTATTACCAACCTAGCATATCCAAAATTGAGGTTTGACTAGATTGGTTAGGACCTTGGGCCCCTGCACCACATTTTCTACTTCTTTCTACAATGCTCTCTTTTTCTTCTTTTGGAGGAGTAGGCCTTTCTCTTATTTTATGAAAAGCCTTATAATGAGGAAATTTCTCTTTGTCAAAAATGCACCAATTTGATTGTGCTTCCGCAAGTATAGAAGTCAATACTTCACTGGCTTCTTATTTTGTCTTAGAATCCTTTAGGAAGTAGATAAGTAGAATCCCCACACAATTATTCACCTTCTAAAACACATTGCTACCCAAAAGTGCATCAAACTTAGCTTTTCAAAGATGCAGCTTTTTGAGTGTGCTTTGAGGCTAGAGAATCTTGTTTCCATCTTTTCTAAAAAAAGCCCAATACTTAAGCATTTTTACTTTGGAGTAGCCCATCATGAGGATCTTTGGGATAATATTCCCTTTGAATAAGCCATTTAAAATCTTAATTTCACCTTGTTAGAGAAGTGGGTTATGGAGTGCTTCTTTGAGAAACTGCGGTCACAAGTGTGTTGATGCACTAGAAATCATCACTTTCCATGATAGATCTACATCTCTCTAGAGGGCTACTTCAAAAAATTATTCCAATAATCCTTTTAGAAAATAGGGTTTGGATTTTTATATTTGAACTATGTTCAACCAAGGAATCCTTCTTTCAAAAAAGTGAGTTGTAGGGTGCATTTTTGAAGGAGAAGTCAAAGAGGTGATTCCCCAAACATGCCATATTTTGACATTTCTGGCTTTTGGGTCTTCATAAATAGTTCTTCTTCACTTGAAATTCTCCCTAGAATATTTAGGATGTAGAAGTACACCATATTTTTTTGGAATGTGCTTTCAAAAAATGGTATAAATGGCTTCACTACATGCTTGAAACAAGCATTTCCTGACACTATTCAATAAATTTATTTTCCTTCATCTCCATGGATTTGAGAATATAAACCTTGTTGAGCATGATGATACATAGTTTACCTAGCAAATCCTTCCCTTTTGATCATCACAAATGTATTCATTTTCCTTTATCAGAAAAGAGTTCACGAGCTACTCCTCCTCCATGGGTAGTAATCATAGAGGTGAAACTTCCAACTCCATATGGTATTGATTCATTTCATCATTCCCATAATAATTTAGGAACACATTATCTTGAGATACATTACTCTAATATCTCCACTTTAATTCTTCATGCTTTTCTTCTGGGGGCTATCCTTTTCACTCTATCAAAAACTCAGTGGATAACCTTCCTTTGTGGCAAAGTAGGAAAATAGGTGAAACTTTGAAATGGCCTAATTGTGAAATCTTGTGCTAATCCAAAAAATTATTAGCCTTCTTCTCATCAGGGGATGATGCTCTAAAACACCCCTTCTTAGTCCTAAATCACCTCCAACTAGAATACACCAAAATTGCATGAATCCAACAATGAAGGGACGTGGAGAAGGTAGAGCAAGGAAATCCCAAAAAATATGATAAGTAGGCTTACAAGAAAATGATGAGAAGAAGGATCCATCTAATGGAAACCTAGACTTGGAATTTGACAAAATTTCACTTCACTTGAATATAAGATAAAAGTTAAAAATGGGGAGACTGAAAGTCTAGAAACAACTAGCTCTAACTGGGGACTTAGGCATGCAAATGCCTAAGAAGGGACCTAGAATCTCTAGTTTCATATAAAAAGAATGGGGAAAAAAGGAGATGAAAACTAAACTAAGAACAGAACAAAAAGAAAACTAAGCTAACAAAGTAGGAGAGTGACTAAACTAGGAAAGGAAGGAAGACTGAGGTAAATCACACAATAGGAAAGAAAACCTAGACTAACTAACTAACTACTTGTGCAAGGGTTGTCTACTTTCAATTTTTTCCCAATCTGATGTAACTTTGGGTCCTAACATTGTAGGAATATGAAAGAACCTGTGCAATAGCATATACCAACTTGAAAACATTATTTTGATTAACTTGAACAATTTCAAATGATCCTTTTCAAAGAGACTCAAATTTATGATGCATACCTTTTGGTTCATGCCTCTTATCCCATAGTAAGACCATATCTCCTTCCATAAATCTTCTTGGTATTTTTGTCTTGTCAAAAATACCTTTTAGTTGCATTTGATGTTGAGTGATTTAATCTATAAGATCTTCTCTTTCCTCTTTTAGGTGGGTTAGGTACACGATTCATTTTTTATCTCACCCTTGAATGTGCCATCTTCAATTAGAGTCTTCAACTTGCAAGTGGAAAGCTCTAGAGGCAAAGGTAGACTGGCTTTAGCTCCATAGACTAATGCAAATAGTGAGATACTAATGGCCAAGTCCTTCTACATCCACAAAGATTCTTAGGATGTACATCCCATAATACATCATGAGTCTTCTTATGCTAGTTCCCTTGGCTATTTGAAACTAACTTCTTCATAATCCTAACTAAGTTATTATTAATTGACTTGGCCTTCCCATTTTCTTGGGGATAGTAATTAGAAGAATGGACCAACTGAATATCATTTTCATAAAAAAATCAACAATCTCTGAAGATGAAAAATAAGAGGCATCGTCCATAATTATCTTCAATGGCACACCAAACTTGAAAAATATATGCTCCTTTAGGAATTCACACATAGTTTCAAATTTTTTCTTTTTAACTAGTTTGGCCTCAAACCACTTGCTAGAGTAATCGATAGCCATCAAGATGTGAGTGTGACCTTGGCTAGATGATGGATTGTTAGGTCCTATAAAATTCAATCTCCACTACTAAAATGAGACTTCTATTATCATTGGCCCAAGGGGCAGAGCAACTAATTGGGGCTTACCAAAAAACATCTTACATATTGCACAGTTAGCTACCCACTTATAACATGTGAGGCCAGTAGTAACATTTACTTAGAATTTTAAATGTTGTGATAGTAGAGGAGAAATTTCCTCCACATGCCGCATCATGAAAGGATTTTAACAACTTCACTTGTTGTTCCTTATCTACAAACCTTAAGAAGGTGTCATCAATAGCCTTCTTGTATAAAATATCATCATGTATAACATATTTCAAGGCCTTTGTCTATAAATATATTCTTTTTTTGGCACTTAATCCTTGTAGAAATTTAATATAGGTAAGAAAGTATGCAATATTTGATAACCAAGGGTTTTGAAGACTTACCATAAGTGCTTTTGTAGTATCCTTTGTTTTAGTTTATTGTTGATTCTTAGTCATTTCTATGCACAATCAATTTATATACATAACCTTGATTGGTTTGATCTCTATGTTATATTCATGAAACTTTTCTAGCCAAGATCTTCTTATATTCCATCCAATTTCTAGTCAAGATGCTTTTGACTGCAGAGTCTGGTACATGTATCATAGAGTGTGAATGCAAGATATAGAATGTGTAGTTCTTGAGTGCTCTTACCAAAACATATGCATGCTTCTCCATCTAGGAATACTTTAGTTCATGGTCTTTGAGTGTAAAACTCATGAAGGAAATAGGTTCTTCCACTCCTTCCTTGTTCTCTTTCATTAGGATGACAAAAAGTGTATGATTTGATGCATAGTAGTAGATCATAAACTCCTTTGCATAATCTAGATGCACAAGAATAGGGGCCTTGGCTATGTTTGTTAATATCTCCTCAAATGCCAAATTTGAAAGTTTTATTACCTTTCATCATGTCCACTATGTAGTTTGTAATCTCTAAAAAATCTAGCACAAAATTCCTAAAAAAATCACTTGGCCAATGAAAGATTTTACTCTAGTTTGGCTTGATGGAAATTTAAGTTGTTGGATGGATCTTACTCCATCTAGATCATTTCTAATGCCTTCTTGAGACATAATGTGACCCAAAAACTTGCCTTCTATAACAAAAAAGACTAACTTCTTGGGGTTCAATGAAATGCCATGCTTTCTGTACCTCTATAATACTTTCTCCAAGTCCTTGAGATGGTCTTTCATCTTCTTGGAGAAAACTGTGAAGTCATCCAAATAGGAAACAATGATTTTAGCCTTTAAGTGCCTAAAAGATATATTCATGGCATGTTGAAATATTGCACCTGCATTAATCAATCCAAATGGAATTTTATTGTATGAAAATTCTCATCATAGTGGTGAATTCTTTTTTATACCAATCATCTTCATCAACCTATATCTAATTAAGTTCAAAGAAGCCATCTAGCATACACATCATTTATAATCCTACAACTATCTACGAGTGGTGATCCATGTTATAAAGTGTAGTTGTCCTTGAGTGAGGCTTGGTTAAATCTCCTAAAGTATATGCATATCCTTATCTCTCCATTCTTCTTCCTAAAAGGTACTATGTTGGAAATCAAAGTAGAATGGTGGATGGGATACATAATCCTAGCTTTTAGAGTCTTGTCAATCTTTCTAAAGATTGCATCTTTAATTAGAGGATTATAATTTATTTTCTTTTTAGTAAATGTTATTGAATTTTATTTGAGGGGTGTCTTATGTTTAAACTTACCATCCATGAAGTTCTTGAGGTCTTCTTAACCCAAAGTAAAGACTTCTTGATAGTTAATGAGAAATTTCTTTATTTCTTCCCTTTCATCATTAGTACAAAATTTTCTAATGTTTATCATCTTAGGGATTAAATCGCTTCTTATGTTTAGCCCATCATATTCACCACTAGTTTCTCTCTTTCTATCCATTTCTGTTATAATGAATGCATCATTTCTATTAAATAGTTTTTCTAATGAAACCATGTGGGGAGGAATATTTTTACCTTTTAATTGCATGATGCCTGATTCAAGACCTTTCTTCTTGTTTGGTAGTAGGTCACAACATGGATGAGTACATCCCTCAAAGTATTGTTATATGTAAGGTATAGTTCCTTCTAGGAAGCACTGGATGTGTTTGTCATCATTAAATACTTGTCATGATTCTGTATTGTCAGACACATTGAGTCTAGATAGAACTTCAACCTTGTAGAATTAATCCTCAAAATATGGATGAGGAAGAAGTAATGATGTAGATACTACAAAGGAATCCTCTTTTATGTTTCTCTCTCTAGGAACTACCTTAATATTGAAGGCCTCAAGGTCTTCAATCTTATCCCATACCTAGATATGATAGTTTCTTAATCTGTGATTCTTCATCGAATACTTGTTTTTGAATTTCCTAGTCATTAGTTCAACATCGCCTTGAGATTTTGGTAGCTTGAATCCTCTTTTATTTTCTACTACTATGCCTAGGAGAAGGGCCTCATATTCAGCTATATTGTTGGTGTTCTAGAGCTCCAATTTATATGCAAGATAAGTTTTCTATTGGAAATGCAATGGGAAAAGTACACTTTGAGAGGTGGATGAATCAACACTTAAACCTTAAACCTTAAAATCATTCACTAGACATCCATCTCACAATAAAAAATCTGAAATAACTTTTCTAATACTTAAGCTGGAGCATTGAGATTTTTATGGTAGACTTATATCTCTAAAATGAACCTTCCTATAGAAAATGATAACATTTTGAGCTCATATGAAAAAATTACTAAAAATAGAAAATTCCCATAAATAGTAACTACCCTGTCTACTAATCCTTATTAAAATAGAAAAGACTAAAAATAAAATATTTTTGGGTGATGCAAGATTGCCCTTACACCTAGAATGCTCCTGCATCAGTTCTTGTTTGGGAGCTTCTTCAACCACTTGGACTGATTCATGTGTATTTGTATATTCTTCCATTGGTTTTTTTCTAGAATTTTGTTCAATTGGTTACATGTAGACAAATTCATGATAATCTTCTTTTACTTGAACAAAATTTCTTCTTCTTCTTCTCTTTCATTAGATTCCTCATTGGTAACTCCTTATATAAGATAACATGTCTTCTTGTTTTTTTTCTTGGATTTTATGTCCTTCTCCTTCTTTTTTGTGTTAAGGCATCTAAAAGGTGGCCAATATTTTTTCATTAGAAGCACTTAAATAGAAGTATACATTTGTATTTTCCACATCCACTAGCTAGGCTCCTACCAAGAAACACTTCCAATTCATCCTATTCTTTTTCTTTTGTAAAAATAGATTCATAAAAATTAGAATAGTAAGTAGAAGAAATACTTGAGATATCCTTTCATTTTCTTGTAGGGGCAAGAGACATAGATGCCTTGAAAATAACTACTATCTTAGGCATATTGTTATCAAAGTTACTCAATTCACAAGTAGTTGACTTACTTATCTATGCATCCAAAGTAATTACACCAATGCATAAAGGTCTAACTTCTTCAATAATTGAGACTCTAATATCATATTAAGGAAAAAATTTCTAATTATTTTACTTACCATATCCTCTTCCTCAAGAGTACCTCTAGTTGCACCTCTCATAGAGGAAACAATACCTTTCATCCTTTGGCTATATTGGTCAATGTTCTCATTCTCCATCATCCTTATTTCATCAAATTTCCCTTATAGGCTATTTACCTTAGCCTTCTACACATGGGAGTCTCCTCCATAGACTCTCTCTATTTTCTTCCGCATGTCATGAGTAGTCTTTGCTATTGGACACTGATGTATTTTGTATCACATACGGTGCTAACTATGACTTCCATAGTAGAAATATTCTCTTTTTGAGACTTTAGTTGATCTACATGAATATTTCCTACAAGAAGAACATATTTTGTAACTACATGATTCCAATATTTCTTACTCATACCTCTGAGATAGAGCTTCATATGCTACACCACTAGGTTGTTTTCTCTTGTAAACTTAGAACCTTTCTTCCTTATCATCTTGGATATTTTCCTCAAGTTATTAAGCTTCATAAAAATAAAAACCTTTTCTCTTTTGTCAATTTTTAGATCAAAGGGATCAAATTAGTTGGGGGGGGAGGGGGAGGGGGTGAATCAATAATCACCTTTCAAAACTTTTGTTTATAAATAACCTAATAGAATAAAATACAAGCATCCATCACATGAAAAAATCCACACATTTGACACACAGATTTTGGTATAAAAAATAACCAACTTGGATCAACAATATAGTTGGGATTAGTAACCATAAATTGTGTACTCTTATAAAAATACACCTTGTTATGAGCTTAACCTTGCTAGAAGTCACAAAGAAACTTTAAATGCCACCCCAAAAAGGGATTTACCTCTATCCATATTAGGAGCTTTACCCTATTAGGGGTAGCCTTGTTAAAGTAGTTTGAACAATAGATAAAGTGTCACCATACTAAGGAATTTAAGAAAAATAACTTATAAGGATCCACCTGCCTAAGGGATTTTGATTATATTAACTATTAGGGAATAATAAAAATAATGATCTATCTAATAGAACTACCTTTGTCTAATAATATCCACTAGAGATAAAACTCAATTTACAACACACTAAACTCCTTCTTGGCTGAATTATACCTTGCAGTTATTCATCATACTAGGTTGACTATAATCAACAACACAAATTGTTCATTCTTCACTTGTATAAACCATTTTTCCTACTCTAATACTTAAACAAACCCTAAATTTTTTATTGATATTAAATTTAAATATCTCTCTTAGATACAACCATCATAAGACAATCTCTTATTTTCTACAATACTTTTACACGATCATACCAACAAGTTCATGGAAATTTGTTCCAAAGGCCAAACATATTTTGACCAACCACTTGCTTCCTATAGAATCTTCTCCAAATATTATTCTTGACCAATGTTATGCTATATCATCACCTCC
The DNA here is from genome assembly GCA_028749045.1 of Cupressus sempervirens. Taxonomy (NCBI): domain Eukaryota; kingdom Viridiplantae; phylum Streptophyta; class Pinopsida; order Cupressales; family Cupressaceae; genus Cupressus; species Cupressus sempervirens. Next base: position 450,235,738 of record CM053787.1, read on the forward strand.
ATAGGTTCATCCATGTCATTGGATCACTAATGACTCATCCAAAGTCATTATATCCTTGTTACCAATCACCAATCATCATCTAACTAACTCTTACTCAAGAAATCATTCTTTTTTAACCTCTTCATCAAACATGTCATTTCTTAACTAGTCATCGACTACTACTTCACTTCTCATATTTCCTTTCTATAATTGATCTACCTATAATGATTTTCCATTTGATTTTGATTGCAAAGAATTGCATGCAAAAGAGGTGGAGTGTTGTGAACATTATGGTGGCCCTTGTTATTGGGTCTCGGTGCAATTGGTTGCTAATCCCTCATGATCTTTGTATTTTTTTCATGCCCTTTCTCTATGATTTCATTTTTGTGTCATGCCCTTGCTCTTTTATCATTTTCATGCCCTTTCTCTGTGATTGATTGTCATGTCATGCCCTTGCTTTGTGATTTCATTGTCGTGTTGTGCCCTTGTGGTCTATGTGCCTTTTCATTATGATTTTCTTCCATGGCAAGTATAATTATATACGTGTTTATATTTCCTTTCCTTTTGAACATGTGTGTGTTTATATTTCCTTCTAAATGTATATATCTTTTTAAAGGTGCTTATTACATATTATCTACACAATAGAAAAATTGATCCAACTGCATACATATTCCATTGCAAATAATAAAACAATAAAACAATAAAACTCACCCAACCCATGCTAACTGACTTACCTAAAGATCCTACATAAAAATAATGCAGACCACAAAAAATGGGCAGAGTTTGCAAGAAATTTTACAAAAATATATCACAGTAGATATTACAAAATACACAAAACACATAGAATAATTTTTTTACTATACAAACTCTTCCTATTTTTTTGAATAGAAAAATAAATAGAGTTGAAAGCATAAGCTATGCAATATTAGTTCAATTTTATCAACCCTAGACTCTTTTCTTAGCTCCACCAAATGCTAGATGATCTTCTACTTCTAAGATATACTCCATTTTTTGTTTTTCTTAAGCCTTTGATTTCCTCAGTCATTTTGGGTTATAGATGCATTTTTACTCTCTAGCCTATTGATGTTGATTAAGAAATACAGTCACTCCAATAGTTTCCTTTGTAATCATCAAAACTAAATTCCACCATTAATAAAAATAATTGCAATGATCTCAATGCTGAATGCAATTGATTCTTGAAAGGCATGTGTGGATTAAGTCTTTTTTCTGATTTAATCAAAGGATGCATAGAATGTACGTAGTTGACATCTGGGATAAGATAAGGCTTAGAGTGCTCATGGCTTGAGCACCATAAACCAAACTCTTATATGATTATAGGAAATATATAGATCTAATGGTAGCAACTTTTGAATTGGATGTGCATGAATATCCACTGAGTCTATGAAAAAATACTCTAGGAGTTGTTTGTGCTTGTCCTAATAGTACTTGGATAGAAAACATGGTATGCCCAATTCAAGGGGATTACTTCCCAAATTTAAAAAAGAAAAAAGGTTATTGAGAAACAAAAAGTTTTTATAGTAAAAATAACATTATTGATGTTGGTGTGGACTAACAAAATATACATAATGATATTACATTGTAAATAGGGTTGTATTTGATATTATGTTTAATTCATAATTATAGTTAGATACTATATGATTCCCAATTTGAATTTTGTTCCCTCTATTTTTTGCTTCAATTTTATGTGCCAAGATCTTACTCTGCACATACTTTGATTGTTAACAATATATGACGATTAGTTGGTTTATTATTTCATGAAATAGCACTAGACACACAAATTATTTATTTAATTGAACTCCTTTTTGAGTTATTTATTTATATATTTGAAACTACTTTCCTTAGTATTATCCTAAGATGATATGGGCTTTTCTATGCATCATAAAAACATGGAGGAAAAAATAGAAAATCTATTATAGAATATATAACAATAGAGAAACAACATAGCTGGGAGAAGCAAGGATTTAGGTTACTTGAAGATGGAGAAATAATTTTTCAATTGAAAATATTTAAACAATCAATTGTTCATAGCTAGCAAGATCAAATATAGTTTTTGAAGGTGATAAAATTGCATATATAGATGCATCACTTGCATGCCAAGCATGAAGTGCATTCCCCAACTTGTAATGAGTAGTTGGATATAAAGGCTCCATACGCTAGCCCAACAATGGAAACCAAGAATGTAACCATGCATGTATTGGCATAGTCTCCCTGCGAGGATCCCAAGTACCTATTGCTGCTATTAATTTGGGTAGCACTATATGGTCCAAAATGTTATGAAGTATTGAATCTAGTAGTAACTTCTCACATGTCTCTAGAAAATGTAGCACAAGTTTAGGGTCCCTTGGCTTCCAAGAATTTGTAGCAAATATTCTTACTATTGGAAGAATAACTTCAGTGAAGAGTTGAGTGAAAGGAGTTGAAGAAGAAATTGATACTTCTATGTAAATGTCATAATCATAAGGCTCATTCCCTTGTAGAAGCTTTTACCACAATGGCATTACCTCTAAACCATGCAAAGGATTTTGAAGTGGTTTCCAACCTTGAAATACTCTTATAAGAAATGGAAAAGAAAATGTAGGTGCAACACATGACAAATTCCAAGGTGATCATGAAAAATACTTATATCTTAATATCTTAAATGCAATAAATTAGAGTGTAATAATCTTATGAGAAGTTTGTTTTCTTTACAGATCCCATGCACACAAAATTTTAAAGGAGAAAGAAGATAATTAAATAATGTACACAAAAAATAATAAAATGTTTCAAATGAAAAAATCTAAGAACCCAAAATTTTTAAGATATTAGGATATGCTAGTTTAAGAAAATGCAGATGTTATTTCCAAGGTGATCATGTGAAAAACTCCTTGAATGTTCAAGAAAACAAGAAGGCCAAAACAAGAAGAAGAATGGAGAGAGTGATAAGAAGTCACAAAATATAGGAATGAAGAGGGAGGGGATAGAGGACAAGAGGCATAGGTGTTTGATCCTTGATAGTGTACATCGAATATTCATGTGTTCATGAAACCTTGATGCAGAGTGCAGATAAAATGACAATCAACTAGACTAAATCCAAGAAATCATTGTCAAAATGTAAACTCTATGAACATCTCATGTTTCTCTAACTACAACCACTAAAACTACTCTTAGACTAGGATCTCAGTGACAATTCTAGAATGAGAAGTATGCTTAAAATGTAAATCTATCAATATGTATGCAAGATCTAAGATGAAAATGCTGATTACATGTGAATAAAAAGTCTTAGAATGCTATCAAAATGAACATGCAATGAGCTAAACATGTGTTAAGATGATGCTAAATAACATGAAAACTAAACTAAAATGATATCAAAATGGCATAAACTTGCTAGAATAACAATGTTGTTATGCTCAATATGACAACTTTGAATATGCCTATAATGTAGATTCTTAAAACTTTGGTCCCTTTTCTCTTGAATTATCCTTCTATTTATAAGATTTTAGAAGGGGTTGAGGTAAGAATTTGGGTTTTACCTTTAACTAGTGGATAGAAGTGAAACTAAAAATATCTCATGAGAGACAAGAGGAGGAGCCCAAAAGTCTTGATTGGAAGCTCAATGTGGCTTTTATTTCAACTTAAATTTCTCATAAGAGACAAGAGTAGGAGCCAAAAATTCTTGATTTGAGGCTAAATGTGGGCTTCTTATTTTTCAACTACAATATCTCATGAGAGACAAGAGGAGGAGCCCAAAAGTCTTGATTGGAGGCTCAATGTGTCTTTTTTTTTTTCAACTAAAATGTCTTATGAGAGACAAGAGGAGGAGCCCAAAAGTCTTGATTGGATGCTCAATGTGGCTTTTATTTCAACTAAAATGTCTCATAAGAGGCAAGAGGAGGAGCCCAAAAGTCTTGTTTTGAGGCTAAATGTGGATTTATCTTTTTCAACTAAAATGTCTAATAAAAGACAAAAGAAGGAGCCCAAAAGTCTTTATTTGAGGCTAAACATGGATTTTTCTCAATTCTTTATATTATAAAAGGAGGATTTTTATTTTGTGAGGATAAATGGATTCATTGATTTAATAAAGTTCCATTTATTTTCAAAAGTTTGTCTTTTTCCCTCTTCTTTTTGAATTTCATCTTATGATTTTGAATTGTTTTTCTCCTCTTTTGAAGTTGATTTAGGTCTTATTAATTTTATAGATGATTTAATTGATTAATGACTTGATTCAATCCTTAATTTTAAAGTTTATTGTTTTCCCCTGATTTCCTCCTTAATTTGCAATGATTGATTGAAATTGCATAATTTAGGTCTTTGCCAATTTTTGTGTGTCTATAGATAGCTTTCAACTTCACATTGTGTTGTAACTCTGGCATAAGTGTTTGATCCTTGATATTTTTTATTTCAACATTCAAGTTTTCAAGATTTGTCAACACCCTCACTTGTGGACCTCTCATGTCAAGCACTTTGTGTACTATTTCAACACCATGTTCTTGCTTCTAAACTAATAGTTTTTCAAGTGCATTTTCTTGTGAAACATCAATTTTGTAAAACTTTATGTTGTTTCAATGTCAAATGTTTCTTTCAAAACCATATGTGAAGATATAAAAATTAAGTACAACATTCCAATATTTTTGTAGATATACACATTAATTACACCAAATTTTTCTTTCAAAACTATATGTCTAGATATAAACATTAAGTATAACATGTCCAAAATTTTTGTAGATATACACAATAATTACACAAAATTTTTCTTTCAAAACCATATGTGTAGATATATAGATTAATTACAACAACTATTTCTTTCAAAACTATATGTGCAGATAAATTTGTTCTATGTCATCTATTTCTTTTTGTATAGCTACTAAAGAGTGGGATGCAATACATTTTTTTATTGCAGATAATCAAGAATGGATGATAGTATGGATTGAACAATGTCAACATTTTGATAATGGATAAAAATGGGAATCTATGTCTTCATTGGTTAAAAAAAACTTATTTTAATAGAGATCCCAATGTTACTCAAAAGGAAATAGATTTAGCATATGGTTTAAGATATCTCTAGGTACTTATAAGTTTGTTAATAAACTGTATATTTTTGAACTCATGATAGAATAATTTATATATGTTTGACATTATTGTAGGTGAAACAATACAAGACTTTTTTCTATAATGGTTATAAATTTTGCATCAAAGATTTATATGACATGAAGAAAAATTTTGATTCTAGGATAAGTGCAATCTTCTAGGAAACCAATATTTTATCTAGAAATGACTTACATCCTCACCAATCTCAAAATCAATACTATGGCATTTTGGTTGATATACTTGATTGTGACTTTAATTCCTTCAAATTAGTTCTCTTCATTGTCAAATGGTACAAACTATGACTCAATCAAAATGATCTTGATAGAACTATTATTGAGCATGAGAATGGATTTCTAATGATTAATACAAGGTTTTTTGGAGCTAGATGGGATGAGCCCTATGTTCTTCCAAGCCAATGTGAGTAGGTATTTTACTCAAAGGTTTCACATAAACCGGGTTGGTCATTTTTTTATAGACATGATCTAAAGGGAAGTTTGATATTGTATAATGAAATGGAAGAAGAAGATATTGAGGAAGAGGAAGAAGTGGATCATGATCAAGAGTTAGTCGATGATACCCCTAAAGAAAATGATGCTTCTACTAATCACAATGATGATGCTTCTACTAATCACAATGATGATACTTCTACTGATCATGATGATGAGGATGATGATGATGATGGTGGTGGTGGTGGTGGTTGTGGTGACAATGACAACAATGATGACTAGGATAGTGGCGGTGACAATGTTGATAACAATGATGATCCTGATGATGAGATGGATCAAGAATAATATCAATGTATATACAAGTAAACATTTTCTATTCAATTTTTGATTTCTGAATTATTAATACAAGTAAACATTTTTAAATTGAATTTTTTTTAGTAATAAAAATTTAACTATAATGTTTTGGGATTAAGAAAACATCTTGTATTGCAGTTGTAGAGATGTAGAGGTTGTTCCTGATGAGCATGTTGAGGTCCAAGCCAATGGGCAGGCAAGATGATGTGGTTAGACAAGGTAAAAAGTAGTACAATGTTCTTTACAATCTTTAAACTCTCAATTTTTTAAAATTTAACTTTGTTATTGCAGAGGACCAATGTTTGCAAAGAACATCAAGTACACATCCGTAGGTGAGAAGACATATTGATGATGAGATGGATATGCCTCTACAAAAATATAGGGAATTACAAAAAAAGGAAAAAGAAATGATTCATGTGAATTGTTGATCATTTTTGCCTTCCCACCAAAATTATCATATTTGAATTTGAACATGGTAATGTTCACATATTTGAAAATCCAAATAAAGTGGCACAAAAAATGCTTCATGTTATGCTTTAGGCTATGATATATTTCCTAAGTGACTATGTACTTTAATATTCCATGGGCCCACAACTTCCCCATTGTCAAGTCTTTTATGATCAAGAGTGGTCACCTTGTCACTATGTAGAGTTTCATGATCTTTATTTTATGTGACATAGTGATGGCTCGATGGACCCCTTTCCTATTAGAATAGTCAGGCAGTTGTTAGAACATGCTGGCATTTTATTGTATTTTTATTGTCTAGGGTATGACTATGCGAGGTGGGTTCTTTCCTTTTATGTGCCATTTCATCATGCAACTTCCTCACTATTAGATTTTTCATCATCTATGGTGGTAAATTTTTTTCTTTGTGGAGTTGCACATTTTTTATGTTATGTGAAAAGGAAACATCACACCATGTGTTTGTCCGGGTCCAAGTTTCTTTAGTGGGTCATCTTTCCAACTATTCTGACATGTCAATGTCATGTTGTGTAGGTCATAGGGTGATAGGGTGATGAGTTAAATTGAGCTAGTGTATAGTGGGATTTTCATTGGATGATCCCTTGACATGTCAAAGTTATGGGCCACATGTTCTTGGTGTACACTCGAAAGTGTCCCACTCTAAACCATTCTATCCAAACGATTCCATGAGTTGGAATGCTTGGATGCCGGCTTAGAGCTCGCTATCCATGGAGTGCAAGAGAGTGTATTTCAAGTTCAAGGGCTCTCAGATGAGCTTTAGAGATACTCTTCTTGCTAGTAAATCATACAATGGGAGGTTCCAAAGACAAGATGCAAGAATGCAAATGTCCCAAGGAGTTTCTCAAGAATGCAATGCAACTAAAGATTAAACTAGAATAAATATGAAAAGTGCAGCTATTCTAAGCATGTATGAGAGTATTACACAACCAAATATTAAGCTATGTGAGATTATTTGCAAGAATGAAAGCTAAACTAACATGCAACTATGCTAAGAATGCCATATGATCTTATGCTAATATGATGGAATGAGAGAATGAGACAAGAAATGAGAAGTTCTCCACAAAGCTCCCAAGAAACCTGTTAGAAAACCTGCAGCATGACAATATTCAAAAATGAGGATGGATTGAGGGGGAAATCTCTCTCCCTTTTAAAGATGTACGGACGGTAGAGATTAAGATGAAGATGGTGGATGATCAACGGTGGAATTCGAAAATAGGAGTGATCCATGTGCACACACAAGTCAACCAATAGAATATAAGTTGACTTGTCATATAAGATAAAAGTCACAAAGCCTTTTCTTTTAATTGTAAAATAAAAAAAGGACTTTATGTGTGCACTTTAAGTGGGTTAGAAGAATGGGGTCTTTTATTTAATTAAAAGGGGACATGTTCTTTTAATCAAATAATGAACTTAGGATAGCATAGTCAAACTATAGGTTATAATCAAATAAATTGATTATTAGCAATTTGGTCTAGATAAATGATTAAATTAATTTAGCCAAAATGCTGAGAAGGAGGCTAATAGTCTAGATGACCATTTTTAGGTGATTACATTTTGCCCCTCTTTGACTAATGTGTGATCGATTTGGGAGCGCATTATGTCAAAGAAAATAGAAGTCAAGTACGCAAAAAATTAGATATAGATATCTAATTTTGAAGAACAAAATGTAGAAAAAGATAGCAAGTCATAAATGTACAGCTTGATAGTGGTAGTACTGAACACTGGGAAGAGAACAATGTTAGAATTCAAGAAGAATGTTAACACCTAGAAAAGTGGATAGAGTGATAGCAAGTGAGAAGATCAAACAAATGCTCCTAAGTAGTGATAGAGTATTTTTGCCCCCTTGGGATCAAAATCAAAATGAGGTAAGGGGACATAGAAACAAGCTAGATATGAGAAAATTAGAATATAGAAATGTTCAAGATGATAGATAGATGATTAGAACCCAAGAATGACTGTAAGAAACTGATAAAATACCCTAGTTTGACTAGAGTTGACCTTGAAGGATATAGCATAAAAATTAGGTCAAAATGAGTAGAAAGGTGATTTTAGACATGAAACGGTGAATTGAAGTAGATATGAAGTATGGAAATGATGAAGACATGAAGAAATGAAGATGCCCTAATGATGATTCAGAGATTAGACCTCAAAAGGTCAGCTAACTGCTAAGAAGAAAGTAGAATTTTAAAAGACAATTTTGACCATCAGGATTAACTCGAATTTGGATTTCGATCTCGAAAATGAATCTAGGATGTTGAATTTATTTAAGAGGTCAAAACTTTATATAATGTGATGATAAGATAGAAAAGAGATGAAGTGAAAGATTAAGAAGGTGAAAAGACATGAACAAGAAGAAAGTAAAGAAATATATGAAAGGAGTTAGCTGATATGTCCACAAAAAGATGAAGAGAGAGCTCTCCCCATATGCAAGAATGCAAGACTAAGCTAGAAAATGAACCTAAAATGCAAGCTAATATGAAAAGTGGTTTACCAGCAAGAAGCGCATAACATTTAGACTCTTAATTTCATCATTGATTATTTATTAGGGACATCATGAGATCATACAACCATCACTAGTATAACTATGAGGATATGAATATGATCAATATCAGATAGGTATGTGGAAATCCAATCTAAGCATCAGAGACATGTAAGTCAAGATAACTACGCGATTAGAATTCCTAAGTTTAATTTAGCAAGATTACACTTGTATCAAGGCATAAGCGCCAGGATAAACCCTGAGTGCGGTCTTGTGAAATGGTCAAGGATGATACATTTGTAAGTCAAAATGTTGAATAGGTCAAGCTTAAATGCTTACAACAGTATAGACAAAAAAAGTATACCCACAAGCAGAAATCAAGAAAACATGCCCCATGCCCCCAGTCTTCTAGTCAATGACATCCTCGAAAGACTATTAGGGAGGGAACACATGGCAAAGAAATCATCATAGACAACACACAAAGTAGATAAATATTAGCATAGCTCAGTCATTTAAATGTTAAAGTGCATGTGTGTAAGTCACTTGGCCATTTTTTCAAGATTGGATTCTAATAGTGAGAAATATTGCGACATCAGAGACTATAGGTAAACTATCTATAAACTGTTGAAAAACACTTGATGTCAAAGTGGGTGGGGGTAGTGTTGAGAAACACTATTTTGTGAGTTGTCAAAGAAACCCTAATGCACAAGAATACCTCAACAGGCTAAGCAGTTGTGCCCCCAAGACGAGGACAAGAAATAATTCCAAACTAGGAAATGTGTAGCAAAATAGGTGATTGAGACTGATAGACATAGGTGCAAGGGTTTCAAGTAGCACCTGTTTTCAGGTTTTCACCACTTGATAGGTTTTCTCAGGACTTTTTTCAATTTTTTTGTATTTTTGTATTTTTTATTTTTTTTGGTGATACATCAAAGCGCCTATTGCTAGGTTTTCACTAAGAAGATCATTTTTTCAGGACATTTTCTGATATGATGGAGCAACGAGCCAGTGGATAAGCAAAGATGGATGAAAAAAGAGTATGAAGCAAGTGAAAGTGATCCTCAAGGACTGACTCCTTAAGAGTACCCAAGCTAGGGAAAGAGGTGAAATAGTCATATGAAGCATGTTTTGGATAAGCAATGGAAGTAATGAGAAAGATAGGATGTAGGATAAGCAGTGAAGCCAACAAGTGAGATAGCATGAAGCATGTAGTCCAAAAGAGTAGACATGTCAAGAGACCTATGAGAACCATGTTTCATTTATTATGATCAAGATCAAGGGGTCAACTAGATAGTATAGCAATGGGATAGAGCAATAAAAATAAAGCTCAAGATGGAGGCTATGAGTGAATGGGAGAGCATGATAGAAAATCTCATGGATAAGATAGCCAATATGCAAAGATAGCTCAACATTGTCAAGATCAAAGAGAGAAGAGGGGATAGATGGATGATGGAAGAATTACACATGATGCCTGTTTGCCAGGCTTTCATCATGGTACTTATCCAAGGTGCCACAAGAAGTAGTTTTCACCATAAGATAAATTTATTTCTCTTTACTTTTGCTACCAAGGTGCCACAAGAAGTGGTTTTCACCAAGGCACATTTTCAAAATTTTCTCATGTTTTTAAAAAAAAAAAATTCTTTTTCTATTTTTTTTTTTTTTGAATTTTTAGAAAGAGTTCCAGCTATTTGAATGTAGGTAGTGCTCCTATAGGAAAGATAAGTCATGATAAGCCAAGACCATAGAAAAGTATGCTCAAAGATGTTGATAGGGTGATGAAAGAGAAATGGTAGTAGGAAGAGTATATGGAGGATAATAGTTCATGTATAGAAAGTCAGTGTAAGCTTTAGAGGATTTCATGAGGGTAGTTGAAATATTGGACAAGATCAACATTGACACACACCTTGAAGGGTATTGGAATGATGGAGGAATCATGGATGAAGTAACTTGAGGTTTAGATGCATGAGGTGGTAGAAGAGATTTGGAAAAAAGTGGAGTGGAAGGCTTTAGAATATTTTTAGGAAGATTTTTGGAAGAAGATGGAATGGAAGCCTTTGGAAGCTTGAATGACAACTTTGATTTGTTTTCAATATTCAAGCCTTTCAAAAGAGACTTGGGAATCCATATAGCTTTAGATTTTTCTTTTTCTTTGGATGCTTGAGATTGCATTTCTTCAATGATGGATTTAGGAACCCACATTTGTTTTGATTTAGCTCTCTTAATAGTGGACCTTTGTGGTCTCTTTTGTGCATTCTCCTTCTTAGCATTCACATGTCGATTAGATGGGACATAGTGATCTTTCTTTTTCAATGGATTCTTATGTTTATTCTCACTTCCAAAGGACTTGAGATTTGTGGATGAATAAGGCTGATATGACTGGTTTAGGTGGATAGATGGGTGATAATTCATCAAGGATGAGCATCTTTGTTGATCTTGAGGTATGATAGGAGAGCTAGGGAATGAGCTAGGAGTTAATGTAGGAGATGGAAGAACATAAGGCCCCAATATGGATGGAAGGTTTGAATGCTTTAGCTTATATGGATAAGGACCAAGGATAGATTTAGAAGATGCAAAGGGATAGTGGGAAGGGATATCAATATCTTTAGAGTGAGCAACATGGTCAAAGCCATCAATAGACTCATGAGTACCTTTGATAGGAACAACATTTTTAATAGAAGCACTTGAAGCTTGAGCACAATTTTGAAGTGGATGTGGAGAAATAGAACATGAAGGGATGCTTTGATCTTGACAAGTACCTTTGGATAGCATATGAAGAGAACTTTTTTCATAATTTTCAGTAAGCTCAAGGGAGATAATGGAAGTGGTATCTTCATCATACTTAGGAGGTGGAAAAGATATATGATATGGAGGGGAAAAATATTGAAAGAGATGAAAGGGTGCTTGATCTTGATCTTTATTGACATTTATAGATTTTTTTTTTTGAGATTCCTCTTGACATGGAGCCACTTCTAAGGACAAGGGAGAATTAAGAGTGAATGGAGTAGTGCTTGGATTAGGCATAGTAGTGCATGAAGGTTGAGGATGTTTAGGATTAGTAGCATGGAAAAGGTTTGCAGCCAAGTGAAGGTTAGCTTGAGTTTCTTTTAGAGATAGCCCTTGAGGATACACATAGTCAATGTGGAAAGCATTAAGTTCTTTATTTGATGGAGGCATGTTGGAAAGCTTTGAAGTGTTGGGAGATGCATGAGTGTTGGAAGAAGTGGAGGTATCAAGGAAACCATCACTAGACATAGGTTCATTAATATGATCTTTCTCAAGAAAAGTATCCTCATCGCATGAATCATTAGAGGTATCAAGATCAACAATCTCATCATCAATGAGATCTTGGATTTTATGTTTCAGCTCAATGCAATCTGAAGTACTATGCTCATTATGTTGATGATAAGCACAATAGATATCCAAGAGTGGGTTTCCATATGAGCTAGACTTAGGTAACATGATGATCTTATTGCTACAAAGTTTTTGCAAAGTGTCATCATAAGAATCTTCCAAGGGAGAAAAAGTTCTATTAGAAGTATGTCTAGAGTCCTTTTGTTATTTCTCAAGTGAATGGTATGCATCCATGTCTTCATCATTGTCTTGGTCAAAGATAGGTCCATCATGAAATTTTAGCATAGGCTCAAAGGAGGTATCACTTGCTTGTTCTCTAAAGAGGTCTTTAGATCTAGAAGATGAAGATATTTGATGTCTTGAAGTAGAGCATGTAGACCTAGAAGAAGAGGATGACCTCAAAGAAGGTGACTTACATGCATGTAAAGACCTTAAGGAAGATTCATGTAATGATAAAATCTTCTCCTCTAACCTTCTCTCAAGTTTAGACTTCATTTTTGTCATGCGCTTAGAGAAATGAAAGTAAGAAAGATCATTTATCTCTTCTAGTTATTTGTATTGTGCATATAGATCTTGAAACTCTTTAGTGACATGGAGGATATCATGATCATCTAGATTTGGTTGAAGTTTGGTAGCACAAGGTTTAGATCCCATAGTTTTAGATGCAAAGCCAAGCATAAAATAATCTAGATATAACTTGATGTTGAAACTATAGGAGGTAGAGTGTTCACTTGCCAAGACAATAGAGAGAGATTAAAGTGACTTGTCAAACAATATGTCCAAGAAACTTACGACATGAATGACTCAAGTCAATAGCTAGGCAAGATGCCCAAATAGCCAAACAGATAGAGCAAGCGGGGTGACAAGTGAACAACTCTCCAACCCAAGAGTGTAGTCAAGAAATCAAGGCAACCATTTCAGCAAAAGGGACAACTAGCAAGTGGACATAGACCATGAAGATAAAAAGACCAAGAGTGCTAAGACCAAAGAGCCACTTTAAGCATGTTTAAAAACAAGAGACATAGCAAATCAAAGTCAAATGATGAGACTCCCCTTAGCAAGAAACACAAGAAAAATGTTAAGACATGATGCTTTGACTTGGTTGACAAAGTTTGACAATAATTGATAGCATAGCAAGTTTGATGTTCAAAAGCAATTTCTTTCCAAGCAAGATAGTGACACATGGAGTAGTCTTCAAACAATCAAGAAAAAGACAAAGCAAACTTGCATGATACAAGCATATGTGAGGTCTTAAAAGAAAGTCGTATAACTATCATCATGTGTATGTTCTAAAGATTTCCACAAGTCTAGCACATTTGAGAACAAATCAAGCAATATCTACCTAGAAGTCATGGTTCATTACTCAACAACTTGGCCCACAATTGATGCTCCTTTGCCTCACACCAAGTGGTTGCCCATAAGAGGTATTGGCTTTGTCATGGAAGTGCCATAAGCACAACCAAGGGAACACATATGGTGAGTGTAAAATCTTGGGGTGATCCGGGTAGTCCACTAGGATCGACCCTTGCACCAAGAAGTTGAGTGGCTAAAAAAGGTAGTTACTAACTTAGGGTGTTTAGATAGAGCTTCCATTCATAGTGTTCCTCTTGCTCCCAATTACAGGACACCTCACCTTGTGATGAGTAACCGATCTCGCAACCACAAGAGTACCTTAAGCATTCTTGCCTAGTGATCTCCCTATGGTCGAAATCCCATAAGTGATCACACTAGGTGAAGACAAACACTATGTCTACCAAAGTTTTGTGTCCTTGATAGCCTTGAGTTTATAGTGGGTTGGAAGAGCTGGGTAATCTACTTGTCCCCACTTGGGTCGTTCCTCTCAAGTTGTCCGAGAGCAAGCCCTCTAAAGGATTCTAAACTACACAAAGAGGATCAACTTTTGGAAGTCAAGATTTTTGGTTCACCACAAGGGTGAAGAGTATACTCTCCTATTCCAATCATTTTCTCTCAAACATGCCAAAAAGATTCAGTTACCCCTTGCTTTTGAAACCAAATGGCAAGTCAAGATTTCTGATTCACCACAAGGGTGAAGAGCATACTCTCCTATTACCAAAAGACTCCAATCACAAGTTTTATGTGCCTATAAAAAATGAACAATTAGTCAATGCCACACATGAAAACAAAAAAGTAAGAAATTTTGATGCTTTGGGCAGCCCTGCAAACAATGTTAGTAGCCCTTGCGCATTTGAAGCTTTGACATGCGTTCTTTTTATGCAATGTTTCAATTTTTTTTTCATAAGGATGGAAACCTGTAATCACAACTTGTTAGCACCAAAAGTTATTGTGAAATAACATAAAAATCTGCAATAAAAAGTGGTGAGTTGCCTCAAAAATCCAATTTATCTTCCAACCAAGTACATGCAAAGAAAGTGCAAGTTAATCACAAATGCTCTCATTTTTACTCTTTGGTTTTGACCTAGTCAACAAGATTGGACTTTTTTGCTATGATTTTCTATCCAAAAATAAAAATAAAAAGAAAAGACCCCTATTAAAAATCAGAGAGCTTTCCAAAAATGCAAGAAATTTAAAAAAATCTCTTTATTTGCGCTCTAGAGATTGATTTTGTCAAAACAGGCCAAATTTCTCAAATCGAGTTTTTGATCCTTAATAAGACCACAAAATTCAAAACACAAAAAAATAACCCCCATTAGAATTAAAAAATATTTCTAGAAATATAAGTTTTTCTAAAAAATATGCTGATATACGACCAGAAACGACTTTTTATGAAAATAAAAGAAAATATCATAACTTCTGCAAATCAGTTCAAAATGCTCTAAAAATCAGACTAGGACATTTTGAACACATAAGAAACTTTTAATAAAAATTTCAAAACCAAAATCCAAGCGGTTTAAAAGATATGATCAAATCTTTAAACCAACTAGATTTTTGGCATTCAAACCAATCTACTTATGAGTTGGCTTTAAAATCCAAGTGATAATTCTACAAAAGCACTTGATTAGATCCAATATATTTCTATAAAAAATCAAAGATGAAAAATAAAAGCAAATGGAGCTAGAAACTTGATTCATGCCCCACAGTGGGCGCCAAAAATGTACACTCGAAATGTGTCTCACTCTAAACCATTCTATCCAAACGATTCCATGAGTTGGAATGCTTGGATGCCGACTTAGAGCTCCCTATTCACGGAGTGCAAGAGAGTGTATTTCAAGTTCAAGGGCTCTCAGATGAGCTTCAGAGATACTCTTCTTGCTAGTAAATCATACAATGGGAGGTTCCAAAGACAAGATGCAAGAATGCAAATGTCCCAAGGAGTTTCTCAAGAATGCAATGCAACTAAAGATTAAACTAGAATAAATATGAAAAGTGCAGCTATTCTAAGCATGTATGAGAGTATTACAAAACCAAATATTAAGCTATGTGAGATTATTTACAAGAATGAAAGCTAAACTAACATGCAACTATGCTAAGAATGGCATATGATCTTATGCTAATATGATGGAATGAGAGAATGAGACAAGAAATGAGAAGTTCTCCACAAAGCTTCCAAGAAACCTGTTAGAAAACCTACAGCATGACAATATTAAAAAATGAGGATGGATTGAGGGGGAAAGCTCTCTCCCTTTTAAAGATGTACGGACGGTAGAGATTAAGATGAAGATGGTAGATGATCAATGGTGGAATTCGAAAATAGGAGTGATCCATGTGCACACACAAGTCAACCAATAGAATATAAGTTGACTTGTCATATAAGACAAAAGTCACAAAGCCTTTTCTTTTAATTGTAAAATAAAAAAAGGACTTTATGTGTGCACTTTAAGCGGGTTAGAAGAATGGGGTCTTTTATTTAATTAAAAGGGGACATGTTCTTTTAATCAAATAATGAACTTAGGATAGCATAGTCAAACTATAGGTTATAATCAAATAAATTGATTATTAGCAATTTGGTCTAGATAGATGATTAAATTAATTTAGCCAAAATGCTAAGAAAGAGACTAATAGTCTAGATGACCATTTTTAGGTGATTACACTTGGTTCTATGTGACAACTTACCATGTGGATTGTGGGCCCCATTTTCCTTGTTGAGCTGCAAAAGAAGACTAGTTAGAACCACAATGTGGACATGCTAGGACACGGTGGAAATATTGTGCCATTTCATTTGCTACTATAATTTCTTGTGCCTTTGAGGCATTGCAATCCTCTTCTGATTCTCCTTTAGCCATTAATACACTATACAAGAATCATTTTCCTCTGGTTGATGTTTCTTGTTTATATTCTACATTTGCATGATTATATCTACTTTGGCATTTGAATGATATTAAGTGAAGTCTCTTCCTATAGCATTATTTTGTTTTCTAATTTACATGTGGTTGTTGAATTAAGAAAAGTTTGAATCTATATCCTTTGAGGTTATAACTAGTTAACAGTGCATTTATTTGTAGAGATAAGATCAAACACTCTATTTTGGTGTATCACCCCCTTAGGTTAGAATAGGTAGATTTTCTTTCACACATTCCTTCTCCCTTTTCCTTTCCAAGTATAGTTAGGTGTACCTTAATAGCAAAGGAAGCCAGTGTTCTCCAGAGACTCAACCTTGTAGTTCAAGTCCCATAGCTTGGAGGTTGTTTCTATGTTTCACAAGGTTGTCCTTAGGTAAAAACATTGGACAAGGGTGCAAAATTTTGTGACAACATGAACTTATGTAACTTATTTGATAATGATTGATGTTTATGTATAGATGTTACTTATGTTTTATTGAATGTTGTAATGAATCTTATGTTTCAATGTTAATTTGAATGTTCTAATGAAACTAATGTATTAATGAATGTTATCATGTGATAATTGATGAATGTTACACTTTATTAATAGAATGAATGAATTTTAGATGTTAATAGGGAATGTAGATGTTTCTTGGTTGGCCTTGATTAGTAGATAATATTAAATTATTCTTTAAACCAAGTGAAGCTCAACATTAACCTATGATTACATGACAACTAACTGCATAAATCTCTTAGTTCTAGATAGTGCAAAAGGATGCTATAGCCAACTCATTTATTTATGTTGAATAATATTATAGGAAGTAGAGGATCCTAAAGTCCATATGAAATGCAATGCTTAATTGAGAAAGAAGGTAACATTTATAATTTCATAATTTATAATCCTTCCATAGTCCTTTATATACTCATAAACATGTCCATAGAGAAAGCATAGTCCTCTATATAGTCATAAATCTATCCATTAGAGCCTTCATAAATCTACACTTTATCTTTTCTAATAGATTCCCACTCTTCTCTTTAGTAGTGATGAGTTGTGAAATAACCTTCATAATTGCCATTGCAAAACCTTTCAAATTTAAACATGCTCAAATTCATCAGATGTAGAATCTAGGGGATTGCTAAAATTGGGCATCTTCATTTAGACTTAGCAAGGTGTAAGGGCTTAGAAGAACTGTGTAATGACTTTCACTACCTAGTAGGACTAAAAACATTAGAAGTGAGAAATTGAAAGAGGTTGTTAAGGCCACCTCTAGGTTTTGGAAAAATTGGCTTACTAGAAACCTTAAAATTATCAGTAAACTAGAGGAGTTGTGCAATTATTTCCATTGCCTTGTAGCATTAGAATATCTATATCTTTCAAATTGTGATAGTTTAAGAAAACTTCCAGACATTTTGATGATCTTAGTTGTTTGGAAAGATTAGATCTATTCGGATGATTAGATATATTGATAAGGAAGTCTTTCTACTTTATTTTCATCAATTCCCCTTCCATTCATTGTCACTCCAACCACAAACTCCCCTCGTCTTCATGATCAATTCAATAAATCATGACTATACTCATGACAAATTGGAAACATTAGGGAAGAACTTGCAACAACTATAGTTTACTTCAAAAGGCATGAAAATAATATATGTTGGGAGCTATCATAAATCATTATCATCTAAGTTTCTCATAAGATCCCTAACTTATACACCTAACAACTCTTGGACTTCCTCTTTCTATCATCAATTATCTATTTTTTTGAGACTGGAGTTTTTTCATGTTTTTCATAGCACTAAATAGTTAGAATAGAAGGGCCTAAAATTCTTGTTAGCATGAGAAGACATGCCTTCTTATGTACTAGATCAAGTATCCTTCCTTACAAACACTCTAAGATATATTCCATTTTTGGCTATAATACATCCTGTGTTTACATGGTGGACAAGAAGGGGAGGATTTCAAACAAAGTTGCAATGGCAACAATTGATACCACTTTCTCCATTGGTTAATTACTGAAATAAGAGTACTGCATTCTAATTAATTTTTGTGATCCAATTTGAATTAACCTTTGTAGAGAATATTAGTTTGATTTGTGTTTTAGTCAATGAGCCTTGTCACAACATACTAATTCAGAGATGGAATATACATGCCTATAGAGTTAAAATCTTAGCAACCATAGGGACAACCACATCAAAAAAAGTTGTGACCAAAACAACATGAGAAAGAGGAACCTCCAAGCAAGAGACAAGCAAGAAAGACACACATACCCCATTGAAAATCCAATAGGTAGAGTGGACACGATATCACAAGGACCAACAAAAGAAGCTCTAGTAACACCATCAACAATAACAAAAGAACCTTGAACCATGACATAAGCAACTACAACCATCAAAAAAAGTTCTTCAATCACACGATCTTCTACATAATGTTGTGAGCTATTAAACATAATTAATTTTAAGATCATACTTGCAATATGTTAGTATACATTATTTAGGACATGTTAAAAAAATTTTGTTCTTCTTTGGTAGAAATACATTTTACTATGTTGATCACACACGTACATTGTTTAGCACAGGTTATGCATTTTCCTCTTTGGCCCCTCTCATGGAGATTGTGTTTGACATTATTTGGAGTTGTCTAATTGATACTAATTTTGCTCAAGTTTTTCACAGAAAGTGTTGCATTTCCATTAGCTTTTTATATTACTATAGATAAGAATTTGAACATCATGATTACTTTTTTAGCGTGCATGGAGAAATAATCATGATATTTGGCTTCTTATATATAGTAATATAAAAAGGAAATGGAAATGGAACACTATCTATGAAACACTTGAGTAGAAAAATTATCAATCAAAAAACCTAGAAGAATGTCAAACATAATTTTTGTGAGAGGGGCCAAAGAGGAAATTGTATGACCTATGCTAAATAGCATACATGTGTGATCAACATAGTAAAATGTATTTCTAACAATGAAGAAAAAACATTTTTTTTAATATATCAATAATCCATCACAATTGTAATGGCATGTTTAATGGAATTCCATTAGAATAAGAGCATTTCCCTCACATGTCCATTGTGATGGATAAACATGACAGAAAGCCATTGTACCCACAAAGTTGTTGTCGCATATGGTCACAGTTGTGAAATAAATTGTGATAATTTCCTATTTCAATTAATAATGTGATGGTGACCTATTGGCCTTGGCTTCTACCAAATTGTAACATATTTTTGGGTTGTACTTGTGATGGAAAAGCTTTCTATTGCAATCTATGATGCAAAAGTGCAACACATGTTTGACGGGAAGCAATTTTTCATTCTATTGCTTTAGTGATGGTAGGACATCTCAATCATGATAGCCTATCATCACAATTTGGGTCCAAATCTAGTAGTCTAGAGAGAATCCTAAACTATTTTCAATGGATAGGTATCTTTGTGTTCTATCTAGACTCTTAAGGATTAAGCTTTGGTCTGGAGATAATCCTAAACACTTCTCAATGGATGGGCATTTAGTTTCTCTATCCATATCAATTGAGCTCTCAAGGGTTGAATTTTGTCAAACCAAGCTTGGAATAAATTCTACCTTATCTATTAGTCTTTTTGTTATTAAGCTTTGAATTGATCTCAATTCTCATTCTATGCTTTAGAATCATACTATTCTTTGAATCAATGCAGTGCTTGCACATCAATTCAAAGAGGGAAAAATATAATACCCAAAAAAATCTCCTAAACCAATTTTCTCCTAATCACTAAATAAATCAATGATCAACAAAGCCCTAATGCACTAGGAATTTCAATTCTAATTAACTCTACTTGAATTGAATATCAATTATGGAAAATCATCAATTTATAATAATCATAAATCTTTAAAAAATTCCTAATTATCAATGCCTTGGCTATTAAACCCACTAAATTAATTAATTTGATCTATAGTTCCTAGCATTTTAATTAAATTAATTACCCTTTTTTTCCATAATACATGACAAAGGGATTTATTAAATCATTTGAATTAAAATATTCAAATGGGAGACAAGTTTCAAATGAAATAACTAAATATGAGACAAGTTGCAAGAGGGAAGACATGTCATATTCCCACTCCAATGGAATCTTCTAATATTAGTCAAGTTCCCTCCACTACACTCCTTGGACCTTTGACCCATTTTCCATTTAAACTAGAGATCTTTCACTGCTCATGAGGATGCACTTTTTGAGTAAAGAAACTCTGTCAGATTAATAACTCACCATTTGTGAATGCATGACTTTATTGCATTTTTCTTAGTACTATGATTTGTAAGTCAATGTTACATCAATTCTAGATTAGCTCTTCTTTTCTTTCATAGCTTAAATTGTAATTTTATCTAGTTTAATCTCTTTCTCTTGCATATAAAATCTCAAAAAATAGCTTAAACATGCATGCATTTTTGTTAGATCTCTTTGTTTACTTGTTCTTAGGTTAAATCAACATTTCATATAGCTCAAATATTATCTATTTGCATAGAAAATCCCAAAAACATCTAGACTAGTATTGCATCCATTTTCATAATGTTAAAATCCTTCATTCTAGAATCAGTCAATGGTCACTAAGTTATTGAATCTGAGAGAAAACATTCAAATCCTAAGAAGATAGAAGGAAACAAGTCTCCTTGTTTAGACCTTCCAAGATTAACAATCTCATGTTTATTCTCAGCTGAATTAGACATGCAATGACCATGTTGAAGTGTTTGTATCCCATTTTTATACATACAATTTGAAGATCAAATGCTTAAGATATGATAAAGGAGGAGAATTTATTTCAAATGATTTTAATAATTAGTATGGGGATAATGGTATAAAGAGACATCTTTCAGCACCTAAGACACCATAGGAGAATGGGGTGGTAGAAAGAAGGAACAAATCAATGACAGAAGCAGTTAGAGGAATGATGTTTGAGAATAATGTGGCACATGTATTTTGAAGAGAAGTAATGAAAATAGAAGTATACACTATGTGTAGAGTATAGATTAGAAAAGGTCTTGTTGGTGTTTTAAAATTATAGGTCTATGTTGAGCTATCATTATGCATGATGCTAAATAATAGGAACTCTTGCGAACTCCTCTCTTGAACAACTAATTTTGTGAATCAACTCCAAGGTTCTAGGTTGATATTGCAACCTACTAGAATCCATTTAGTTGAAGATAAATGTGATTGTTCACAAGGAGGCCTCTGCTGGTTCATTTTGATTTCAGATAAGATGGAATCTGCACACTGCTTCAAAATAAAACACGCAAAAGAACTAGATTTTTGTATTTGTGTGTTTTTTATGAATGCAATCTAACAATGCAACTAGAATGAAATCTTATTATAAAAAGGGGGTTAGCAAAGAAAATAACAAAACTTTAAAGAAAATAACATGAAATTGAAATCCTAATGGACATAAGCTATGGAAAATAACACATATGCAAGTTAAGCATTCAAAGAAATCAGTAGGTAACTAATGAAAGGAGGAGCAACACTTCCTTGATATCACTAATGCAATTATCAGTGAGAAACTTAGTAATTGTATGATTTTTCACTCTTCATCAAATCACAAGGCCATGGAAAGTGTGCTCATGCAAGACAAAAAGTTATGTCGGCACAATTTGGTGATTTCTTCTCAAGCTAGTTACATCAACAGAATTCATCAATACCATAGCAAACACCAGAACTAATTAATTGCACAACTAGAAAAAAGCAATAAACTTTTGGCTCAATCACAATTCCATAAACATAAATTCACAAAAATATGACATATAGTGTTTAAACTCTCCTCAGGGTGCTTGGGGTCTAGAGGACCAACAACTTCAGCTAGATATCCTCTTAGGATTTCATTTTTCCTATTAAGTATTTGAAGTTTGACTTCTTCCTATTCCATCTTCCTGAAAACTTCTTCAATCCCCATGGTTACCATCAATCTAGCTATATCCTGTGTGGGCTTCCCAAGTATGACCTCTTTGATTTGATAATATTGTGGATTGAGGCTTTCTATATTTGTATCATCAAGAGGGATGACCACTTGAGCAAACAAATCCTAATCTTAGGTATTGTTGACAAATTCCAATAGTCTCACTTCATGTGATGGAGACTTAGGTTTATTTAGGATCTTATCCAACTCAAAAATATCCTCCTCATTAGCATAGAACTATGGTTTCATGTTCCTCGTTATTTCCTTTCTTATCCACCTTGGAACTTGTTTAGTAGAAGACCTACCTCTCAAGGAAAAAGGAGTATTTTTGGCTACTTCCTTTCCCTTATCACTCCTCAAAATTATTTCCCTTTGCAAGGGTTATTCTTTTGTAGCCTCTATCTCTGTAGACCCTATAGTCTGCACCTTAGTGTCTTGGGAGGCTGGTTGAGAATATTCTACCATTTTTCCCTCATTCAACACTTCATTAGTCACCATTTTCTATGGATCCTCCTCTTGTGAAGGTTCCTTCTAAACCTATTCTTCTTTTGAACTTGGGAGTGGAGGAGTAACTGAGCCTTTATCTACCACCGTGACTTTTGGTGGAGATGGGGGAATAAGATCAGGACCCTTTGACTCTAGTGACATCTACATCCAATCTTCCATTTGGGGTTCACCTATAGGGGTATCCTTGATCTTATCCCCAACCAATTCTATTCCCATGGGCATAAAATCAAAATCTAACATTTTGAATATGTCATTGCCCTCTTCACTTTTCTTATCCACCCATTGTTGTACCTCATCTTATGAAGAAGAGACTTCCAAGGGTTCCTCTTGGGTGGATGGTGGTGTTACTATGGAACTTCTTCTCCTTTGCTATTTTGTGGCTCTAGCTAGCTAAGTTCTTCCCTGTAAAGGCACATGTTCCTCTTCATCTTCCTCTTCTTCTCCCTTAGGAATAGTTTCGGCGACAGATGGGCAAGGAACCATTCTTTTAGTCACCTTTGCCTCTTCTTCATGTGGATCTTAATCCTTTTATGTTTCATGGAGGAAAAAGGGGATGCTAGTCCTACTTGTGGAGGAGGGATAGAGACTTGTTGAATTTTACCCTCTTCAAATTGGCTGGGTATAAAGGGAGGCAATTGTGGGTTAGGTTGTTCTTGAGAAGCTACAATATCTTGTGACCCTTGCACATCTATTTCTTGTTGCTGAGGAGGTGCTTGTATTTCACCCTCTTCTATTATGGCCTATTGAGGAGAACTCCTCTTTCTTTTTCCCTTTCCTTTCCTCTGTGGAAGGTGGTAGTATCCAACTAGGTGGTCAAGTTGGTATACTATTCTTGGCCTAATGGGAGACTGCACCACAAAGGTAGGAATTATAACTTTCTTTTCTCTACCTTTCTCTGGGCAGGTTTGCACATAAAATATCATGGTATCAAGTATCAGATCAAGTTGAAAGGGTTTCTTGATCCAATCCATTGTCATCCTAATGACATGCTTTGCCTAATTATTTATGTCATCACCCTCCTCCCTATCAACATTGGCATTCATTATCAGTCTCTCTCCAATTTTGTCTGAGTTGAACAGGGCATCCAACAACTCCCTAGAATCTTGCTACAATATCTCCTTAGGAATGCTTATTTTAATAGCCTTCTCCACCAAATACAAAGTCATCCTACAATAGTCCCTAATATAGACATTGTAGTCATTTTTTACATTAATCTAGTGGTCCTGAATGACCTCTTCATGGTGGAATTCTTTGCCAGCTAGACTCTCAACTTTGCCAATGTTATCAAAATATGGCCTAAGAGAGTTGTACTCCTCAAGGGGATAATGTTCCCACTCCCATTCGAAAGATGGAATATCTTGATTCCACTTAACTTGGTATGGTCTTATGACCAAGGGCCAAGTTTAACATGGTCTTTATTACTTCCTTATCCTATCATACTTAGACTCAAATTTTCTTGCAATTTCTAAAAAAAACAATCTATCACAAGGATATTTTGGGGAGATTTTTAGGGTAGATAGTGGTACCAACTACCCGTAGATATGTGAATATTTTGAACTAGATGTAGTAGGTCTCAAGAGATGTTATTTGTGCTATTGCATCATCAAATAATCTTTTCACATAATCTCCCTCAATAAATTAGATGATAGCAAAGATGAACACATCATTCACAATCTTGTATTCTTTGCTATGTACCAAGAGCTTCTTCCTCACCAGTTGAAGGTAGATGATGTAAGGCTAGGCATTGGGATCCTACATGTTGCCCCTCTCATATAGTCCTAGATAATTTTTTGTGCTTTCCACTAGTAGATATACCATGTATGAAGTCATATATAACTTCTTCCTATCCTTGACCACCCCCAATTGTTCACACAAGTTCTCACTTAATGTGGTGGCCTAGTCAAGTGGCATCTTTTCCATCTTGATAGTCTAAATAAAATTCACCATGAAAACATTCAAGTGTCCAACTGTCAATAGACCCATGACCCTACTCAAAAGAATAATAGAGTAGCCAATATCCTCCTTCATGTACCCTCTTGTCATGTCCACCTTTTTTATTATCCTCCTTAGAGGAGTCTTCTCAATGAGATAGGAGGATTGGATAATATTTGTTTCCTCCTTTATGTGTTCCCTATACCATCTTTTAGTCACCTCATAAGAGAGTTTCAAAAATTGATCTATGCTAAGGAAATGGAAGACCCTCTCAATGTTGTCAAGTCAGAGGTCAAGAAAAAATTCTCTAATTACACTCTTAATCGCCCTTTCCTTGAGAAGAAAGTGTTGTACTAGTGTCATGATGAGCTCAAATGATTCTACTAATGTTGGGCATGAAGCTATGATCACCAACCATGATCACATTAAAGTAGATACCAAGGCTAATCTCTTTGAGTGTTTTCTATAGATTCTTAGAAATTCCCCCAAGTTGGTGTGTCCCAAATTAGTATCTTTAATCTCTGCATAATCATCTTGGAATCTGGACTTTGATGGCATGCCTTAGAACTTGAACACCATAGGCTTCGATGTCATTTTCTCATTGGATGAGGATGCCATTATATCTACATGACAAAAAAAAATTTGTTAACACGGAATAAAGAAAACCAAAAAATTAAAAGTACAAAAAACATCTAATTCTCCTTTAAAAAGAATTTAAAAAAAAAATAAGGTGCACACTTGCACACCAGATTAGCTATACAAGTGCACACCACATGAATTATTTTTTGTTTTAAAACATTCTTCTTAGAGGGGGTGTGTAGTAGCACACCTAGATAGTTGCATTACTATGTACCCTTTTAGGGTTTGGTCTTTTATTTATTGGGGGTGTGCAACTACACACCTCATTTTCAGTGTGTACAAGGGCTTTTGCATTAAGGGGTGCATGAGAGTACACCAAATTAGGTGCACACCATGCATTGGTTTATTTTCTTGTATTCAAAATGTAGTTGGGGTGCTTGAGACCACACCAAATTAGGTGTGCAACCATACACCCTTATGGATTTTGTGTTCAAAGTCTTTAGTTATGTGGTTTTGAGAAGGGAGGGTGCATAAAAGCACACCTCACCTTTGTGTAGGTGAGAGAGATGGTATTAAGTGCGAGGGGTGAGAAATGTGCACCTAGCAAGGTGTGTAAATGCAAAGCATAGAATTCAGTGGAATGAAGAGCTGCAGACCTCATAATCTAAGGGGCTACAAATGAAATGAATCTCAGAGGTTTGAAATGTGTCGAAGACAATGAGCATATAATGAGAAAAAAAGGACTGGGGGGGTTTATATAGTCCCACCCATCTTTGGTGTTGCATTTGTGTGTAGCTATGCAAATGTGTAGCTACAAATTGGTGCATCACCAAAGGTGGTGTGCTATGCTTCCATACTACATACTTGCACACCATGTTAGGTGCACTTTATAAAAAAAAAAATTCCAATTTTTTACTTTTTACTTTTCAATTTCATGACTTTTTCAAAAGACATGTACTTTATAAAATTCAACTCATTAACAAGGATGTGTGACACGATTTTGGGGAGTAGGTAAAACCCTATTAATCTTCTTGGGTCCTAGATTAGGAATCTCAGATCCAAAAGAATATAGTAGGTGGTCCCCGTTCCTACTAGGGAATGGGGTGTGCATTGTGGAACCACAACAAAGAGCCCCCAAAAAAGGAAGAAATGATGAAGGCATTTCTTCATCAACAAACATCCTTTACATGTGTGTCAAACACCAACCAAACTCTGAAAGCCTCGATCATATTTTGAGTGACTTTGTAGTCAAACTTCAAGATCCAGAAACCTTTGAGTTTAGTGTGTGATTCATGTATTCATTCCCTTCGACATCTTAGGATGCAGTCTAATTTAAGTTTTTTAACAATTCAGAAGTAATCTTCCACCTCTCCTAGCTCATTCATTAAGAATCTTTATGAAGGTTATTTATCGATTGCTTGCTTGACCAGATGAGAGAATCAGTTTGAGGGCTCTTAGTAGGGTGTCACTTTCTTTTAATTTTTTTGGCAAATTTTGAATAATTGCTTCAAGTAGTTTACAGAGTCACTACTCAATGAAGCAATGTTTTGGTATAAGATACTTCATTTTTGAGATGTATCTTTTTGCCATTTCAAATCTTTTAGAATCCTTCAGTGTTAACACCATTCTTTTCTTTTCTTTTTTTTTTCTTTTTTTTTTTCTTTATTTTGTATCCTAACTATGCTTAGATTGTGTAGCTAGGACATTGGTGTCATTTCTTGGATTTGATCTTTGGTGAACATCCCTTGCATTCCTCTTTTAGAACTTTTAGAAACTCTCACACCAAACAATGATCTTAGCAACCCTTCAAGAAGACCCCTCTTATTTGAACTAATTGGGGTTTAGACCATCCCTTGCCACCTTCAACCTTAATTCAACAAAACCTAAGACAATCGATTGTTAAGTTCACAAAGTGTTGAGAACTCATTGGTTTAGCACCCTGAATTTTAAGACTAAAAGTCTCCTTATTTCAACAAGCAATATCAGTTGCTCAGTTGGTGTGAGACACACAATTGTCCAAATGTTTTGACAAAGAAATACCTCTTCCTAAAATTGGAACCAAAGAGTAGTTAGTAAAATATCTTGAGATAAAATCTCAAGTGCACCTTACCCTCTAGGATTGACACAACTTTGGAAACAAAGACATGACTAAAAGAAAACATACAACTGAAAACAAACACACTTGTAGAAAATAAACACGCTTGCATAAAATAAACACACTTGCAAAAAATAAAACCTAACTAACTATAGAAATAAAATCTAACTATTTTTTTTGTTTTTGTTCTTTTTGGTTCTTTTAGGCCTCAAAATAATGTTTCAAAAATTGCCCATTTACTGGTAACGGAAGAAATTCCCCTTTTAAGGAACTGTGCCTAAAAGTGTTTTTTATGAGGATTTCCATGATCTAACAAGAACCAGTCCACAAGTGTTAAAACTTGGTATGGTTACCTAGCTTTTCCTTTGCTTTATTCCAAAGTAGAACAAGGTCAAAAATCTTGAAAGATTTTATTGTGGCTCTCTCGTTGAACCACCTCTTCATGATAGCTTGATGTTAAGCCATGTGCTCCAATTCAGCTATCTATTTTTCATCCATCTCTATAAGATTCATCAATCTAATTTGTACATTGTCAACATTTTTGGTGTATCCAATCATGAACTTCAAAATAGGAATTCTAAGGTTGAGTAGGAATACTAGATCTTGTCCATAAACAAGCAAGTACAGAGAAGTCTCGAAAGCATTTTTGACCCTCACTTGATCTATCCATAAGGCATATTTCAATTGCGTATACTAGTCTCTAGGGTTCTACTTCAACAATCATCTTATGACTGTAATCAAATTCTTGTTTGTAGATTCTGCTACCCTATTTTCTTATGGGTAATGATTTGAAGAGAACTTGATAATAACCTTATTTTCAACAATTCTCTTTATCCCAAAGTAGAACAAGGTCAAAAATCCTAAAAAAATTTATCATGGCTCTCTTGTTAAACCACCTCTTCATGACAACTTGATGGTTAGCCATGTGCTCCAATGTAGCTATCTATTTTTCATTCATCTCTAAAAGATGCATCAATCTAATTTGTACTTTGTCAACATCTTCAGTGTATCCACTCATGAACTTCAAAATAGGAATTCTAAGGTTGAGCAGGAATACTAGCTCTTGTCCATAAACAAGAAAGTATGGAGAAGTCTCCAAAGCATTTTTGACCCTCATTCGATCTGTCCATAGGGCATATTTCAATTGCATATGGTAGTCTCTAGAGTTCTCCTTCAACAATTGTCTTATGACTGTAATCAAGTTCTTGTTTGTAGATTTCGCTACCCCATTTCCTTATGGGTAATAATTTGAAGAGAACTTGATAATAACCTTATTTTCAAATGTCCATTGAGTCAAAAATATTGATGTGAAAGTAGATCCATTATTGCACACTAGAGCAAATGGTATTCTGAATATAGTAACAATGTGTTCCTCCAAGAAGTCCATCACCACCTTAGTAGTGAAATTTCTATAAGTTTTTGCTTCTGCCCATCTCATACAATAATTTGTGGGTGTAAGAATGTAGGTGTGTCTGGTTGATGATGGTGGGTTAACTGGATAGATGAAATCCAACCCCCACTTTGCAAAAGGGTGTACCTCATATATGGGTTGTAGGGGCATCACTGAGTGTCTTTCCCTATTAGTACTAGTTTGGTAGACATGAAAAAAGCACACATGTTCAAAAGTGTGTTTGAATAATATACGCCAAAAATAACTCGACCTTGAAATCATATGAGTTGTCACTTCTACCAAACCATACCCTATACCATACTTATCGTGAAATTGTTCTAGGATTTCTCTCACTTCTTCATGTCTTAAGCACTTTAAGTAGATCCCTTCATAGTTCCCTTTGCATAACTTGTTGTCTTGCAACATATAAGACTCACACTTCATTTTAAGTCCTCTACATTGCAAACTATTCATCCAATTGGGGCATCGATTTTGTAGGAGGTAGTACACAATATCTTGATACCATACATCCATTACCAAACCTTGGCAAATGTCAACTTGAGATACTATCATTTTATTCTAATCTTTGGTATCTATTTCTTTCTCAAAATCAAATTTCTTTTCATCACCAATCTAGTTATTAGCTATCGTCCTTGACAATCCTTGACCTTTGACTAATTTCATAGGTTGGATCTCTAGGTCAAACTCTTGAAGTATTGCCATCCATTTACCTCGCCTTTCGCCAAGTTCATTTTACATCAACAATGTCTTTCCACTAGGTTAGGTATGATAGCCTACACCTTACTCCTTAATATGTAATGGCAGAACTTATTCATTGCTTTAACTAGGGCAAAAGACTATTTGTCAAGGTTAGAATAATTCAACTCAGCATTTCTCAATGGGAAACTTGTAAAAGCAATAGGTCTTTCATCTTCCTTCTCCTTCTTTTGTGTCAAGACCCCTTTGCATGAATGCTCTGAAGAAAAGGAATATATCTTAAAGGGAAGGTTGTAATTGAGGCTTACCAATACTAGGACAGTGGAAATGGCTACTTGATATCCTTGAATGATTTCTTTGCCTTTGGAACCCATTCCATTTTAACTCCCTTCTTAAGAAAATTATTGAGAGGATGCACAATATCTGCAAATCAACTTATGAATTTTTGAACTAAATTTATCTTTCCAAAGAAGGAGTTGAGTTCCTTCTAACTATTTGGGGGTGATAATTTCAAAATGGCTTCAACTCTATCAAGATCTATGGAGATGCTAGCTTTAGAAATGAAATGACCTAGGAGCTTTCCTTTAGTGACCCCAAATGAACACTTCTTGGGATTGAGAGATATGACACCTATTGAACACCTATCTTAGGTCAGCAATGTGAGTAGTTTGATCCTTTGAAAAGACAGTCAAGTCATCCATATAGATAACTATACATTTATTAATCAATCCCTTAAATGCTTCATCCATGGCTTGCTGAAATGTAGCCCCCACATTAATTAATCCAAATGGCATCTTTTTGTAAGCGAAGGTTCCCCATTTGGTCGTAAAGGTGGTCTTTAGTCTATTTTCCTCTTCTACCATTACCTGATTGTAACCAAAATATCCATCCAAGAAAGACATCATTTTTGAACTGTTCACAATTTGCAAGACTTCATCTAGCGAGGGATATGGGTAATTGTCCTTTTGAGATGCCAAGTTCAAATTGCAAAAATCTACAAAAAGCTAAATCTCTTTGATCTTCTTTAGAATGGGAACTAAATCAGCCACCCATGTAGAGTGACGCATAAGGAAAATAATTTTCACATCCAACAATTTCTTGACTTCCTTCATTATTAGAGGCTTGAGGATGGGATTGATAGGTCTTTGCCTTTGTCAAAAAGGTTTAGCATCAAGTTTGAGTGGGATATCATGTGTAATGATCTGAGGATCATATGTTTTCAAATCTTCATAGCTCCAGGTGATGACATGCTTATATTCTATGAGTAATTTGATCATGTCTTCCCTTTCCTATTGTAATACCCCAAAATTGGCTCATTTGCCATGATACCAATTCTGGTCTATTCTGACCAATCCTAAGACCTATTCTAATAGACAATTCTTATTCTACTACTCGCTACTTGACTTAATTGTCAAATGCTTGAAACCCTAATTTGCATTAATCATACTCTTTATTTAATTCCTATAGTATTGACTCATACTAGTCAAATTAAACCTATTGATTAAGATTTAATTTAATTATTAAGTATTTATACTTTAATTAAATTAAAATGTCACCTAAGGCTAATGTACTAAGGAATTAAATTTATTTAATTTAATAAACATGCCTATCTCAATTAATTGAAAGGAACTATTTAATTAAATGGGGAAGGTATTTCTAACTAATTAAACAAAATTGATTAATTAAATGGAGAAGCTACTTCTAATTAATTAAGCAAAGTTATTTAATTAAATAAGAAGTTATTCTTGATTAGTTAAATAAATTTATTTGATTAAATAGAAAAGTGTCTCTAATTAATTAAATAAAATTGTTTAATTAAATAGAAAATATATTTATGAGAGCATATCTCATTGTATTAAATTAAATATCTCTCCTAATTTTCTCTTCACTTCAAAAATGGAAATTCCTAGCTCACTGCTGATCAAATTAGAAGTGACCCAGATCACTTACTCTCACACTAAAGTTTATCTGAGTTGACTGGCTCTTACACTCAGATCTGAGCCAGTTAAGTCCCTCTAATTTGGGAATCTTCCACCTTAACTGAACCTCATCTTCAATCCTGACCGTTGATTGAAATTGATCTCAACCATTGGAGTATTTCAGGAAAATCTATTTAAGAGACCCTCATTTCTTCATTTAGGGGTTGAATCTTGTTGCTATTGAATTCCTATTGAATTTCATACTCATTTTTTCCACACATTTTCATACATTCATACTTTTAGCTTAATCTCATCTAGTTCTTAAAATGCATATGGTTAATCTAGTTTGATTTGCATGTTCTTAGATTAATAACATCTTTCATATAGAGCAATTACATATCACATTGATTAATTGCATTTCTTTAAATCCTTCATTCTTAGAGGGTTTGGTTTCTTACATCTTGAATCTGAGGATATATAATAAGCAAAATCCCTTTAGATAGAAGGCAACAGGTCACCTTGCTGGATTATTCTTGGGTGAACAATCTCATGTTCATTCTAGGATGAATCTACAAATAAGGACCATGTTGAAGTGTGTGTATTAGTATAGGCCACAATTCATGAATACACCTATAAACTACACGCTTTCCCAATCCTTACCATCTTGGGATCACCTTCTATTCCTAAATTGTATGAATCACATTTGTCAGTCCCCTTTTCTTTAGTGATTCTTTTGTTAAGTGTTGATTCATCATGATCAAAATATGTTCTAATTTAACCATTCCCTTTGGAATAGTATTGGTTTTCGAGTTCAAGATTCCATCTTCATGTTGGGTTGTGATATCCTCAGGTATGTCATATGGGGTGTCATCTATTTCTTGTCCCTTAAAGTGGCCACTACACATAATAAATTCTAGAATATGTTGATTATCCTTAAAAACTTGGAAGTTCATGATACTGTTAGGAATAGATGGAGTAGCAACCAATTCAACTAAAAATCATTTCAACTTCGTTCGTTCAACTAGCTGCAATGCACTTGTTGAAATAGTAAGGGTGTCTGCTACCATGTTTTTCCTTCTTGGAATAGACTTTATGTTCAAGGCTTCAAAAACATCCAATAGATCCCATAACCTTTTCCTATAGGCAAGCAATTTCTTATTGTTACAAGAATATAGTGATTTCACTTGTTGGATAACTAATTGAGAATCTCCTGATCAAAGTTGTAACTCCTTTCTCAAGTGCAAAGAGAAGTCCTCAAATCAATGCTTCGTATTCTACAACATTGTTGGTACATATAAATTTTAATCAATATGTTATGTAGAAAGACTTACCTTTTGGACCAATTAGGTCAATACCTGCACTAGCTCTTGATTTGCATTTGGAGCTGTCAAAGTGAAGCATCCAAATCGATCTTTCCTTAGGTTTTCTAACCTTGTTCTTGTTTGTCCTCAATTTATCTTTTATTTGAACTTTAAAGGATTGTTTCTTAGGAACCCATTGTAATTTTCTAGGAGGTGGACTTAATGATTCTCCATTGTGAATTCATGATAAAGGAGGTGTGTATTTTTCTTGTTTGTGTTGAATTTTCCCTATTAGTTCTTTAATTCCTTCCACTTTAGGAAGAGGATGAATGACCACCAAAGTCCATCCCTAGCCTTTTATGTACCATCTTCTTCTTTTTACTTTGATCATTTTGGGTGGAATAGAAGACAAACCTCCATCGTCTGAAGAGGTATCACTATATGATGCATTTAGATCTTTAGTTTCCCCTTCAACATCTTCAATAGTATTAGATGTGTTTTGATTTTCTATAGATTCATTTTGTGGGTCATTGACTTTCTTTACTTCAACCATTTGTGTCAATACCTTAGCAATTGCTTCTTGACATGATGAACATTTGAACTCCAAATGGCTAACTTTATTCAATTGACAAAATTGTAGGAGGAGGAGAATATTGGGATCAACTTCTTCTGCTAGATATTGTAAATTAGCCATCATATGGTCTATGAATTGTGTTATGACCTCATCCTTTAGGGCTGAAATCACAGATTCGATATCTTGATCATTTGTTTTTTTGGTTGACATTGTATCAAAAATAACCACCTTGTAGGAGCCTAAATCTATTTGTAAGAAGGCTACCTCATTAGGGGCATTATAATCTGTGATCATCATTTTTAACTTTGGTTCCAAATCTATTTTGATTTGATTGTTTAGAACTTTCCATGGTAATCAAAGCTGAGTGAAATCTATGGAAAACCATTCCCTTAGACACTTTGTCCATTCTCTATTGAGGAGTAATCTGTATGTTTTTGGGATATCAACCACATGTATATCAATGATGTCTTGAATTTGGGGGTTGACTGTCAACTATATTTCCACATCCTTTAGTACACTTATGACTTCCACCTCTGTTTTGTCCAACTATATCACTATCCAGTTGATAGGTTGAGGGGTCACCCCTAACCTTTGTATTATGGATAATGGCATGATATTGCACAAAAATCTTGAATCAATAAGGAAATTATAAAGATTCTTCCCATATATTATGATACTAAGCAAAATTGGGGGCACCTCTACCTTGTCTTCAAATATAGCAGGCAATGCCTCTGCATCATTAACTTGCTATGACACTATCTTTTGAGGGGTATTATTTGCATTTTGGGAAGTCTTTGTATGGTCCAAGGTCTTCATAAGTGCCTCTTATTATTGTGGACAATTTTGCAACATGTCAAATATAGACATAGTGGCTTTTTTTCATTTCAATTCTTCCATTACACTATATTTTTTGGTAGACTAGGTAGGATTCTTCAATATTGTTGGTACATTCACTTGGTTTTGATTCTTTTGTCCTCCAGATGGTGGTTTAACTAGTGTTGGATTGTTACTCACCCTTGGATTAAGAGGAGTTGGTTATAGCCCTAGAGGAATTCCATTTGTCAGAGGTTCTTTTCTACTTCTCAAGTTGTACCTATTCTGATTGTCATTATGAAAGGAAGACATCTCTTCATGTTGAAGGTTAGGTTCTTGGCTGAATGGAAATGAGAACTCCTCATCAACTAACTGTTCTATTTATGGCTTTTGCAAGGGATCATAGGATTGTAATAGAATAGCATTAAATTGCATAAGGGGTGTACTATCATTTACTTGAGAACCTTGATTCATCTCTTGATTTACATTATAGTATGAACCTTCATTGTTTGATGATTTATGGTTGTCATCCTACTAATTGATATCTGCATATTGAATGTTGTTATTGTTATTATCTATAGGAATACTTCCGTTACTCAGATGGGTGTTCCACTGTCAATTCTATCTTTGGAAGCCATTATTTTGATTAGAAGAATTGAAGTTGTTCCCTCCATTATTGTTTCCTATATTGTTATTGTTTCTATTAAAGTTTCTATTATAATTTTGGACATAATTGTTGTTGTTCTATCCTTGTGATAACCTAAGATGAGTTAATTCATTGTTCATTTGTGACATAGTCTTTTTCATTTGATCAAATTCTGAAATGAAACTATTGTCTATTTCTACAAGAACTATAGCCTACTTTTCAAAGAAAGCAGTCTTTGGAGGCTTATACCCTAGATATGTTAGTATAGGGTTCTATGGAGTAGGTGCCTACTATAGTGGAACTAGGTTCATAGGTATGAATTGACTAGGCACCAGTGATGCTTTGACTAGGTATGTTGGCATTTCTGTGATCACTTGGGATGGAAGCATCAATCCTCCTCCATTAGGATTGGCTTTCTTAGTAAAGGTTATGGCCTCTATGAAGACCTTTTCCAATGTATCAATATCTGTTGTAGGAAGCCTTCTCAAAAAGATAGTAGTAAGAGGGTCCATTTCATTTAGATAAATCTGAATAGCTACTTCAACTAGTATAGTGTATGGTGTTTCCAACTTGTGACACGCCATGTGAACATGATGATTGAAGCATAAGACTATCTCAGCTAGATCCCTTTTAATCCATATGAATTGTTGATGTATCACTGCTGGGTTGCAAAAGTTTTAAATTGTTCTAGGAACAATTTTTCAAAGGTGTCCTAGTCTCCAATACACCTAGGTGGAAAATTGACATACCAGTTGTAAGCAACTTCCCCCAAAGAGTAGGGGAATAAATGAAGGACCACATCCTCATTGACAATCTGCTTTCTGTTGCAAATTTCTTTGAATACTTTAATGTGGTCTTCAACAGTTTGTTCTTCTCTATAAATGAACCTTGGGCAAAACTTTTTGGGATTCTTAGGGAGATCATGGAGTGCACCACTCAAGTTTATTAGTGAGGCTATAGTGTTTGTGAAAAAGGCCATTGGAGGATTTGGCAGACCTAAGGGTGGTTATTGAGGTGGAACTATTGGATTATGTGATGGTCCACCAAGTGGTTGGAGTGGAGGTGGAGTTGAAGAAGATTATGAAAGTTTGAATGAAAGTGGTTGAATTTGGGGTACTCCTTTATCACTACATGCTTTGTAGAAGTGGGAAAGCTCAAGAAACTTGTGTGCCCTTGGTGAAGATCTTAATGCTCGCTGAAATGGGGACTCTAGATCAAAACCCTCTAGTTTGCACCAATTCTAGAAAAAACACACCTCTATAGAAGTACACTTTCTCACAAATTAGGTGCACCACAAAATTTTGCACACCTATGCACCTATAGATCTACGGACCTACAAACCTATAGAGCTGCACACCTATGCATCTAAATTTCTTGAAAACTCAAAAAAATTTCTAAACTTGTGGGAAGCATAGATTTTTGCAGAAGTGTAGAATTTTGAAACTTTGGCCAAAATTTTCACTTTTTTCAAGGATCAAAAGTGTGGCCCTCCTTCTAGTGCAACTTCTTTTGAGTTGTCATTATGCACAATGCTAAATGGTAGGAATTCTTGCAAACTCCTCTCTTGAAAAATTGATTTTGTGAATCAACTCCAAGGTTTTGGGTTGATCATGTGACCTACTAGAATCCATTTAGTTGAAGATAAATATGATTGTTCACAAGGAGATCTTTGTTGGTTCATTTTGATTTTAGATAAGACAAAGAATTTGCACACTGCTTCAAAATAAAAAATGCAAAAGAACTATGTTTTTGTATTTTTATGTTTTTTATGAATGCAATCTAACAATACAACTAGAATGAAGTCCTATTCTAACAAGGGGTTTAGTAAAGAAAATAACAAAACTTTAAAAAAAATAACATGAAATTGAAATCCTAATGGACATAAGCTATGGAAAATGACACATCTATGAGTTAATCTTTCAAAGAAATTGGTAGGTAACTAATGAAAGGAGGAGTAGGGCTTCCTTGATTCCACTGATGTAATTTTCAGTGAGAAACTTAGTGATCATATGGTGCTTCAATCTTCATCAAATCACAAGGCCAAAGACAGTGCACTCATGCGAGACAAAAAGCTATGTAGGCACAATTCAATAATTTTTTCTCAAGCTAGTTATGTTAGTAGAATTCATCAATACTATAGCAAACATCATAACTAATGAATCACACAACTAGAAAAAAAGAAATAAACATTTGTCTCAATCACAATTCCATGAACATAAATTCACAAAAATATGACACATTCAGGCAAGAATCACTATACTCCAAATGTGAGCACCAAAAGCATAATTGAAAAATAATGGCAGCCCCCTCTACATATTACAATGGAGTATTTATAAGAAATTGTCTCCTCAATTTTTGTTGAGAGTGAGAGATATCTTCATGCAATAAAATTCTTTTAATTAAAAAAAAAAAAAACTAATTATATACAAACTAACAATCTAACTGGTGCTAAGCAGGACTCCATCCATTTTTATTTATTAATTGGATGCATGAGACTTTACATGTAAAAAAAAAAGAATTTATGAGAGAAGAAAAAATGAGAAAGCCTTCAGTTGAAGTGGAAGTGTCTGGAAGTGCCAAAATTGGAAGCTAATCTTTCAGTGAGCATTTGTCAAAGTTAAACTATCATCAGAATGTGTTACCAATGCACAAAAAGCTCCATTTTTGGAATTGGCAATTAACTATCAATGCACCTCTAGAAAAGTGGACCTACAAACCTATAGACTTGTGGACCTATGCACCTCAAAATGGCCCAAAATCTTAAAATTTTACTAAGTGTCAAAATTGAAATTCTAGCTTTTGGGTTTTGTTCCCTTTATCCCAAAGCTATGTCTAGATGTTTGCCTTTGAATTTCTCTATAATCTTAGTCATCTTTGTCACATCCAATAAATCTAGAGCCTCATGTTTATCTTTGACCTTCTGTCTATAGTTGTCTACCTCAATTTGAGTCTCAGCAAAATCCTCAAGTTTGGTATCCAACTCTAATAGGGCTTCTTCTCCTCAAAAATCTTCTTGAAATTCTCCACTACTACCTCTACTGTAAACAACTCCTGTTTCTTATCTTCAAAAATCTCTACGCATGCATCACTATAATGCCTCTCTACTTCTAAAATGCACTCTTGGGCTTGGTCCTTGAGCTGATGGATCTCCGCATGTAATATTTCCATTACTTTATTACTATCTACAATCTTCTCTATCAAATAATCAATCAAATCCAACTCTTCCACTATCTAAATATCTACCAAAATCTTGTAACTTTGCCCTTTTATTTCTTGCAAAACTTGTAAGACGTTACTCTAGTTCCTTACTTCATCCAATATGCTGAAATCATACTTCAAAATCACCACCATTTTATTCACATTCTCCTATGTAGCATGTAGTAACTCTAGGTTCCCTTGGATGATCAAATACCCTTCTCTTCAAAACTTTCCTACTACTATTGATAAGCTTTCAAAAAAGGGTCAAAATGCACACCTCCCCCTTCTCTAAGTATAGTGTTTAAAGTCTACTCAGGGTGCTCAGAGTCTAGAGGACCAACAACTTTGGCTAGATATCCTCTTAGGATTTTTTTTTTCCTTAGAAGTGTTCAAAGTTTGACCTCTTCCTATTCCATGTTCCTAAAAACTTATTTGATCCCCATGGTTACCATTAACTTGGCTGTATCCCATGCAGGCTTGCCAAGCATGACGTCTTTGATTTGATAATCTTGTAGACTAAGGCTTTCTATATCTGAATCATCAAGAGGGATGACCACTTGAGCAAAAAAATCCTAATCCCAAGTATTGTTGACAAATTCCAATGGTATAACTTAATGTGATGGAAACTAAGGTTTATTTAGGGTCTCAGCCAACTCAAAAATATCCTCCTCATCAACATAGAATTATGGTTTCATGTTGCTCATCATTTCCTTTCTTAGCCACCTTGGAAGCCATTTAGCTAGGGATCTGCCTCTCAAGGATGAAGGAGTATGTCTAGCTACCTCCTTTCCCTTATCACTCCTCCTCTAAGTTTATTCCCTTTGTGACGACTCTTCTTCTATAGCTTTTTTCTTTGTAGACCTTGTAGTCTGCACCTCAGTGTCTTGGGAGGCTGGTTGAGAATATTCTACCATTTGTCCCTCCTTTGACACTTCATTGGTCACCATTTGTTATGGCTCCTCCTCTTGTGAAGGTTCCATCTAAACTTGTTCTTCTTCTAAACTTGGGGGCAGAGGAGTAACTGAGCCTTTATCTACCATCGTGATTTATGGTGGAGATGGGGGAATAAGATCGAGACCCTATGACTCTGGTGGCATCTGCGTCTAGTCTTCTTGTTGGGGTTCACCTGTAGGGGTATCCTTGATCTTAGCCCCAACCAATTTTGTTCCCATGGGCATAAAACCAAAATTTGACATTTTTAATATATCATCATGCTCTTCACTCTACTCATCCACCCATTGTTGTACCTCATCTTCTAAAGAGACTATAGATGGTGGTGTTACTATAGAAATTATTCTCCTTTGTTGTCTTGTGGCTCTAGCTAGTTGGGTTCTTCCCTATAAAGGCACATGTTCCTCTTCTTCCTCTTCTTCTCCCTTAGGAATAGTTTTGGGGATAGATGGGAAAGGAACCATTCTTTTAGTCACCCTTTGCCTCTTCTTCATGTGGATCTTAATCCTTTAATGTTTTATGGAGGTAGAAGGGGATGCTTGTCCTAATTGTGGAGGAGGGATAGAGACTTGTTGAATTTCACCCTCTTTAGACTAGCTGGGCACAAAGAGAGGCAATTGAGGGTGAAGTCAGTCTTGAGAAGCTATAATATCCTATGACCCTTGCACATCTATTTCCTACTATTGAGGAGGTGCTTGCACTTCACCCTCTTATGTTTTGGCCCATTGAGGAGAACTCCTCTTTCTTTTTCCCTTTCCTTTCCTCTCCTAAGGGTGGTAGTATCCATTTGGGCATTCAAGTTGGTATACTATTTCTAGCTTGATGGGAGACTAAGCTACAAAGGTAGGAATTGTAACTTTCTTTCCTCTACCTTTCTTTGGGTGGACTTGCACATGAAATATCATAGTATCAAGTATTGGATCAAGTTGAAAGGGTTTCTTGATCCAATCCTTTTTCATCCTGATGACATGCCTCACCTAATGATTTATGTCATTGCCCTCCTCCATGTCAACCTCGATATTCATTATAGGTCTCTCTCTAATTTTCTTTGAGTTGAATAGGTGGTCCAGTAGTTCCCTAGAATCTTGTTGTAGTATCTCCTCATGAATGCTTACTTTAAGATATTTCTCCGCTAAATACAAAGTCATCTTACAATAGTCCCTAATATGGAAATCATAGTCATTTGTTGCATTCATCTAGTGGTCCTCAATGGCCTATTCATGGTGGAATTCTCTGCCAGCCAAACTCTCAACTTTGCCAATGTTATCAAAATATGACCTAGGAGAGTTGTACTCCTCGAGGGGATAATGTTCCCACTCCCATTTCAAAAATGGAATATCCTACTTTTTCTTAACCTAGTATGGTCCTATGACTAGGGGCCATGTCCAACATGGTCTTTGTTGCTTCCTTACCTTGTCATACATAGACTCAATTTGTCTTGCAATTTCCAACAAGGCCAATCTAGGGAGCTTTTTGCAGTTGACAGTGGCACCATCTACCCATAGATACATGAATGTTTTGAACTGGATGTAGTGGGCTTTGAGAGATGTTATCTATGCTATTGCATCATTAGATAATGTTTTCACATAATTTCCGTCAATAAATCAGATGATAGCAAAGATGAATGCATCATTCATGATCCTATATTCTTTGCTATGTCTTGAGAGCTTCTTCCTCACCAGTTGAGGGTAGACGATGTAAAGCTAGGCATTGGGATCTTGTATGCTATCCCTCTTGTAAAGTCCCAAATAATTTATTTCCCTTACTGCTAGTAGATATACCATGTATGAAGTCATATAGAACTTCTTCATGTCCTTGACCACCCCCAATTGTTCACACAAATTCTCATTTAATGTGGTGGCCGAGTCAAGTGGCATCTTTTCCATCTTGATAGTCTCAATAAAATTCACCATGAAAACATTCAGGTGTCTAGCTACTGGTAGAACCATGACCCTACTCAGAAGAATAATAGAGTAGCCAATATCCCCCTTCATGTTCTCCCTTGTCAAGTCCACCTTTCCTATTATCCTCCCTAGTGGAGTCTTCTCAATGAGATAGGAAGATTGGATGATATTTGTCACTTCCTTTATGTGTTCCCTATACCACCTTTTATATACCTCATAAAAGAGTTTAATGAATTGATCTACCCTAAGGAGATGGAAGACCCTCTCAATGTTATTAGGTCAGAGGTCAAGAATAGCTTCTCCAATTACACTCTTAACCACCCTTTCCTTGGGAACAAAGTGTTGTGCCAATGTCATGATGAGCTCAGATGACTATACTGATGTTGGGTGTGAAGCTACACTCATCAATCCTGATCAAACCAAAGTAGATACCAAGGCTAGTCTCTCTATGGGTTTGTTGTAGATTCTTAGAAATCCCCCCAAGTTGGTGTGTCCCAAATTGGTATCTTTAATCTCTACATAATCATCTTGGAATCTAGACTTCGATGACATGCCTTGGAACTTGAACACTACAAGATTTGGTGCCATTTTCTCATCAGATGAGGATGCCATTATATCTGTATGACCAACAAAAATGTCCGTTAACACAAAATCAAGAAAACCTAAAAATTAAAAGTATGAAAAAAAATCCAATTCTCCTTTAAAAAGAAATTTTTTTAAAAATAAGGTGTGCATCTACACACTAGATTAGGTGCACAAGCATGCACCACACTTTTTTTTTAAGAACATTCTTCTTAGAGGGGTTGCATAGTAGCACACCTAGATAGGTGCATAACTACACACCCTTTTAGGTTTTGATTTTCATGTGTTGGGGGTGTGCAGTAGCACACCAGATTGGGTGCATGACTACGCACCTCATTTTTAATGTGTACAAGGGTTTTTGCATTAAGGGGTGCATGGGAGTGCACCAAATTGAGGTTTCACCATACATTGATTCATTTTCTTATGTTCAAAATGCACTTGGGGTGCACAGGAATGCACCAGATCAGGTGCACAACCATGCACCCTCATGGATTTTGTGTTTGAAGTCTTCAGTTATGTGGTTTTGAGAAG
The DNA here is from genome assembly GCA_028749045.1 of Cupressus sempervirens. NCBI lineage: Eukaryota > Viridiplantae > Streptophyta > Pinopsida > Cupressales > Cupressaceae > Cupressus > Cupressus sempervirens. The sequence goes on from CM053787.1 coordinate 450,277,709, forward strand.
GAAGGGTGCGCAAAAGCACACCTCACCTTTTTTAATCTTCCTTTGTGTAGGTGAGAGAGATGGTAGCAAGTTTGAGGGGCGAGAAATTTGCACCTAGCAAGGTGCATAAATGTGAAGCGAGGAATTTGGTAGAAGGAAGAACTGCGGACCTTGTAATCAAAGGGGCTATCGATGAAATGAATCTCAAAGTTTTACAATGTGCCAAATACAATGAACATGTAATGAGAGAAAAAAAGGAATGGGTGGGTTTATATGGCCCCACCCACCTCTGGTGTTGTGCCAGTGCATAGTTGTACTGATGCACAACTATGCATCAGCACATCACCAAAGGTGGTACACTATGCTTCCATATCGTGCACTTGCATACCATGTCAAGTGCAAATTTTTTTCAAAAAAAAATCTGATTTTTTACTTTTTACTTTTCAATTTTATGACTTTTTCAAAAGACATGTCCTTTCAAAAATTTGACTCCTTAACAGGGATGCAGGACACGATTTTAAGGACTAGGTAAGACCCCATTAATCTTCCTAGGTCTTGGATTAGGAACCTTAGATCCAAAAGAACATAGTAGGGGGTCCCATTCCTACTAGGGAATGGTGTGTGCATTGTGGAACTTGAACAGTCTAAAATGAGCACCCAGATACAGAATTAAAGTAGATGCCTAGGGGTTAGCTATTTTTAATATTTAGCAAAAACCTACTCAAATTTAGACCAAATTAACAAGGCACAAATACTTTCTACACTTTAGGATTTGTAGGGCCAAGACAGGCACACTTAGGGATTTTATCATTTACTAACTTTAGGAAGTAGTTCAAAAACTGGTAGGTGTCAAATTTTCTTTAGGTGTCTCCAAGATGATGATGTTTACACCTTAACAACCTATCATAATCATTGCCTTTTCTCTATTTTCTCCCTTCTGCCTTGTAGTTATGATTTCAACTACTTAATCACTATCTCTAGATTATAAGGCCTTTATGCCATTTATGACCTCCTACATGGTAATATTAGTTTCAACATTTGGCCAAGTGGCATCTCTAATCATGTTCAATTCCTCAAGGAACTTATACCATTTTTCATATGTGATGGCCTTGACCTCTACAGTTACCTTTCCCATTTTAGACTCTAACTTATGCAAAACATCAATCATATCATACATTACCATAACATCTACTTCATTGTTATAGTATGCAATAAATCTAATAGGTTTCAATATGTCATCAAAGAAAGATGACCATTCCTACTAGTCTCATACATTTCCACTTTCATCAGCAATATTGGGCACAAAATTAGGAGTCCTTATGGTAATTTCTTTCATTTTATTTTGGATCAATTGTAATTTCCCTAAAAAGAAACCATATAACTCCTTAACTTTGCAAATAAATTTTCTTATAGAGATAATTACCCCATTGGGTAACTCTTTCTTCTGTGTCAATATAGGTACAAGATTTTCAAAAAATTGTGTGTATGGGGCCCATGTTGTGAACAAGGGAGATAATAATGAAATTTCCTCTAAAACACTGATATTTAGCTCCCTACAAGACAATATAGCTACTATGTACATTTTGTGAAGATTTTTTGAAAAGATTTCATCTTATGAATCAAAAAATTATTTATATTTCTAATTTCTATTTATTTTCTTGATTCTAATTCTTCCTCATTAGTGGCTATAGACTAGCCTATCACATCCCCTATATCTGGTGAATAATTCTCTTTTTCGTACCCTTTATTCAACTTTAGTAGCAGGCCTAGTAGTATTTTTTAATGTTCCTATTTCATTTTTCAATAGCAGATTCCTTTGCTCCAAGGCATATGTCTTTTTCATTTCCTCTTCATAATGTCTCCTTGTATCCACATATCTCTCATAGGTTACATATAATTATTCCTCCAGCACATCAATTCTATTCTTTCCTAGCAATGATGTTGAAGTCATCAACCCATAAATTTGACTTTTTGATGTGGAATAAAGATTCCAAAAGATTACATTCCCACTAGGGGAATCCTTTATTTCCATGAGGGTTGTCTTTTTATTTTCTAGAGCCAATTTCCATGTTGCCATTGTCTGAGCATCAATGTTGTAACCAGACCCTCTCAATTCTCCCTATTGATTCATATCTTCAAAAGAAACATTTTTTTCTTGTCTCCTCATTTGGTCCAACAAGAATGAAGAACTAATTTCCAATCTAGGAAAGATAACCATACCACTTCTTTGTATTAGTTATCTTGCCTCATCAATAGTTAACTTCTCACTCTTGAGATCATACTCCTATAGCCTTTTGACCATCTATGTTACCTTTTTATTTGAGTCACTTGGTTTTAATTGCAATGATAATTCATTTTGTTTTATTTTGAACTAGATGTTTTTAAAATATTATATTTTTATAAAGTTTTCATCCTTCATAAATTCTCTAGCCTCTTTGATCCTATCATCTATTAGTTTATTCTTTGACTCTAAATTATTTTCTTTCTGCTCATTTTTAGTTGCCTATGCCATCAAGAATCTTTTTCTTGCATCATTAAAGTATTAGATACTCCTTGGCATAATTTTTTAGCTTTTCTCTCTTTCCTTTTGAGGAATCTCAACCATTTTTTGTTTCTTTCTGCTTTGTTGAGCCCAAGTTGAGCTTTCATGTTGTTCTTCATCATCACTTACTTCCAATACAATATTAGGTCTAGGAGATTCAAAATTGACTCTATTTTTTATCTTTTCTAAAAATTGGGCTATAATCTCATCAAAAAATTCTTCATGATAGAAACCCTTAAAGATGGGTTAATTCTCTTCATTTCTTCTTCAAAACCCAATATGTCTCTCCATTTTATTGTTCGGTCTCTACACATATTATCATCCAAGTAATATGCAATCACATCCTCATCCCATAATCTCTTGCTTAATGCAAAATTATATCCCCACATTCATTTTAAAGAATTCCTAACAACATCAAAAGGATCATATGTTTGTACAAGGGCCGTAGACAATTTAGAATCTTTAAGAATGTATCAATTTCTTCAATTGCAATTTTACTAATTTCAAAATCTCCACACTTAGAACATATAATTCCTTGCCTAGAGATTGTTGGAACAAGGATCAATAAAAGCCAAGATTTTTTTTTTAAAATGAGTATGAAGACACATGAAAATCAACATAAAAAGATCATAAAGATCACAACAAAAGACTTAACCAACTATTGCAACCACCAAAGAATCTCAAAGTGTCACTACCAAACTAACATGCTCAAATTGAAAGACGAGAATCTAAGATGACAATAGAACATAAGATCTTTGATTTGTCAAAGCCTGGAAATATAAGCAATCCTAAAGGGCACTTAAAACACCAAAATATGTTCCCCAAAAAATAGCATAGGTGCCCCTTGTTTTCTACCTAAGGAGAGAAAACCATAGTCTTACACAAGGAATTACACCTTTGTGTGAGAAACTACACCACCTCATATGAGAAATTGTTCACTTGTGTAAGGAAATGCTTTGGAACCAACAACAATTCTCTTTTCTTTGATAATAAGGTTCATGCAAGAGAATGCCCACTTGTGCAGGAGGAAGTGAAAACTCTCTTGTAAGAGAGTGCAATCTCATGAGCTTCATCTACACTTCTTGCAAGAAAATGCCTTTTGGTGTGAAAGATCACATTCTTGAGCGAGAAAATACTTCTTTGTGGTGAGGAAGTAAAACAACAACTGGGAAAATGAAAGATGAATAAGTAGGAACAATAATACCTCCACACTAGAGAGTAGTAGCTCTACAAATCAAGGCTTGGATACTCAAACACAATAAAAACAAGATGGAAAAGCATAAAACCAACTAAACCATAGTAGTAAGGGAAAGGTACTAAAAGTAACATCACAATGAACAAAACAATTAAACTCTTGCATGATTCCTCCTAGCCATAATAGCATCATGAGACCTTGAAGGTCCTAGCCATCCCCTATGCATAACATCCTAAACTACCAACTCAAGTCATTACTAAAATTTAATAACATCATAATAATAAGGAACTCTAAAATGATAAACCAATCAACCAATAGATACTTGAACTAAATAAATCACATCATCTAATCATATGCTAAAGATCATAATTAAGGAATGCATCAAGTAAACTAACATCATCTAAACATGATATCCAAGCATTCCAATGAAAGTATAAATGACAAGGAAGCATACTCTAGAATCTCGAATATACCAAGTGAACATCAAGCATCGGTCGCAACTAGAAAATAGACCATCTTTGTACACTAGTCCCCAGGAGTGGTATAGGTAGCCCTACTTCCCAACCATGTGAAACCCATAGGTCCACTCTTTCCATGCTAATGGAGATACTAATCCAACTAGAAACACACATAAAGAAAATGTCCATGGTTAAAAATAATGCCAAATAGTAAAAGAGGACTACAACCAAGATCATGAGACAATGCAAGTAGATTAGGTCCTAGTCAAACACTATATGGGTCACTATGTAGGGGCTATAATGGAGAGTAATATGATTGGGAATCACAAGATAAATCTAGTGCAAAAACCCTCTCAAGGTACTCCCTTGGAGGCCATTACTATAGAAACACTCTCAAGGTACTCCCTTGGATGCCATCATCGAGTGTTCTCAGAATCAAACCATAAGACATCACATTTTATAACCCAATTTATTTCTTTAGTTATAAATTACTTAGAAACTTCTTCACTCCAACCCAGGACATAATGATCGAGGTTATGAGATAAGCCCCTCCACTACCTACCCTACATACCCATGCTCATCACATGATGAATATCCATAGGCATGCATATTCCCAACCTAACCCAATGAATATAACTCCACCAAAATACGACTAGGCATTTGTGCCTCATAATTCACACAAAAAATGAACACACACACATGCTCATGTGTTACACACCACCATTACAAAGATCATAACACAAGGGCTAGATGAGAACACAAGAAAAATCATGCTTTACTAAATAAAAGTTTGGGAGTATGGATGTAGCATGCATTCCAATGCAACATAAAAGTGCAAAAATGTCCTTACTGATATCCTATGGATAATCCAATTCCATAACCAACATCATGCTAAGAAAACTTGAGAAAACTAGGCAACATGAAAATCAAGGTAAAACTCCAAAACTAAAAAAATTCAAAATTAAAACCCATCTAGTCTTTGGGCACAAAAGCCACAAAAATCAAATAAAATTCAGGTTTGGACACCATATGCAAAAATGGCTAGCATAATGGTGTGAAACCCCAAACCCTCATCCTAAAAAAAAAAGAAAATGTTCATGCCCAACCAACTAGGCCAAACTAGCAATTAGAAATGGAGGGAACACTAGTTAACATCATCCTAACATACAACTACCAGTAATGGAAGAAGAAAAAAAGCTAAAACATACAAATGATGGAGCCCTACCTAACAACCAAAAGGGCTAAAATGAGAATTAGCCAAATAAATTAGATATCCCATGGAAGCTATTGAAAGTTGCGGCAAACCAAGGTCTCCCTAATTTGGATCCAACAAGATCAATCTCATGAAGATCCCATGCCCATAGCTCTCACAATGAATAGAAACACAATCCTCCAAAAGAGGATTTTGGAAAAAGCTCCCAAATTTCTAATTTCCAAAAGTGAAAAAGTGAGGAATTAATTTCCTCTTTGGATACTTATTCACTTTTCGAGTGAATAATCAATTAGGGTAAATAACCAAGAAAAATAGTTAAACCTTGAATCAACTCAAATGAAAATAGGCTATTTCAAGTAATTGGAAAATTCATCTATGGAAAAGTTGCCAGAAATTAAAATCAATTAAAGTAAAGCCTAAAAATCCTTAAACTAAAATTATAGAATTCCTTAACAATTGTCATTATAATGTGAACCTCTAAATGCATATACACATTCATAGGTCTAATCAAATAATGCAAATGAGTTTGGATTTATTAAATCACTGGAAGATTTAATTTAAAAAATAAAATAAGATGTGTTAAACATACATGAATGACATTGGTAAAATATGAACAATTGAATCACTAACTGCATGTGCCACTACTAGGGATATAAATCTTGCACACTAAAACACATGATCAAGTGTAATTGCATATAATAATATATCTGAAGTAACAAATGCATTAAATAGCCTAATTTAAAACCATTTATTCAATTATACTAAAATAATCCATTTACATCACTTGCATTTGCATAAAGCATAACAAATTGAGAATGAAGTAACTAACCTTAAAATTACATCCGACATACAACATAATCAGAGATATGTCCAAATACCAAATAGCTTGATATCACCGCAAAACATACTGTCATCTCAAATGGCATCATCATTCAAATATGATCAACTAGAAATCATATTAATCTAACATCTATGATATTGGAAATCAAATTATAACATCTAACCCTCAGTTCATCTCAAATATAAAAATAACATGAGTATAAATATCTCTCAAATCAAAATATAACAAGGTACAAACTGCAAACACAAGAGGACAAAACATTTGCACAAGAATGTCCCTTTTTTGACATTTTGGCCCAAATACTCCCTATTTGTTGATATCAGCTACCAGAAGAATTCAAAAATCCCTAACCTTTTTGGAACAAATTTAGGGAGGACATGCGGTGGTTGAGGGCAGCCATAAACCCTAATAACTGTGTAACTTTCAAATAGAAAAAAGCTTCCCCAATCATGCCCTAATTGTTTTCCTCAACAAAGAATTTGGAGGGTTTAATCAACTTCATAACATTTCTAGGAACCCTTTCTACTATAGCCCCCAACATATTTAAAATAGGGTAGACAAAATCATTATAAAATGAAATAGTATTTGAATAAGGGTAGAATCTTTGCCATACCCTATATAAGTAGGTTTTCTCCCAATTCTTCTATGCCCTCAATGAAACTTGGATCAATGTATCCCATATTATTGTACAGGATTGAATGCATCACTAGAGAATAATGATGAAATTTGAAATTCTCTAGTTTTCCCTCCTAGACTACAACAATCTCATCATGAATGGGATTGACTACATAAGTAAACAAAACATACCCAATGTTGGCATGTACATCCTAAATATTCAATGCCATGATGTAGAGTCTACAAGTAGCATCCATAGTCCCATCTCAACCTAAGACCTTGTTCAAACCAAAGACTATATTTTGAAGATATCTTTGGAAATTCCCTAGAGGCACAAAATCTCTCAGTTTCTTTGGTATATCACCCTGTTCCTTTCTTGATTTTGGAATATGTCTCAACATGGTCCTACCAGTGTAGAAATTCTTATGGTTGTTGAAATTATCATTGAAATTTTATAAGTAATTAGATATGGCATAGGTCCCCCTAAGTTGAAAGCTTCAATAAAAGTCTCATTATCTAGCACACAGAGTATACTTCTATCCTTCTTATGGAATGCATTACTGATAGAATTGTATGCTTTAATTAGTGCCTTCAGCAAACCAACATCAACAAAGACCTTAGGCACAATCAATTTTCCTAAATTCCTATTCTAAGGGTTAGATATAGGGACCTTTTCCAATCTATTCTTATAAAAGTACCAAAATAATTTGTTCACATTTCTATTTGGTACCTTAGCAAAAGGGCTAGGGCTTTTTCCTTCTTGATAGAGCTTCTTCAATTTGATTTTATGCTGTTAACTTTCCCTCCTTCCACACCATTATTTCAACTTATCACAATACTACTAAGCTTTGTCTGCTAGGATTTTCTCTACAACTTCAACTTTTCTCTATAATTTCAAACACTCTACAATTGGTAATAAAATTTTGGATCTCTTTTCCTTTTGTCTCTTTTATGTGAATTAGAGTGTGGCATTAATGGCATTAAAATGACATGCATGAAATATTTTTAGTACCTCAAAATTTGTCCTATATACAAAATTTACATTGTTTTTACCTCTAGCACATCATCTATTTCCATCTTGGACATGCATTTAGTCTTTTTTTTTGTCTTTAAAACTGAAAGTAGCAAAAATAGTTAGTGTAACAATTTTTCGTCTTTGCCACTTAATTTTCAAACCACCAACTTCATCCCATAATGTCACATTATAATTTTATCTCTACTTCACCATGGTGTTTTCTTGTTCATCATATAGACCCATGAAGTAGTGAGACACACTACTTAACCTTCTTCACAATATTACAATAGCTAATGGTTTATCATTCAACACCATGGAGATGTGGTGTTAACTGTCAGAACAAACATTATCGCTCCATCACAACCTAAACTCAAATTACTTGCAAGGGACCTGCTAAGTAGTGATTTTGATTATCACAACCATTTTGTAGCTTTGCAACTATTCAGCTAATTGTCTTACTAACTACAATGACGCAATGATTCATATCATGAATAGTTACTTTACCCATTATCCCAACATCTCTATTTAAAATCTTATTACATATTAACACCCATGAAGGGGCAAAAAATGCTTATCTCCTCATCAAAACCTATTATCTTTGCTCACATTTTATCCTTGTGATGTAGAAAAGCCTCTCTTTTACACCTATCACTAAGTCTCTATGGTTTATGACTTAACATATTTTAAATTGGTGATGGTGTGAAAATCTTATCTTAACTCTTTCACCACTTCACAATAGTTAATAGTATATCATTCTTAACTCATGTGATGATGTGAATATTGGTTTAAAGCTAACTACCACCTTTTCACAGTTTTGCATCCATAAACCCTAACTTGTGATTGAATTGTGTGATGTTTCCAATCACCAATTACCTCCACTTCTCCACTCAAAACTTACTTTATCTTTGACTACAAGAGATGTAGCAATAATTTAAATCTTGACTACCATGGTTACATTTCATAGCTTTGCAACTTAAAAGTCACTATAAAAATCACAAGTGTTAGGATTAACCTTAGATAGGAATGACAATTACATGCAAATATAAACAATACTAGGAGATAATAAAACACACAGAAGAGAAAACAAGACACCAAGATTTAATGTAGTTCACCCAAACCCTGGACTATGTCCACTAAACAACAAGTTGAATATTATTACAATCTAGTGATTACAACTTGATTACAATATGTAATCCCTTACAACTAAATACTGCCACAAGAAGAAATTGTTGCATCACACAAAAAAAAAAAACCTAACCCTAACCTCTTTTATAGAAGTTATTTATGCTACTTTGGGGTTACAACATGCCAACCATATGTTAGCCATACATCAGCCATAATGTTAGCCATAATGACAGCCACAACATTGGCTATGGCTCAAAGAAGTATGAAGCATGTTTAGTACTTCCCTGATTAGTCACCAAAAACTAACAATCTTCCACTTAGGGACTAATCAAGCTCCACACTAAACAACAATCTCCCACTTGGAGACTAATCTTGTAGCCATACTACTACTCCATGAGGCTCCCACTAGATCAAACCACCTTGAACTCAATTATTCTTTCATTCTATTTAGTCTAGAAGACCAACCAAAGCTAAAGAGGAATTCAACTTCTCCCTTGTCACTTACTAGATGTTTCTCTCAAATATCTGAGAATCCATTTGACTGGATTCCAATGTTCAAGCCCTAGATGACTCATATACCTAGTAATGACTCCCACTACATGTGCAATATCTAGCCTTGTACATACCATAGCATACATAAATCTTCCTACAACTGAAGCATAAATTACCTTGGATATCTTATCCTACTCTTCCTATGTCTTGGGACACATCTCCTTAGTCAACTTCAAATGACCAAGTAAAGGTGTGTTGATAGCTTTAGCATTCTCCATAGAGAAACATTGCAACACCTTTGCAATATAATCAGCCTAAGCTAATGTAAATTTCCTTTTCTTCTTATCTTTGCAAATCTTCATACCAAGGATTTGGTTTTCTACCCCCAAATCCTTCATAGAAAATGCATGTGCTAACTGGGTGTTTCAATTTCTTTATGTGATCCATGTTAGACCCAGCTACAAGTATATCATCAACATATAAACATAAAATAATGTAGTTGTCATCACCAACCTCTTAAAGTAAACATAATGATCTAAGAAACACCTACTATATCCATGCTCATGCATAAAACTATCAAATTCTAGATACCATTTCTAAGGTGCTTGCTTCAAACCATAAGAACTTTTCTTCAATCTACACACAAAGTTCTCCTTACGCTTGACCTTAAATCCTTATAATTTTGCCATATATATCTCTTCATCCAAATCACCATGAAGAAAGGTTGTTTTAACATCAAGTTGCTCCAACTATAAACCTTCAGTAGCCACAATACTTAAAATAGTATAGATAGAAGTCATTTTTACAACATGAGAGAATATCTCATCAAAATCATTCCCTTTCTTTGTGCAAATCCTTTTACCACTACCTTGGCTTTAAATCTTTTCTTACCTCCATCCTCTTCTTTTGACTTGTAAATCCATTTATTATATAAAGCTTGTTTAATTGTAGGAAACTTGCATAAATCCTAATTCTTATTTTTCAGCAGGGAGTCCATTTCATCTACCATTATAGACTCCTACTAAATCTTAGTATCCACCTACATAGCTTGATCATAACATTCTAGTTCACTAGCATTAGTAAGTAAAATATAATATGAAGAGGGAGAAAATATTTGTGGAGGTCTACTTAGCCTTGTTGACCATCTAACATTCACTATTATGTGTGGGATTTGTTGGTTTAATTGTTGCAAATCATGAGGAACTACATAATCATCTTCTTTCTTCTCATGTTGCTGCAACATATCTTTGTACAACACTTTCTCATTGAATATGACATCCCTACTTCTTACAATTTTGCAATTTCAAAAATCCCAAAGCTTATACCCAAATTCATCAATGCCATATCCAACAAATACACTTTTCTTTGATTTAGCTTCTAACTTGGTTATATTTTCAAAATCTATATGAGAAAATGCTTCACAACTCAAGGGCTTGAGAAAAGAATAACTCACCTTCTTTCTAGTCCATGCCTCCTCTAGAATACCACAATCCAAAGGAGTAGAGGGACTTTTGTTAATCAAATATATAGTAGTATTGATAGCCTCTACCCACATTTTAAAGGGAAACCCTACATGCAACCTCATGCTCCTTGTACGCTCCATTATAGTCCTATTCATGTGTGTAGCCACTCCGTTTTCTTCTGGAGTCCTTGGAATAGGGTTTTGTTTGTGAATACCATTAATGGAGCAATACTATTCAAATTTATGACTACATACTCACCACCATTATCAGATCTAAGACACTTTAATTTTGTCATGCCCAAAATTCCCAGGGCAAAACACAGACACGATTTTTTTTATTTTTTATTTTTAAAATTTATTTATTTATTTATTTAAATAGGTTGTCTCTCACAAGTCAGTTGCAGTTAAGGTTTATGGATAAAAAGGTTAATAAATATATTTACACATGGTTGTACCAATTTAGTATTTTTGTTCTAACTTGAGCCCTAAAAGAATTTTCCAATTTGAAGGTGATGCCTTATTGGTTAGGTTAAAATGAATACATGATTCCACATGCCTTACTTGGCAAAGTAATTCTAGCACTAGCATGCTCAACATCACAAACTTGGTCAGATCCCATTTTGGTAATAAAGTTACCACAAGGGCCTACATAACTTTGGACAGGATCAAAGTACCACTTATGAGGACTCAATAGGCCTAAGTTGAATTGATATAGCAATTGCATCCAAATTTGATAATGGCGATGGTGTATTCAGCTCATTAGATTGTGGAAGCACTTTCTAATGTGATTCGAGTTCCTTGCAATATTCTACACTAATTTAAACTATATATGTGAGATAGTAGATAACCTACTATCATGAAATCTTGTATTCCAAACTAATATCCTAAGGATGAATTTTAAGACATAGTGACAATACCTTATAGGTACTTGATTAATAATAGGAACAATGTTGAATCCATTTGGATTGGTATCATCATGGGTTTCCTTCTTTTTCTGATAACTTTAAGATTTGAATATGGAACACATAATTCAAATTTCCATAAAGAATGATAAAAATAAATAAATAAATAACTAAAATAGAATAAATCCTCAATAGCTTATAAACCTCTATGCACATACATACCATATTATACATTGCTATAATATACTGAGTTCACTAATTGTAGATTTTGAAGTAAAATAATTATAAAATATGATACATCCTACATATATATAATAAATCTTAACATAATTAAGCTAATTTAACTAAAAATAGTAATAAAAGAATTAATTATAAATTTATAATAAATTCTCTAAACCACTAAACAATACCTTACTATAACTACTCTTTACCAACATATTTAATCACCTATTACTAACCCATTTTTACATATATCTCCTAACACTAAATCCTTACCTATTTTCTCTTTACTATTACTAACAATAAAATCTACTTGACATGTCTAACACTACCCATTTCTAGCTCCTTGCATCCTATTTCAATCACATGCCCCCATACCCAATGTCTTCTCCCTTCCTAGGTTCATGTGGCCCTCCTTCACCATATCCTACACGCCTATCTCTACCTAATGCCAACTAGGCCTCCCTTTATCCTAAGTGCTTAATATGAGCACCTTTATCCAAACACAAGGCTTGATTGCTAACCAAGGCTTCTCTCTCCTATTTTATTGGTTGCCTCATGACTTGTGAGTGGTATGGTGCAGTGCATTAAGAATCATGGAGAGTGGAAGGAACCAATGACTTAAGGGTGTCCCTTCCTAGTTTGACACATAAATTTTTTTTTTGAATGCCACCTTTAATAGATCCTTTCCCCCTTATGATAGAGTGGTCGATCCTCTACTAGGAAATAACTTTCAACATATAGACACCTTTTCATACATATTTTATTGATTGGGTCTTTTTGCATGGATAGGAGCAACAAAAGACTTATATTATAATATATTCTATGATAGTGACTTAGGTATAGTCATGGGATATTAATGGTCTTTCTATTGATCTTCTATCCATGTCCTTACCTTTATGTGTCCTAGTCATGTTTTACTTGTTTAGGTTATTATTCAAAGAATATTATTTTCTTTTTGACTTTTTTTGGGAAGATTTCTTGAGGATATTCCTTGTGAATATTAAAATGGACTATAATAGGGAAGGGACTAATTCTTTTTTCTCATTTCTCCATGCAAAATCTTGAGAACAAATATACACTTCCAGATTTATTTATTCATGTAAACTTGAGAAATGACTTCTTTCTTAAGTGTTGACAATGAGATGTTAATGTTAATACTCCTATTAATGTGTCAATAGGAGGTTCCATTGAAGTCTATAATTTTATTGAAAATTTAACTTTAACAATCATAACAATCATAACTTTCTATTCACTTGCAAATAATAAATTCAAGACTTGTGAAACTTTGAACATGATAAATTTTGGACTCAACTAGATCATTTCTTCAATACTACAATAAGACTATGAATATAATTCATTTTTATTTAAAAAAGAAAAAACTACATCATAACAACACTTACTAGATCAACTTGAATGCATACAATGTTCCTCCAATATTTCATTAAGTCAATAGATATAATTCAATCCTACTCTTAAACTCTTTATATAAACATTTAGTGCATTAGATTTACTCATTGGAAATATTCCTTACAACATTTCTCTATACCTACAATACTAATCTAGTTTTCAATCTTAATGCATGCGAGACATATTAATGAAACAACAATAAAATTTCATAGGGTTCTTTCACAATCCCTTCACCTCCACCATGTACCCATGTAATAAAAAAAATGAATAAGGTGAAGGTTTCTCCATTTCAAATGCATTACACAAGGAACATAGGTAGAGGGTTCAACTCTTACAAAGAATATACAAAACATGGGGAAGGATTGATTCCATCAAGTGCCTAGACAATGACATAACTCTTGATTCTTTGACAATGTCAAGGAGGAAACACTAACTCCTTTATAGATCCCATCCTCACAAACCTACAAAAGAACACAAAACTAAGAACCATGGAGGCTCATCACCCATCGAGTAGGAGAATCAAAGCCAAAATGAAATACACACACAAAATTTGCTAATGCATGAAAACACACAATACAAAACATAACAATCCCTTCCATGGCTTGCACATTGATTCACCATTGGAATCATAATTACATTGGGTGAAGGTGGACTCTTCAAAGAAGAGAATGTCATATCCATATCACAAAAATCAAGTTGCAATTGCATTTTTTCCTATCAAGGTTATCATAAAATCTCCTCCTTCTTACATATACACTTATACCTCCAAAACATCAAAAGGCATATGGCTTCAAAGGAGCCCATACTCCATGAAAGAAGAACAACTCCTCATCATGAGGTAAATTTTCTCAACTACAATGTTGAGCCAAACTAACTTCTTCACCCAAGGCTGCTCTACCCTCCCAAGGGTGAGTGAAGCCTTCACACCCATTAACAAATTTGACATGCAAACAAAACAAGGAGCTCAAGGAAGAAAGCCAAGAAAATCCATGAAACACAATGCAAGATTACAATAACAATACATGATCTCATAATAACATTCCATACTTGTAGATTCATTATGAAATGCTAAAACAAAATGGTCATGATTTGAGCACCAACCTTGGTCCAAGCTAAAGGCAATGTTAGTTGATGAAGAGCTCCCTTAGCCTCCCCCCAAAACCCTAACTGTCTCTAAACTTAGAGAGTGGGTGAACACCTTACTATTTTGTCCAAATCTCCCTAAAAGGGCTTTCCCACTATCTACTATTGGAAAAAAAACCAAGCCACTATCTCTTTCAACTTTGTCACTACCAACTTTTTTACTTTAACTATGAGCAAAGATGGGGTCGAATTGATAGGACAACTCAATTTTCGAATTGGTGGAAGAATGCATTGGTTAAGGGATCCCCTAGGCTATCTAAGCAATAAAATGGTCAAATTTAGGCCCCTAACATGTTATGCTAATAAATGTGTAGCTTATTTTCACAAAAATGGCACTTTGGGACCACCTATTGATCGGCTAAAATCCTTCTCATGTTTGAATTAGAATTTTCCTTGATGGTGACTCATCCTATCCTTTCTTCAATTGGATTTACTTAATCACATAAAAGGTAATTAGTTTAAGGTTAAGTATAACCATGACCAAAACCCTAGGTGACATGTCATCAACACATAAACAACTACAAGTTTCAAGTGACACATTTAAACACATTACACATCACAATGACATGTCCCTACTTATTCATTAATTTAAATTCACCACACACATGCAAGCTTACATTTACAAAATAATATGCATCATAACGAGGCTTTTGAATCTTCCAAGATTTTTCTTGGCTAAACTGTGTTCATATAAGTTTGGACCTTGTTTCCTTGATTAAATTCCATGGTTCAATTGCTTGCACATTAAACTCGAGCATTAGTAGTCCAATGAAAATCATATAAAAATATGTGTGTATAGATGCATTGCAATTAAAAAATTTCAAAAACCAACATATTTAGATTTTCATAACTATCCTTTCTTTTTCTAATCATTTTTATATAAAAGTCATTCAAAAAATTAAGATGTCAAAATTTGCATTTCAACATTGATATCTAATCAAAATTCATTTCATATCATAATGATGGAATTTTGAATCTATACTATTAAATTAGTCAACATGAAAATTAGTTCTAAATGCATATTTTAGGTCAAAATCATCAGAATGAAAACATCTCAACTAACATCCTTTGATTTAGTTAAATATCATTTGGTTTCTATGAATATCTCATTATCATTATGAGATAATTATAAAGTGTATCAATTATGTTAGGTAGATAGGATGTTTGCATAGTCATGTCACATAGTTTTAGAATCCAATCATAGAATGAATTGATTATATTTTATTGGTTCATAAAATATTTCCTTGTAAATACCAAGATATCCACCTAATTGAATCATCACATTACATCATATCAAGTTCTTTCATGTAGGCCTTTATCCAAATTTGATAACAATTTTCATCTTATGTCTATTAATATTATTCACAAGAGTGGGTGTTGATTCATCTTTCCATACTAGCTGTATGATTTAATTATCCTAATAGACCATCAAATATCCAAAACCTATCGACATCATTTTTCTAAGTTATGGCACCCCAAGTCTTTGTTCTATAGGGTCTTAGCTTATCAACCTAATGTAAGTTGAACATGATACTTAGCACAACAATGACTATGAAATACATCAGTCTCAATAAGATTTTAGGTTCATTATAAATCAAGTCAATATTAGATTCTAGGACCTTCTTACCATCATTCTATCACAAGGTGTATGTTAATAATATATAATTCAAAAGAGACAGAACATAACATATTATCTCCTTTATTCCTCCTAGATCTAACCATATTCATGTTATTAAGATTTATAATAACATACTAGGGAAGGGGGCTTACAAATTTCTTACCAGTCTCATTTTCAACCAAGCATTTCCATTTCTTAAAAGTTTGAAATACATCAAATTTTTGTCTAATGAAATAAATCCATACTTCTCTAGTTGTATCATCAATAAATGTAACATAATAATTAGAGCCACCAAGGGAAGATACCTAAACTAGTCCCCATATATTTGTATGCACAAGCTCTAATTTCTCACTTTTATTTTCCTTCCTAGTCTTCACAAAACTAACTCTATTTTGTTTTCCATAGACACAACTTTCATAGAAATCCATATTAACACATTTTAGACTTGGTAAAACTTTCTTTAAATGAAACAATTTCATGTCTTTCTCACTCATATGCCCAAGTCTATTGTGCCACAATGTTGTAGTAGAATTTACATTAGCTAATTGTTCTCCTTGCTCAATGGAAACAACTATTCCTAAACATTCATTTTTCCTTGAAATAATCAAAGTAGATGGAATAGTGTGACCTTTAAAAAAATATAAGGTGCCTACTTTCACACCTACTACAAGGGAACCTTTTGAAACCTTCCAATTTTTATTATTAGAAGTAACTATACAACCCTCATCACCAAGTTGCCTTGCTGAAATTTAATTCCTACTTAGCCTTGGAACATTTCTTACCTCATATAGTAACCAATGTGTTGGAAATAATCAAGACTAGTTAGGTTACTGAGAGGGCAGGGGTGAATTAGTAACCTCAAAAACTTTAAATCAATTTAGTACTTAACAATATAAATCATTCACCATTCATTCATCTAATCTACTGCATGCATAAGAAAAGATAAACATTCATAACACATGAACATAGTATTTTGGTGACCAAGAAACCTTCCAAATTGAAAGTAAAACTGGGGCGGGAATGATACCCACAAAACTTCACTACTATAGTATAAAGTTGGTCTATTAGTGCTTACATTGACCACTTTTGATGATTTTCCCTATTAAGAGCAATTTGGATTGCTAGATCCACCTTGTTAGAGGTTTGACAAACATACAACGAAGTATGTACTCTATTAAGAGATTTAAACAAAGACTATTAATTCTACCATGTTAAAGGATTTAGAAAATTGATTCACCTATCAAGATGAAATAGTAGATCTAACTTACAACTTGATTGTTGAATAGATCCTTGAAGTATAGATCACCTCTTGTAACTGATAAAACTTTACTACTCCTTGTAGACCTTGTTGAATACTCTTCTCTACTGCTAATGCGAATTCAATCTTCTCAAAACATTACATATCCATTCCTTGATATATTTATCCATTACTCTTACATATTAAAAATGATACAATACATTACATATATACCATTCCAATATTTACAATTACAAGGTTGGCTAAAGCACAAGTAAACAAAATATTACTGAGTCGACCAAATAGTAGAAACTCAGGTTCTGAAAGATGACTTGGTCAACTTCTGATACTTGGCATCCACTACATTACTCAACATTATCATGCACTCAATAGAAGTAGAAGCTCAGTCCATACTGATCACACAACATAGCTTCGAACTTGGTAACCATTGAAGACTCGATAGATACTGAATCCTTCATTTACCCTGCATTTACTTGATAAACACTATACATCCATTACTTAGTAGACACTAGCTTCATATCACACAAAATGGTGACTCAATAGACACTATTAAGCTTGGTGACCACTATCTATTCAAAAAACACTGTAAGCTTGATAAACACTGTTGAATTGCATATTCACTTGGTAGCTTCAAGAATGTTTGGTGTGAATTGCTTAACTAATGAACTTACTAGGTAACCACTGAACACTTAAGATAAACTATAGACTAAGTGATGAGCTTGGTAACCATACAAAATTAAATAAGTGTTGTCACTAATGACAAATACAACATAATGCCAACAATCTCCCCCTTTGGCATTAGTGACAAAAACACTTATGAGCCAAGACTTATGTACATTGACATACTGATTTTTGATTTTTCAAAATTGATCTTTGTAAAGCTACTGTATATACATATCTCACATATCTCCCCCATACATATGGCATAATATATACATAGTCTTTCTCTGTACATATATGAATCTATTTTCTCCCTTAATATCTCCACAAGTCTCTTATCATCTCTTACTCCCCCTTTTTGACAATAATGCCAAAGAGATATGCAATAGATTCAAATAGAGACATCAAAATGTGAGAGAAATGTGGAGTTTACCTTGAGAATAAGAGCCAATGTCTTATCTTAATTGTCTGGCAAAATTTTTCAGGTAGAGAGTGCCACTTGAACTTCTATTGAAAGTTTAATCATATGATCTGTTATGGAAAAATTGTTATACTGAACCAATGTTTTTGAATATGCAACATGTTTCTGCATTGAGTCCATAACTAGAAGGATGATATTTTGGATATCTATCAATGTGGACCCGATCCTAGCTTTCTCTCTTAGCAATTCTACATGTATATCTGACAAAAATCTCACCTTGATGTGATATGATGAGCTTGAACTGGGGTCAAGCTATAGCCTTTGAGCACTAGCCTTCATATCTACATCAATCTTATTGAGTTTTTCCTTTATTTCCTTAGTAAACTTGATAACATCACATAACTTAGTAAAAAGTGATGTTACATTGGAAAAATAATGTTCAAGATTTCTCAAAATTGTAGATAGTTCTACCTGGTTAATGGCAATGTGCTCAAGAACCTTATTATCAAACTTTTTCTCTACCTTCTCTATTAACTTCTCTTAACTAGAAGTATCTTCATTGAACTTATTTATAGTTTCTTCAAATTGTAGCAAAATGTGTTGAGAAGAATCCACATCAACACCTATAGCCTCTATTATTATATTCTTAGCATTTTCAATTATTGTAAACTCTCAATCTCTTTCAGCTCTTAGCTGCTTTTGCCTTGCCTTTTGTTCCAAAAGCTGACTAACTAGTATCATTTCATTAGTTGTAGCAGTATCCAGATCCAACTTGGGAATGATAATTTCCTTGTCCAAATCAATGTCTTCATCAATTTCCTTACCAGTAAGTAGAAGTTTTAGAGGAGTCCTTGGTTTTTCTTCTGAGCTTACTTCCTTAGACTTAGAAATGGAAACAATTGTAGAAATAGTTGGACTTGCAGTAAAAACGTGAATGGGTCCAATTGAAGGAAAATTGAAAGAAGTGCTACCTATATCCAAAACTGATGTACTATCCAAAAATGAAGTAATAATAGGTGGAGCACAAATTGGAGTACTTACAATAGAAGAACTGGCTGGAAAAAAAGTTGATTCTATCAAAGCTGTAGTAGACAAAACTATAGAACATAATGGTAAACTTACTATACATGTTGTTGATGAAATTGGCACAATTGTAGAACTAGTTGCTGAATACACTACTGAAGTAGATTACTCGAGAGCTGATTAAGAGTGCTACAACTTGGTAGATGAAGTGGTAGAAACTTCTATTGCAGATACCTAGAGCTGTGAGGAAGCAAATAGTGATTGTGTGGATGATATATCCAAGGTAGTTGCAATCATACTTACTGAAGCTGACTCCAACTTTGATGATGTAGTAGTCTTAGGTGGAGAATGAGGAAGGGAGGCTATGACTTGTGCTGCAATTCTTACTGGATCACTTTCTTCATCTCCTTCCTTATCTTCGTCATTAGCTTCTTCCTCTTTCTCTTCATCATCATCCTTCATCAATTCTCGACATTCCTCAACATCAATGGTAACACAAGGTGTGTTATCTTCTTCATCATCATCACTATCATCGTCATCCTCCTTGATTTCCATTAGGTCTTCACTAGGCTTGTGTAGATGATAGATGTTCTTCCACATGTTTGTTGCATCTCTAACCACATGCTCAATATCTTTGATTAAAATCAAACATGTATGGGATATTATCATCATTTTATCTTCATTCTTTTTCATTGCTTCCTTGACTTTTGCATCTGTGAAACTCGATAGAAATTGCTTTAGTGATTATTCATATATGTCTTTAGCAGTTTGTACAACTGATTCTCACCTTGGCTACAATCTTGCCAACAATTCATTTGAAATCTGTGGAGCAATCTCATCTGGGGAATATTTCCATTTTCCCATTTTATTGAGCACTAACTCCTCAATTTGCATCTTCTTAGCATCTATTCTTGTCTCAAACTTTAAGGCTTTGAAGTTTGTGATGCCTGCTCCTTCCATCTATTTTAACCTTTCCTAGAAGGTAAGTGGGGGCTTGTTGAGCACAACTTTAGTCCCACCTTTCTTCTTTGATCTTCTTGTAAATACAATTGTGGAGGCCTTGGGTGACTCGGTAATGATTACGCTACCCTTTTTCTTTGCTAGCTCTACCTCCTTAGATTCTTCTTCTTCTTCTTCTTCTTCCTCCTCTTCATCGTCTCCTTTTCCCTTGGTAAGCATAAGAGGGCCACTTGCAGTTTTCATCTTGGCTATCTTCCTCTTGCCTTTGCTTATTGCCTGGGGTAGCTTGATTTTAAGCTCAGTTCTAGCTTTTGCCTAATCGTATCTTCCAAAATTTGGTTGCTTAGGATCTCTTCCTTATCAATTTTAACCTCATAAGGAAGAGATTTCACCCATGCAATTCTAGGTCTAAATGCCTAAATATACACTCTATCATAGTCAATCATAAAATATACATTATCTTTATAATCCTCAACAAGCTTAGGAGGAATCTTGAACCTATTGTTCATCTTCTCCCTGAAATCTTCAAAGTAGTTATCCATAATGCTATCAAAATTTATACCCATTTCAGTAATGAAATCATTAATCTGATACAGAATTGGAATAATTTTTTCTCCATACTACTAAACCTTTTGATGTGAAAAACTTTTGAACATAAAAGAAAATACATCTTAACAATGGACCAAATTTGTAGGGGATATTCTTAGATGCCTTGATACTGTCCATGTTTTTCTTTAACTGCTTCAACAATAACTCTGATAGATCAAATTCCATATTTTTCTTCACAACTTTATATGCCAAATCAACTGCCTCACTGACTAGAGCTATAAATCTTGTGAGCAATTACATGAATGCCAAACCTTAATTCCACATTAGAAATAGTGCTAATCTTTAAACCTCTACTATCCCACTTGGATAGGGTTTTGGTAGTTTTAGCTTTGTTCAGCATAGGAGACTCATAATCTTGTGAATCATTTTCTTTGTGATCAATACAGGTTGTTCTAACTACAATTGTCCATTATGCACATGACTAAGAATATACCTAATCAATTTAATCTGGAAACTCCTTAGCATATGAGGGATATGGGTTAACCCTTTGGTCTCTAGATTCTTATGCTCAAGTTTCAATGAACCATCAACACGTATTTCTCCTAAGGAACTATCCATCTCTAGTGTTCTAATCTCTTGAATAGAACACTTAAAATGAGTGCAAATGTCATTAATTAGAAGTACCTTTGGAGGAATTTGAGATTGAGCTCCATTAGGGTCCAGTGACTCCATAACTATTGGTACTAACTATAAGTTTGGTGCTTTCCACTCCACACCCTTTACAACCATCTCCGATCCTCCTTTTTACTTTGCTACTACTACTACTTCTAGATGCCATGACAACTCGATAAATGAGAGAAATTTTTCAAACAAATTCTTTGCTAGAATTTTTTTTTGAAATCTCTTGTATGCACCTGGAAATGCTCTGCTCTATGTATTCTAAAGTCATGGTGAAAAATGAAGTCAAATTCTGCCCTTTTCATAAAAAATTCTCCATTAATGATAGGTACCATAATGACATAGTGCATGGAAGACTATCATCCACTCACTAGCTCAGTAGAAGCTTGTGACTAGGTGATTGAACAAAACTTTTATTACTCCTGACCTAGCTCAATTGAGTCTATGACTAACCTTTCTCAATATGACCTAATTTCATGTGATCCCTTTGTATCTGAAATACTAATTTGGATATTTTTCTTTCTTTCATTTGGAACTGTTTGAGATATAACTTGAAGATATAGTTCTAGTTCCTCCTTCATTAATCTAATTGGAAGTGGTGAAGTCACCTACTTCTTGAGTGACATGGCCGTCATTTGAACTATTTTCTCAGTAGATTTGGGAATCCACTATTGTCTCATCTACTTCTTGATGTTCTTAGCTTTGGCTTTCTTTTCATCTTCAACTCTTCCTATATTCATGCAGTTTTTAGCTATATGACCAAGTTTAGTGCATGTATAACATCTTACTATTGTATGCCTCTTTCTCAAGTGATGCCTTGTATGGTCTATGCCAATGTGTCCATATTCTCCACAATAATTACATCTAAACTGAGTATTAGAGTCCTAATCAAATATTACTTTGACAATTTTTTTAGCTAGATTGAATGATTTGGATTTGCATTCAGATGCCTTGTGACCTTGTTTCTTGCATTTGTGACATTTACCTTCAAATTTTGTTTTCTCCTTGCATTCATTAGCTTTATGACCATGTTTACTATAATTGTAGCATTTTCCATCAAATTTTGCCTTTCCATTGCTCCAACATTTTTTTGATGTATGACCTAAATTACCACAGTGATTGCAAGTAGGTATTTGATTCCTTTGTGCACCTTCTTCTTTATATCCAAGTTGTGCTTTACCTTTTTGCCTATAAAGATTATGCTCACTTTTCTAATTCAATTGATCCATGTCTACTTGAGATTTCATTATCCTTTCATTGAGTTGCTTTTTAGAAATTAGATCAGCTTTCAATTTTTCATTGATTTGTCTTTTAGTGATTAAATCATTCCTTAAACTTTCATTTTCAGATCTCAAATTTATGATTTCCTCATTTGCATTGGAGAGCTAATTGATAAGGCTTTCTTACTGAAGGGATTGACTTTGAGTTTCATTATTTCTTGTCTCCAAGTCTTCACTTTCCTTATTCCTTTGTTCCAAGATTTCACACATTCTAATTGACTAAATTTCCTATTCTGTTTTCAATTTCCTTACGTCTTCTTGTAGGGATCCATTCTTTTCTAGGAGTTCTTTGAGTACCTCATTTGCTTCATCTGTACTGCTTGAGGGCAAAAAGTCTTCAATCTTTTCTTCAACATACTGATGGTCATTCATTTGTTTTGCAAGTTCCTTCCTTCTTTTTAGGGATTGGGAAAGATGCTCTTTTTCTTCCTTGACTTGAGCTATGGCCATCTCTAGATTTAGCTTTTCATTATCAATAGCTTTATCAAGTCTGAATATCTCCATTGCCCTTGATCTTTGCACAAGTTGTTAAACTTTATCCTAAGAACAACAAAGCTCTAATGCCAATGGTTGGAAATAATCAAGAGTAGCTAGGTTATTGAGAGGGGAGGGGTAAATCACTAACCTCAAAAACTTTAAATCAATTTAGCACTTAACAATATAAATCATTCACCATTCATTCATATAATCTACTGCATGCATGAGAAAAGATAAACATTCATAACACATGAACACAGTATTTTGGTGACCTAGAAACCTTCCAAATAGAAAGTAAAACTAGGGTGGGGATGATACCTGCAAAACTTCACTACTATAGTATAAAGTTGGCCTATTAGGGCTTACATTGACCATTTATGATGATCTGTCCTATTAAGAGAAGTTTAGATTGCTACATCCACCTTGTTAGAGGTTTTACAAACATACAACGAAGTATGTACTCTGTTAAGAGATTTAAACAAAGACTATTGAGTCTACCATATTAATGAATTTAGAAAATTGATTCACCTGTCAAGAAGAAATAGTAGATCTAACTTAAAACTTGATTATTAAATAGATCCTTGAAGTAAAGATCACCTCTTATGACTAATAAAACTTTACTGCTCCTTGTAGACCTTGTTGAATACTTTGCTCTACTGCTGATTCACATTCACTCTTCTCAAAACATTACATATCCATTCCTTGATATATTTATCCATTACTCTTACATATTACAAATGATACAATACATTATATATATCATTCCAATATTTACAATTACAAGGTTGGCTAAAGCACAAGTAAACAAAATATTATTGAGTTGGCCAAATAGTAGAAACTCGGGTTCTAAAAGTTGACTTGGTGAACTTTTGATACTTGGTGTCCATTGCATTACTTAGCATCATCATGCACTTGGTATAAGTAGAAGCTCAATCCATACTAATCACACAACATAGCTTCAAACTCAGTAACCATTGAAGACTTGGTAGATATGGTGTCACTTAGCGGATACTGAATCCTTCATTTACCTTGCATTTACTCAGTAAACACTATACATTCATTACTCAGTAGATTCTAGCTTCATATCACACAAACTAATGACTCAATAGACACTATAAATCTCGATGACCACTGTCTATTTAGTA
Source organism: Cupressus sempervirens (assembly GCA_028749045.1). Classification (NCBI taxonomy): domain Eukaryota; kingdom Viridiplantae; phylum Streptophyta; class Pinopsida; order Cupressales; family Cupressaceae; genus Cupressus; species Cupressus sempervirens. Next base: position 450,302,389 of record CM053787.1, read on the forward strand.
AACACTGCTAGACTACATATTCACTTGGTAGCTTTAGGAATGCTCAATGTGAATTACTTAACTAATGAACTTACTAGGTAACCATTGAATGCTTGGTATAAACTATAGACTGAGTGATGAGCTTGGTAACCATACAAAATTGAATAAATGTTGTCACTAATGAAAAATACAACATAATGCCAACACAATGATTCTCATTCTACAACTTAATCTTAATTTTTCCCTTTCCAACAATCTAATAGGGTTCATTATCCCCGAAATAAACAAGCCCAAAATCCCCTTGGACATAATCAATGAAATAACCTCTATGAGGTGTAGCATGAAATGAAACACATGAATAATCAATACTTTCTAAAGATAGAAGAAAAGCATCCTTTTTGGATTTGTTACTTACCACATTTGCCTCATTGTTCCCTTTTGGTTTATTTTCTTCATTTTTCTTTCAAGCCCAACAATATTTCTTCTTATGCCTTGGTTTCCCATAGTACCAATAGTCATTTGATCCTCTTGATTGAGACCTCTTCCCCTTTGACTTTCCTCTTGATTTCCCATGATTTTCATAATTATTTCCTCTCTTAGTCATTCTAGTTTTCTCATTCAAAATAACACTGATCACATCATCATATTAGAGGGTATTAGATCCAGAGATAGAATTACTCATAGTCATTCCAACTTTTAAGAAAAGAACACAAAATCAAGAGAGCTCTAATTTTGTCATAAAAGTTAATATCCATAGAAGATAACTAACTAGTAATAGTATTAAACTCATTTAAATGATTGACTATAGATCCACCTTTTTCTATTTTCATAATAAATAAATGCTTCATGAGAAATGCCTTATTTGAAGTCGAGGGCTTTACATATAGTGTCATTAGGATTTTCATCAACTCTTCCATCATCTTTGCTTTTGTAATGTTAAATGTCACTGATGGTGCCAAGCATAATCGAATGCTTCCAAGTGTCTTTCTATCTAAAATATTCTAGTCCTCATGTCATAGTTCCTTGATTCTTGGTTTTTCCTTGAAATAACTTCCGTAAATCCTTTAGATAAAGATAGTCTTCCATTCGCATCTTCCATAACTAAAAGTTCTACCCATTAAACTTGTCAACCTTCAGCTTACCATCATCTACCATTGCTCCCACTCAACCATGAAACTCCCACTTAAATATAAGACTTTCCTACAAAGGATAACTGAAAAATAACCTCGATCTAATACCACTTGTTAGGATTAATCTCAAATAGAAATAAAAATTACATGCAAAGATAAATAATACCTAGAAATAATAAATCACATAGAAGATAACATAAGACACCAAGATATAACATGGTTCACCCAAACCCTAAGCTATGTCCACCAAAAAACAAGTCCAATATTATTACAATGTAGCAATTACAACCTGATTATAATTTGTAGTTCCTTATAGCTCAATACCACTGCAAGAAGCAATTTTCACATCACACAACAAAAAAGGATAGCTAACCATAAGCCCTTTTACACAAGTATTTATGCTTCTTTAGGTTTACAAAATGTTAGCCATATGTCACCCATATGTTGGCCACAATATTGGCCATGACCTGAACCCCAAAGAATTATGAAGTATGTATAGTACTTCCCTAATCAATCACCACAAACTAACAACCTGTAACCCCACAATTTTAAGATTCTCTCCACTTTGCAACCTTAACTTAGATGCTAGCAATGTTTCCTGTGATGTCGCATGAACCTTGTAACTAACTTCTTTGCAAGATCATCACCCTCAAAATAGTTAGACAAAATAATGGAGAGATCTAGGGATCAAAAGGCTTTCGTGACTTCACAATTTAAAACACTTAGGACCATAATCTTATAACATATGAAATAAAACAAAGAACTTAGGGATATGGAAATTTATACCTATAACCAAAATTTTATTATATCCCTATTTATTATTATTATACCAATTCATGAATGACCTTGCAAACCATAATGTGTTATAAACAATTTAGGGTTTTTCTTGAAAAAAGACAACATTTTAAGAAACCCTAAGCATGAAAATATATTTTCTTCCTAATTTTCACAAAAAATCAAAAAGTTTAATCTTAGTGAAAATTAAAACCATTAGGTCCTAGTAAGACACCCTGTGAACTTTGGTTTTTACATATACCTTTTGTGAAATACCTTAGAATCTTTGGAAGCAAATGATATACTAAGAAAGATGGTAATATTAGAAAGCTTGATTCTAGAAGTGAGGAAAGAATTTTTTTGGTTATTCATTAAATAAAATTATATAGATGTTTTAATTAGAGAATATAGACTATCATAGAAATTTCAAATGTGAGAGTTGATGACAAGTTTATGATTCAAGAAAGGATACTTGATTACAATTCTAATGAAGAGAAAAATCCAAGGACTAACATTCAGAATGTTGAGCATGAATTATTTAGTGAAACTAAAATTGATGTACAAACTAATTTGAAAGGAGAATTTCAGAGAGAAGAACCTAAACCTAATCCTAGAATAGAAATTAGTGTTGAACAAGTGACACCTAACATAAATATAGAAAAAAATTATCCTATTGATGAAATCATTAGAAGTGTGAACAAAGGAGTTATAATAAGAAATAAGGTTAGTGAATAATTTTGTTTGATTTCTCAAGTTGAGCCTAAGAATGATGATGAATCTTATAAAGATGATTATTGGATTAAAGGAATGAAATAATTATTAGAAAAGATTAAAAAGAACAAGACCTGGGAATTGGTTCCTAGACCTAAAGATAAGAATATTACTAGAACTAAATGGGTATTTAGAAACAAGATGAATGAATGAGGTGAAGTTGTGAGGAACAAAGCAAGACTTGTTTGTAAAGGGTATTCACAACGAGAAGGAATTAATTTTGAAGAAATTTTGCACCTATTTCTAGATTAGTAGTGAGAATGTTTTTGGCATATGCAACTAACAAGGACTTTAAATTTGATCAAATGTATGTCAAATCAGATTTTTTGAATGGAGAACTTAAAGAGGTATATATTGAACAACTTGATGGTGGTCTGTTGATAGATGAAAAGGATATAGTTTGTAAATTGAAAAAGGCATTATATGGACTAAAACAAGCACCTAGAAACAAGGCATTGTAGATTTAGGATTTGTAAATGGTAATGTTGATAGTAATTTATACCCAAGGAAAAATAATAATTGTTTGCTAATTGTTGTAGTATTTGTGGATGACATTATTTTTGTAGGTAATGATGAACTAATAAGACATTTTCATAATATATAAAGAAGGAATTTTAGATGATTATGATTGGAGAGATGAAATACTTCTTGGGATTGCAATTGGGTATTTTTATGGCTAATATTCACCAATTAGCTAATAATTTTGTTATTAAAAATATTTAAAATTATTATATTTTTTATGAAATTTAGTTCAAAAAATATTTAAAATAATGTAATATTTTCTAATTAAATAATAGAAACTATTTTTATTTTTCAAAATAATGTAAGATTCTCGAATATTTTTATATCATTTTTTGGAGGGGGTCACTTAAAGTTTACCCTAGATTGTAAATTATTCAAAATAAATAAGGAATTTTCATATCACAAGCTAAGTATCTTAGATATCTATTGAAGAGATTTGGATTAGAAATTTGTTAACCTATTGGAATGCCTATGATAACTTGTTGTAAGTTATCTAGAAATGAATAATCCCCTAGTGTTCAACAAAAGGAATATATATCTATGATTGGTGGATTACATTAATTAACACATACTATGCTTGATATAACTAATGCAGTTGGGTTTGTGCCAAGATTTTAGGTAAATCTTAAAAAGACACACCTTGCAATAGTAAAAATAGTTTTTAGATGCTTGAAAGGAACACCTAATTAGGGTTTATGGTATGAAAAACCACATGATTTTACATTATATGGATACATTGATCCTGATTGTGCAAGAGTGGATGACGAACAAAGAACTAGTGGTGGAGCATTCTTCTTGGGAGGAAGAAATGGGATTGTACTTCATATAGTACAATAGAAGAAGAGTATATAGAACTAGAAAATAATTGTAATCAAATTATTTGGATGAAGTATATGTTGAAAGACATGGGAATTGAGTTTACTATGAGAATTTTATCATACATTGTAAGAATACAAGTATAATGAGTATGTCAAAGAATCCAATGTTACATTCAAAGACAAAATATATATCCATTAAGCATCATATTTTAAGAGAGAAAGTTACAAAAAAAGAAATCAAATTAGAATATGTTAGCACAAAGGAGTAGATGGAAAACATATTTACAAAACTTTTGTCTATGAAAAAATTTGAGTACTTGAGAGGTATGCTTGGAGTTATGCCCAAATCAACTTTATAGTAGTTGATGTAGAGATTTCATCAGTTTGGTTGGTAGAAGAGAACTATTTCTTTACCTAGATCATATTATTTATGTTTCTTCTATGGGAGAGTATCTGTGTTTGAGATGAGAGATTGAGGACTCTTGGTATTGGTATTTTATAGTGTCTTTAGACACTTTAGATTGAATAGATTGTTTTGGAAATGATTGAACTTACACAATTCACATAATGATACCTTTGTCATTGATATCAATGAGGGAGAGAGAGCAACACATGAAAAACAATCCTTTGGAAGAGAGAAGTTATTTATGGAGAGAAGTGTACATGAAAAACATTATCTTGATATATTCCTTATGAAGAAGAGTAATATATATTGATGTCAATGGGAAGATAATATTATATATCGGGGAGATAAAAACCTTCCTTGTGCATACTAGTTATTGTATGGTTGTGATTTGAACATGAAAAATGATTTACAACCAATTTGAGATAGAGATATTTGTTTACATTCATGGGTAGCATGAATGGGGGAGTAAAGGTAGATGAGAAACAAATATATTTGGTATTCATGGTACATAGTTTTTTTTTTTATATATTGTACCATCAATGCCCAATAGAGAGATTCTTAGCATGAATGTTGATGGTATTATCATAGAAATGCAAGAGACATGATTCTAAGCTTATGTATTGCATTCATGACATAGTTTGTTGTTAATGTCAACATAGACCTTATTTTCTAAAGAATTTCAAAGTTACAAAGGAAGAGTTGTTTGGTATGGTCACCAGTCAATGGGTTATGTGGTGCTTGTCATGATGTTATGTCTATGTTCATAAAATGAGATATGTAGTTATGACTAAGTTATGAGATGTTTTCTAGAAATTACTTTTAGAGGGAGTTTATGGAAAGTGGTTACTGGTAAAATGATTATATCTTTTTAAAAAGATGTAATCTAGTTAAGTGGGCTTGGAGGAAGGTCCAAGACATATTGAAGATGCTATGATCAAGATAGAAAAATTAGATATGTAGTTTGAGCTAACACATAGAAGACTATTTAGAGTATTATTTCTTGTGAGTTGAATACTATAAAAAATCAGTGGAAAAAGTTAATTATAATGTAATGTGTAATGTAATATCTTAAAGATTTCCTATATTATTATTATTGTAAATTGGGAAAACATCAAGGTCCACTCAATATTTTTTTAAGGACTTGGTATAAAGGAAAAGTTATTTCCTTGGTTGTAATCATCAGTGAGATCATTTATGTTATATGAACTTGTAAGTGAGATCTATTGTGGATAATTATTGTGTGTGCAACCTTGAATGCCAATTTAGCTAAGTCAAAGAAAAGGTTGATGTGGATTGATGTACTGTGAGCTTTAAAAGAACTATATTGGCAAACAATTTGTTATTTATTTATTTTAGAGATCTTAGATATGCTTATCTAGAAGACTATCTTATGAAGACTATTTTTGAGGCTATTTGGACAATGGGTTCAGTTTTCCTCCTTTTAACTCCTAATAGGGTTAGTACAACTCCTAATAGGGTTAGAATCTCCTAATAGGGATTCAAAGTCTCTTAACAAGGACTCTTATGTACTAATTATATCTCATTGAATCTTAATAGGGTTTATCCTATCACAAGGAAATTTTATATTAGCACATCATCTTGTGGGCATCATTCCAACTAGGTTTTTCTCTTTGATCAAGGGTTTCCCTAGTTAACATATCTGGTGTTATTGTGCATGTTTATCTTTCTATGGGTGTTTTATGTACTATTTACATGTTTCAAAACTAATAAATATATTGAAATTTTTTAAACCATATACCTGATTTAGCCCTCCCCCCTCCCTCCCTCTTAGTTATCTTGGTAGACTTCACTTTCTAACAATTGGTATCAGAGCTTGGTCATAGGTTTGAATGCTATAGGCCACAACATGTAACATGAAGAGGGAGATTTTTGTCAATGTTCCATCATCATTTTTTGTATTTTTTACATGGCTTAACCACCTCATATGGTTCTATAATACTATTGGTTGTATCAAGAATTGATAGACCAATCTTTTGATGCAAAAATAACCCATCCCTTTCTCACAATATCTTCAATATATGATTATTACTTGTGTGTTCCTCATATCTTATCATTTTCTTATAAAATATGATCTCATATAAATATCCATACATACATATACCATCATACACAAAATTTACATAACATAATTATAATATTTTCATACTTTTCATATTAAAAATATCTTGTTATATATCATTTTCATTTACTTTAAACATATTTTTAAAAAAATATCCCAACCTATTAAGTGAGGGGTGGCATCTAGGATTTTGTCCCTACATTACCAAGTTCTTGAATTGTCAAGAAAAATCAATTCCTTAGCCACTTTATCCATTATTTACCATATTCTCTTACTCTGCGATGACAAACTAACTTTATGCTTTCCAACCAAAGATCACTCCAATTGATGTACTTATATTAGAAAACATAAATATATCATCTATGATCTCTATTATACCATATTCTAAAATTATGTTCATATATCTTCTTCTAGTGAAGTTTCTTGACTAACATCGTACCTTTATTAACAATTATCCTTTTTCAGACTTGAGAATTTCTTCATTAACTAAAACCAAACTTGTAACTTTAATTCATGCAACATTAACATATAAGAGTAATTCTATAAATGAAATCCATGTTATCATACTAGACAACTTTCCAATTAAATAACCTTTATGTACATACCAAAATCCATACTCTTTAATACCCTTGAGTTATTTGAATATTCTTTTCACTACAATTAATTGAGATTTCTTTGGATTAGAGGAAACTCTAGCTACTAACCCAACTACTTGTGTTATATTTTGTTTTCTTGGTACCACATACTATAGCTTATAGATCATAGATTTTTATAGTTTTCCATCCACTACTTTAGAATAATCTTCCATGGATAGTGGACAACCTATTATCATAAGATTACTAATAGGTTTTGACTCTTCAAGTCCAAATGTTTTTAATATCACTTTCACATACTTGGCTTGACTTATGTAGATGCCATCTTTAAGGTGATATATTTGCAAACCTATGAATAATGTGATTTTACCAATCATAGATACTTCAAACTCTTACTTCATTTCTTTTGAGAATGCAATACTCATTACATCATTTCCTACAACTATGATATCATCAAAAAATATTTTTGCAATCAACATCTTGTAATCACAATTTATCTTCAAGTACATGGGTAAGTTGAAGTAGTTGGGTCTCACTTTTTGACAAAAAGTGGAAGTGTTTTTCTTGTTTTTGAAATTTATTGTTAGTGATGTCAAAATTTGGTGTATTTAGAGATTGAATATAAAATAACTTCAGAAATAAAAATTGTAGTGTTTGGAATCTACTTTATGAATATGTAATTTATTTGTGTATCCATATGATAGATTTTTTTTTGGTATGGATCTTTAATAACCACTTTTTCAAAATGCCTATTTTAGGACCATACCACACTCATGTATGGACACCTTAATTTGACACAAATAAATGACTTTTTGTAAATCCTTTTAAATGAAGCTGCCTAACACACCAAAGATTGATGATAACATTTCTTGTTAATTTTTTCTTTAGTAATTTCATTTTATTAATTTTAATTGGCTATAAAGCTAAATTTTAAAACCTCTCATGTATAGACACCATAATTTGATCAAAATTTCACTTTTTTCAAAAAAAATTCTAACTTCAAAAGAATTGAATGTAGATTGATGAAATATAAATTAATTTAAGAAAAATCATAAAATAAAAAGTTATTAAAGTTTTAGTGAATGTTTCTATTTTACATTTAGGTATCACCTTTGATTAAAAAATAATACAAAAATAGTAAATAAAATCATAACACCATAAAATTTATATTTCTAAACTTAGGACAGTGAAAGCTCTAATGGGTGTTTGTTTCGTAGAAAAATTTGATTGGAAAGACACTCTAAAAATTAGGGCAAGGAATAAATTTGTTAGTTCAATGCCTTAGCAAAATTTTGAGAGGTCAAGGCATAGGCTTGGTCTCACCAAGCCTATCCCAAACCAAAATCCAAGGCAGAAAACAAAACTGTAAGAAATGGGCACCTATTATTTGAAATTCAAAAAACAAGTACCTATTTTGAAAAATTAAAAGTGGCATTTAAAATCCCCCCAAATATTAAAAAATTTAAAATTTTAGAAATGGGTACCCATTCTTTAAAATTAAAAAATGGGTACTCAATTTTAAAAAAATGGGTACCCTTTTTTCACTTTTAAAAAATAGGTACCTGTTTCTAAAAAATTCAAATTTTTTTATTTTTTGAAAAAATGGTACCCATTTTTTGAAAATAAAAAATGGGTATGCAATTTTTCAAAAATAGGTGCCCATTTTTTAAATTTAGGATTGGGTACCTGAGCTGAATATGGGTGCCCATTTTAAAAAATTGGATAACCATTTGTGAAGAGGTCTCATTCTACAAAATTGACTTCCACAAAATTGCAACCCAACATTTTGCATTCACCCACACATTGTTTCTATCACTCATTTTGGTGAACCCAATATTGATTAAGTATGAATTCATCTTTTACCATGATCTTGGGCATGTTTTAGTCCATACAACACTTTTGTAGTTTCTACACCATATTCTTTCCTTCTAAAGTAGCAAACCTTGTAGAGTTCTATGTAAACTTAATCTTCTAAGATATCATTTAGAAATGCTCACTTGGCATCTATTTGATAAACTTTAAATCCTTTGTAATAAGTAAATTTAATAAGTATCATTACTCCTTCAAGTCTATCTACAGGTGAAAATGATTCTCTATAGGCTGGGACTTCTTGATGTGCATATGCCTTGCAAACTATTTATGCATTATTTTTTACCACCTCACTTGTTTCATCCTTAAAAAAAAAAAAAAACCCTCTTGGTACCAATAGAATTCATTTCCATTATTCTAGGTACTATTTTCTAAGTTTGGTTCTTCTCAATTTGTTCTAGTTTCTCTTTCATGGATTTCATTCAGTGTTCTTCTTTTAATGTGTCATTCATTGGGGGGTTCAAATTTAGATAGAAAATGCTTATCTATCCTTTCTTCTTATTAGCATAACACACTCTTATCACCAATGAACTTGATTTAGCTTGACACACCTTGGTAATACAGGTCTTCTTTGGGAGCTTCTTCAACCACTTGGACTAATTCATGTGCATTTATATATTATTCCATTAGTTTTTTTCTAGAATTTTGTTCAATTGGTTACATGTAGACAAATCTGTGATATTCTTGTTTTACTTCAATAAACAAAATTTCTTCTTCTTCTTCTCTTTCATTATATTCCTCATGGATAACTCCTTCTATAAGATAACATGTCTTCTTGTTTTTGTTCTTGGATTTTATGTCCTTCCCCTTCTTTTCTATTTCAAGACATCTAAAAGGTGGCCAATATTGTTTCATTAGAAGCACTTAAATAGTAGTATACCTTTGTATTTTCCACTTTCACTAGGTAGCCTCCTACCAAGAAACACTTCCAATTTAGCATATTATTTTTCTTTTGTAAAAATAGATTCATAAAAATCAGAATAGTAAGTAGAAGAAATACTTGAGATATCCTTTTCTTTTCTTATAGGGGCAAAAGACACAGATGCCTTGAAATCAACTACTATCTTAGGCATAATGTTATCAAACTTACTCAATTCAAAAGTAGTCGACTTACTTATCTGTGCATCCAAAGTAATTACATCGATGCCTGTAGGTATAACTTCTTCAATAATTGAGACTCTAATGCATACTGAGGCAATAAATTTCTAAGTATTTTACTTACCATGTCCTCTTCCTCAAGAGTACGTTTAGTTGCACCTCTCATAGAGGAAACAACACCTTTAATCCTTTTGCTATATTGTTCAATAGTCTCATTCTCCATCATCCTTATTTCATCAAAATTCCCTTATAGGCTATTTACCTTAGCCTTCTACACATGGGAGTCTCCTCCATAGAATCTCTCTAGTTTCTTCCACATGTCATGAGAAGTCTCTAGCTCTTGGACATTGATGTATTTTGTATCAAGTACGGTGCTAGCTATGACTTCCATAGTAAAAATATTCTCTTTTTAAGACTTTAGTTGATTTACATTGAGATTTCATGCAAGAAGAACATATCTTGTAACTAAATGATTCCAATATTTCTTACGCATATCTCTAACATAGAGCTTTATATGCTATGCCACACTAGGTTGTTTTCTCTTGTAAACTTAGAACATTCCTTCCTTATCATCTTGGATATTTATGTCAAGTTTTTAGACCAAAGGGATCAAATTAGTGAGAGGAGGTGGGGTGAATCATAATCACCTTCCAAAACTTTGGTTTATAAATAACCTTATAAAATAAAATACAAGCATCCATCACACAAAAAAATCTACACATTTGACACATGGATTTTGGTATAAAAAAACCCAACTTGGATCAATACTATAGTTAGGATTAGTAACCACAAATTGTATACTCTTATAAAAATATACCTCATTATGAGCTTAACCTTGCTAGGAGTCACAAAGAAACTCTTAGATGCCACCCAAATAGTGGATTTACCTCTATCCATATTAGGAGCTTTACCCTATTAGGGGTAGCCTTGTTAAAGGAATTTAAACAATAGGTAAAGTGTCCACATACTAAGGAATTTACAAAAAACAATTTATAAGGATCCACCTAACTAAGGGGTTTTGATTATTTAAACTGTTAGTGAATAATAGAAAGAATGATCTATGTAATAACACCACCTTTGCCTAATAATATCCACTAGAGGTAAAAATCAATTCACAACATAGTCAACTCCTTGGCTGAATTACAACTTGCACTTATTCATCATACTTGGTTGACTACAATCAACAACACAAATTGTTCATCCTTCACTTGTACATACTATTTTTCCAACTCCACTACTTAATCAAACCCTAAATGTGTTACTAATATAAAATTTAAATATCCCTCTTAGATCCAACTATCATAAGAGAATCTCTCATGTTCTACAATGCTCCTACATGATCATACCAACAGGTTCATAGAAATTTATTCCAAAGGTCAAACATATTTTGACCAACCACTTGCTTCAGGGGGAATCTTCTCCAAATATTATTCTTGACCAATATGATGCTAGATTATCACCTCCATATGTTTATCCATGTCTTTGGATCACTAATGAATCATCCAAAGTCATTGTAGTCTTGTTACTGGTCACCAATCATCATCTAACTAACTCTTACTCAAGAACTCATTCTTTTTTAACCTCTCCATCAAACCTACCACTGCTTCACTTGTCATCTTTCCTTCCTAGAACTGATTTACCTTTAATGATAATGATTTACTATAATAATCACAATAAATTTACTAACTTCTTTACCTCATCATGTGATCACTCAACTCTATTCAACATGGATTTGACAAACCAATCAAATCACCTATACCTTGTCACTAATTGTTCTAGTAGTTGCACTATGAATTCACTAATCATCTTACTCTTCTCTTTAGAAATAGTTGTCTCTTGACCATTACATACATTGATCTTCACCACAAAACTCTATTCATCATAGTTATGCTTGCAACATACTAGGAACACTTGATCAATAATTGAAATTGATGACAATACAATAACTAATTATCATACAATCAAATATGTAGTGTGACATTAATAACATCACTAGTAATCACACAATAAGCTATATCATCTAGGCCAACATAACCATGTAATTCTTTGTATGCCCCTCATCTCTACCAATCTATTGCCCCCTATGAGGAAAAAAGCTTCCTAAAATAAGATTTTGTTACCCTCAAAAATTAATTCAATGGTAAATTAATTAATTCAGATGTACAAGCATAAAATAGTTATAAAATAAAAAATATGCAACTCATAACCATCAAATAATAACATACCATTGTCACCAAGTTAGGAATTTCATACATTGACATAAAGCATGGAATTTTGGTAATGATTGGATTGTATTATGATAATATCAATCATAGTTGAATCAATTATAAACATTACTACATAATCTATATTATATTTTAAACTTTCATGGAAATATATTAAGCCAATTATTAATAATAATAAATTTAATAATAGCTAATATAATTGATTTAATTAAATTATCTAAGGAATACTAACACATTCAAGAATGACAAAAAAGATCATGCACCCAAAACCAAAATAAGTATGGAGGGATATTACACCCTTTGGTTTTTGTTTAAATTTTGCCACAATTTTTAGAATTTATTTCTTTCTCCATTGATCTTCTGCAACTTTGTGCATTCAAGACAATGCCTAATATACAAACATTAGAGAATTTCCTAGAAATATTCTCACTAAGATTAACACCAAAAGCACCATCAAATTTTAGGACCTATTAAAACCAAAAATAGAGCTACTCATAGTCATTACCAAGTCATTATATCTTTTAGACAAGCTTAGGTTTCATTAGAACAATGGGACCATGATAGAAAGGTAGAATATGATGTAATTTTGGTTTTGAGCTAATTTTTCCAATAATGGCCTTATAAATGACCTTGACATGAATCTTGATCATGGTTTGGGTATGGGAGGCAAAATTGCACAAGTTGCTAAAATGTTGTCAAGCAACATTTTGTAAAAGTTGATCAGTATAAATAAACTTGGTTACCAATGGTTATACCTATTCAAAAGTTAGTTTTAGCCATTAGTTTTAGTGTATATAAACATGTTTTAACCATTTTGTTAATAGAACTTTGTTTCATGCACTGCCGACAGAATAACAATTGTCACTGGACTAGAATGTTCAACCAATGTTGCCTAATAGAGAAGAGAGAGGAACTCTCAACTCTCAAAATCCTATAGAAAAGGTCTTGATCATGCAAGGAATAGGAGATTTTGGATAAGGTGAGTGGATTTATAATAAGGAAAGCATAGACTTCAACGAATTTTTTTATTTATTCAATTTTGGCAATGGGTCACTTGAACTAGGTTGGGTGAATGTCATAGGATAGAACCAAAGGGGGTTATAGAAAAAAAATAAAAGAAAGTAAAGAGCCTATAGAGTTAGATATTTAATCTACCTATAGTGTATTTTTTCACCATTATTATCAACAATACATGCTTGGATCAATCAATCTAACATTGCTAAGTGTTGGAAATGAAATAGTATCAAAGTAAACAAGATCATTTAGACTTATCCAAGCCAAGGAAGATATCAATAAAAATATATAAAGATAGCACTTTTTTTAAGATAAATGAATCCCATAGGAAGCACTCCAAGATTCTTCTACTCTATTAACAACTTAAAAATACCAACAAGCACTAGATTGAACACTACTTCAAGGAAAACAAATTGCAATAGAAAAGTTGGTACCACTTTCATTCATAAAAATAGGGTTACAATAAAATGGAAGATAAAATCAAAAATTTTACCAACCCTAGAACAATCAAGAATCTTCTTATTTATAGGCCACTATCTACAACATTAGGTAGGAAGTAACTTCTTGTTAGAGTGGGGTTTCTATTGCACCAAAAGATCGATCTATCAATGCCCTATACAACCACAACTTATAGTACAAAGGAGGCAGTTAAGCCCTTGTCATGAATCCCAAGGGGAGCAATAATTTTTTTTTCCAACAATCTCCCCCTCAACATTATCTGAGGGTTTGAGGATTCAAACTTATGACCAAGCTCTGATACCACTTGATAGAGTGGGGTTGTCATTGCACCAAAAGACCAATCTATTAATGCTCGATATAACCACTCAACTTATAATACATAGGAGGTAGTTAATCCCTTGTCACAAATCCCAAGGGGAGTGCTGAAAAAATTTCTAATACTTCTTATCCTACCTAATTCACCTACTGCCTTTATTTTTGATATTTACAAAATCTACTACCATCTTCACACATAAACTACTATGGAAGAGGAAATAACACTTTCAAAGCCATGAAAGAAGGGTAGAAAGTGTTGGAATAATTGATTAATTGTGTATTATATTTGATGTTAAACAAAATTTCATATCATTACTAGTCAATGTATGCCAAGCTCCCTTGGGTATTGAAGAAATTTTTCTAGTGTCTATTGACCATTCTAGAGTTTTCCTAGTTTAGAAGACAATATCTATCAAGTTCACTTAGGTGCTAAAGGAAAGTTTGTGAAAGTTAAGTGTTTACTGAGCTCACTTAGTTAATGAAGGAAATGTTGGATGAAACCAATGTTAATTGAGCTCACTCAGTTACCAAAGGAACATTGTGAATATGTAGTGTTAACTAAGTTTACTTGGTTAACACAGGAAAGTCATGTCTAAGTTAGTGTCTATTGATTAAGGTCAGCTAACCAAGGATTCTCTTGTTTTGGCATGTTGAGTTCAATTGAATTGTCTATTGGTTCTAGCTGACTAAGGAGATGAATATTAATTATTCTAAGTTATATTCTAGTTGACTTGACAATATGAAAGATATAAATGTAAGTTGAAGTTGAGAATTGGAAAGATAAATGCATGGAATATAATTGAAGATTTAATGATGCTAAGAGGAAGTAAAACAAAAGGATAAGTAAAATATCCTTGTGAAGCTGAAAAGATACATTCAATCAAGAAGGATCAAGTATACAAGCTAGAATTGAGACCTGTAATTAGTAGTTTAGTTGCATCAAGAATTAGGTCATCTCATTATTATTCTCTAACCATTGTAGTAGTGATCTAAATCTCTTAACAGAGTTGGCTTGATAGCTATATGTAAATCCTCTAACAAGGTGGCATTTCTATTGAATTGTCCAAAAACCTCTAACAAGGCCACTTCTAACAGCATGATTAAATGCTCTAACAAGGTCAGACCTAACATTGTATTTTGTAACCTTTAATAGGGTTGGCTCTTAATGGGGATCACTTCAAAAGAGTGAAAATTAGTAAATAGTTGCAATTGGTGCTTTTTCCCAGATTGAGTTTCCATGTTAAATCTTGGTGTCAAATATGTTCATGCTTTTTCTCTTATATTTTTGAACCTAAGTTAAAGTAATAGTAATCATAGATAATATCTTACTATTTTCATGTTAAGTATTTGCCAAACATTTTAACTATTTATTGAGTTACAAGATTTATCTATGTGTTTGCTAAGCATCAATAGAGTTTAATTTTAAGAGTTTATTTAGTACTGACATCTAAGGGATCTGAGATTTATTTTTGTGGTAATTTATTCACCCCTCCCCTCTTAGTTACTCCTCTTATATTTTCAACAATTGGTATTAGAGCTTTTGGTGCTTGCAAAGAAGGTTTCAAGGACCTAAGCTAAAGATAAAGATGTCTTACAGAAAAGAGATTCCCAAATTGAATCGAGACAACTTTGTAGCATGGAAAGGACTTATGAGGTTACATCTTAGAAACTATCAATGATTCAAGTTGTAAGTATCTTGATACTAAATACAAAAATCCCACTAGAACATTATCAATTGAAGATATATTTGAAAAGAAAAATCGTAACATCATGGTGATTAACATTACATATTCTCTTAATTATGCTAAATTTGATGAAGTAAAAAGTTGTACTACAACTTATGATATGTGGATCAAACTAAAAGATATCTATGGATGAGATGATAATGTAAGAAGAGCTAAAGCTGAGAGTCTTAGAGGACAAGTTGATCAGATGAAGATGAGAGAAGATGAAACCATTGCAAAATATGTTGAAAGAATCAAAGCAAGTGTGAGTGCAATCAAAGCATTTGGAAGAGACATTAAAGAGAAAATAGTTGTAAGAAAGGTACTCAAAACCCTTCTTCCTATCAATGAAATTAGAGTGTTTGCTATTTAAGATATGATATGTGATGCAAATAACAAAATAACTTTGGGTGTTCTAGTTGGAAGATTGACAATTTTTGAGTTGGATAACTATGATAACTATGTCCCTAGTTACAAAGGTATTGATACTACATTTGAAGCCAAACTCTCACTCAAGAAAAGGAGTAAGAAATCAAAGGCCAATCATCTAAAAGTGATGAAAAAGAAGAAAGTTTAGACAGCGACCTTGAAGTTGTTGAAGCCCTACATGCAAGGAAATATTCCAAATGTAGAGGAAAGTACAAAGGTAAGATTCGTCTAATATGATTTTCTTGTGAAGAAGTTGGTCACAATGCTCCAAGGTGCCCAAATAGAGAAAAAAAGGATGAAAATAAAAGTAATAAGTGCAAAGGAAAAAAGGAATTCAAAAACTACAAGAACTACAAGTACAAAGGTAAGAAATCTTGTATCATGACTAAAGATTCTAGTAACAATGAAGATGAAATGGTGTATATTGTTGTAAAAGATAAATTCGATGATGAAGGAGATAAAGATGACACTTATCTCCCATATTATCAAAAATGACACATGGATTATTGATCGTGGCTATTCACATCATATGACTAGAGACAAAATAAAGTTTGAGCATATGGAACATTATGATTGTGATAGTGTGAGAGTTGGAAACAATGAGCCTTGTTGCATAAAAGGAAAAGGATGTATCTCATTGACCAATGAACGTAGATGTGACAATGCTTATTGGGTTGAAGGATTAAAACATAATCTACTGAGTGTGGCATAGTTGAATAACATTGGATTTAAGGTAGAATTTATGAATAGGAAGGTGAAACTACTGGATGGAAAAGAAAATTTGGTTTGATCTGGTAAACAAAGAAAAGGTAACCTATTCTATATAGAACTTAGTGAAAGTTGATGTTTTATTTGTTGTTCTCTGATTGGTTTTGAAAATTTTGTGTCAACACACTTAAGAAATTTCTAAGTTCATGCCAAGCATAATATAGATACAAAGCTACAATATGTCCTGAGCCAAAAATTCAATAGGTGTCAAGTTATTCAAGTGCCAAGAAAGTTTCAAGTGTTGAGTGACAATTGATGTCAAGCCAATATATGTGTCAAGTACAATATAGGTGCCAAGCAAGATAGAGTTACTGTAGGAGCTAAGAAAGACATAATTCCTCCATGTGCTAAGCATCAGCAATTAGTAAGTGCCAAGTAACACAGAATCAAGATAAGTGTTTGTGCCCTCAAAAACTCAGATGTAAACTATTTTTGAGCTGACTCAAGATGAATCTCAAAGGATCTAAAAGATAAGATCGAATCTATTATATTCCCTATGTAATCAACATGCAACCAATTAGAAAAATGGAGAGAGCATGCAACCAATCAAAAAAATGCAAAGAGTTGAATGCGAAAGATGGATGAATCTCAATCATAGATTCATACCTAATCCTAAGTCTCGAAACCTTTATAAGGAGGTCAAAAACCCATAATTTAGTGTTGTGTGGATTGTATTGAATGCATGAGATAATGCTAATGAAGTTTTGAAGGAAGTGAAAGGGGTGTGAAGACTTAGAGGAAGAACAACATTGCAAAATCAAGTTGATCCAAATAGAGTATCAGCACTATGAACAGAGTTATATTAGATTAAAAAGGATCAAATTAGATTGGATAGAACAAGGATCTGGAATCAGCAATTGAAGATTGTAAGTCATCAGGTCAACACATTCTACTATACTTTCTAGCCATTATATTAGGAGAATGAAAATCCTATGATGATAGGTTGGTTTAACAACCATTCTATAGAAGCTTTAAAAAGGTGTTAAATCCTTTAATAGGGTGACATTCAAAGTGAATGTTTGTAAATCCTTTAAATAGATCACTTTTAACAAGGTGTGGAGCCTTTAACAAGGAAGAACATTGATGATGGTCAAATTTTGTAAATTTAACTAGTTACACATTACTGCAGTGATAAGTTGTGCATGTCATCCCCACCCTAGTTTTACCTTTTGGAGGGTTTCTAGGTGATCAAATCTTGTGTTATCTATTTTCATGCATGTTTTTACTTTCATCTTAATTAGATGTATTAGATGCATGTAATTGATTTTAGCTAAATAGTTTTAGAGGATAAATTTTGGTACTTTTGATTCTCCCCCCCAACTTCCCACTTGTGAATTCTAACAATTAATATTAGAGCTTGGGTTCTCACAAGAAAAGCATTACAACTTGGAAAAAAAGATCTAGAAATGGAATTTTACAAACTTGGGAAGATCATAAAGAACTAGGAGATTGAGATACATCTCATTCTACATTCTCTAGAAGAATCTAGGGAAGAATTTAGGAAATCCCTACAGAGAAGAAGAGAGATTGTCATAGCTGAAACTAATACATAGTACAAGGAGATTGACACCTCAAAAGTTTTTGTAAATGGAGATTCTAAGGAATTTGATGTAGCAATAGAAAACTTGATGGAGAAGAATAGAGCTCAAGTAGAAGAGATCAAAACTCTTAAGGTTAAACAAGAATCTCTAGCCATGATGCTTTGTGATGTGACTAAACAAAAGAAGAGAGCTATTGACGATAAGGCTATGATAGAAGATGATAAGAGAAACCTTGCTAACAGATTGGAGGAAAAGTCAATTGAGCTTGCAAGAATTTCCAACATGTAGCTAGACATCCTAAGCTAGATGATGAATGCACATCATGAGTTGAATGTCAAGGACATTGAGATCTCCACACTGAAGATGCAAAATGAACAACTACAAAATGACTTGAGAAGAGAAAGAAAATTGAAAAAGGCTTCAACAAACCTAATGAAGTCATCAAGTATTTTGAACAACTTGTAAAATCACCAAGATCCAGTAATGACACTTTAGGACTAGGATACACTAGCACTAAAAAGGAGAGTCATCCAAGACTACAGAAGCAAAAAGTGACAAAGGTAAGAATATTAAACCCACTTGTCATTTTTGTGGTAAAAAGAGACACCTCTAATGTGTGTAGGAGCAAGAATTCCAATCAACATGAAAAACCCCAAAAGCAGGTGTCACTATCACAAGTGCAACAAGTAAGGACATCATACACATGATTGTAGGACTAGAACCATCAGAACACCAAGATTTGAAGGTCACTGCTACAATTGCAAAAAGTATGGACATAGAGCCTTTGAATGTAGATCAAAGCCTATGTAGAGACCAAATCAACCAACAAAGACCAAAAGTCATGGACATCACTATAATTGGGACTACAACAGTAGGCAAAGCTATCACTATTATCAAGATTATGGACACATTCCTGAAAATTGCATAAGAACACATTTCAGTGGAAGCTATAGAAAATGGTTGAGCCAAACTACATGCTTTAGTTGTTTGAGGACTGGTCACATCAAAAAAAAATACCCAACAAGGTCAAAGGCACCCAACTCAAAGTTCAACAAAGGAAAAGGGAAGGTAGATGTTGAACACATTAGAGGAGAGATGAATAAAACATGGAAGAAGAAAGATGGAAGTAGCACATCCAATGGAGGGATCACGTCACCTAAAAGGTCAAGTGGTCACACCTCATCCAACTAACCAAAAGAAGGTGTGTGGGATTGATATACAAATGCTTTATCATACATTAGTTCCAAGACAAGCAAGTATTGAAAAGGGATAGATCAGCATGAATAAATATGTACAGTTAAAATTTTTAATTTTCACAAGTTTTGTTGAGTAAAGAAAATTGCCTTTAGATGCCAAGTAAAATCTTGGTACATGTTGAGTTGTCTACTAAAGTCAGTAGAAACTGAGTGGTTAGTTGCAACTAAGTTAGTAGTGGATGTCGAGTAAAAGGAAATTTGTATTTAAGCTGAGAAAGGGAAACTCAAGTGTATGTCGAGTATTGGAAAGACAATGGAAGTTGAGTAAAGCATAATTGCTTAAGGAGCTGAGTGGACAATTGTAAATAAACTAAGCATTAAATGCTATAAAACAAGGGTATATGATCACATTTTGAATCATTTTTCACCATCATGAGCAAAGAGCAAAAGACGAGAAGAGTGCAGAATGATTTCTAGGCAGAGTTTGAAACATTTGAGCAGATTTTTACAAAGATTCAACATAGTTTCAATGATTCAAGGTATTTATACTTGTGCTGAGCTATGCAGTTTTGAAATTTCTTTGTGTTTAAACCCTAGTTTGAAGAAATGGCCTCCAACTCTATAAAACCTTAGGATAAAGAGTTGTTTGAAGTTTAGTTATTGTCAAATGAAGTTAAACAACCCAAATTTTGACCTATGCCTGAAGTTGCATATAAAAATGACCCTGCCAGAGCCTTGTTCATAATTCCTCCTAAGGTTGTAATGATTTAGGATGTTAGAAGATGCTATAACTATAAGATTGGTGTTATAGGAGACATGGAAATTAGGGAAGCATATGATAAATTGTGCAAAAATGGAGTCTTCAAAGAAGAATTCTGAATCATTGAGAAGAAGGGCATAACATGTGCCCTAGAGTTTCCTATCCTATTTAAGACTGAATGGATTAGAATTATGTTGAGTAGGATACATGATGGTATTATTCATAAGGTAATAGGGTATCCAACCCTATAAAAACCTAAAACTCTAGGAAGTGGCTCCAAAGAAGCTATTGAGAAGAATACTAGAGCTAAGTGGAACAAGAGAGGCATGACCATTGATACCATTACAGATCCTCTTGTTGATTTTGCTATTAGAGTCATATCCCATAAATTCTACCTATCTAGCAGACTCAACAGTGTTCCTTGTATTTCAGTATATGTTGGCTAAAAATTTGTTAAAAAGGATAATACTTATGATCTAGCTAAACTACAATTACAATAGATCAATGATAATTTGGGAGCTATAAGAGGAACAAAGGGAGCTCAATGCAAATTTGGAGCAGTTTTGATATGTATATTCTTCTATGTATAGAATGAATTCCCCTCTTATGAAAAGATAAGCCAGAAGACTAACAAGTCTATAGTAGCCCAAGTGAATGAATACATAGAACAAATGGGAGCTAATTGTGAGACAACCATGACCAACTATTTTGAATATTTCAAGAAATCAATGAAACAAAAACTTAGGATTTCAGTCTCACTTGTGGAAAAACATATAAATTTTTTTTTTTTTTCTTGTTGATATTGATTAGACCTACATCCAAGTATTCATACCAAGGGTAAGATGGCTTAGACCCCTAGGTTATGAGATAAATATTGATGAGACATCTGCAACAATTACAACATTGCTTGTAGAAGAAGTAGATAAAAGTGCCCAACACTTTGTTACATATGATGTTTTTAGGTCCAAAGTGGATATGGAACTAAAAATAGCCTCAACATTGAAGAAAAAGGATAAACTAGTAAGGAAGCTCAAGGCCAAATTTAGAGAAGGCACAATAGAAGTAGAGGAAGAAGAAAAAGATCAAGAGAAATAGGGCCAGGAGCCACTAGCATTAATCCAAGGCATGGGTGAAGATGTTGAAGAACAAGAAGGTGTTGAGGAAGAAGATGAAGCACCTAAGGAAAAGACCAAGAAGAGGAAAGTATAAAAGCAACCCGCTACATAGCCTAAAGGCAAGAAGAAAGCTAAACCTATCCCAACAAAACCTACCACTAGGGAAAATATAAGGTCTACAACAAAGGTGGCCAAGGAACAAGAAAAGAAGAAAACCACATAATTGGAAGGACTAGTGGAGTAAAAGAAAAGAAGGAAGTATGTGGCACCTCCAAAATTAGATGAGGAGAGGACAGAGTCTGATGATAACAACTAGTTTAGAGTGCTAAGTCACACCACCAAATCTGATTTGGAAAATATTTGTGACAACATTAGGAACAATGCAAACTTCTCAGGATTTAAAAGGCATTGATTTCAATAAGTTGACAAGAGAGGATCAAAACATAGTAGAAGAATCAACATACACCATGGTAGAAAAGTTCAAGAATACTCCACTTGAACTAGATAATACTATGCCTAAGGAGTTATATTCCATTGTAGAGAATAAATGGCATTATTGCCTAAACATGGAAAAGGAAATAAGAGAGTCATCATTGGCTTATGTGATTCCTATACTTATGAAAGGCCAAATAAACAAGGTCAATAAGAAACATGGGAGCAAATTTTCATGCAAATATAGAGCATTCAGTATTTTGCAAAATAAAATTGAAGATGTTGTGAAGAAGTCCACTTTAATGTGGAAAGTAATCTATGGGCTCACAATTGTAAAGGAAGGATAGGAAGATCCCTTTGAGGGAAGGAACAATTATGATGAAGAAGAGGAAAATGATAACGAGGAAGAAAGAGAAAAAGACAAAGAAAATAAACACAAAAGGGTGATATGGTAATTGCTGAGGAGCAACAACATGAATAGATTGTGCAAGACACACAATTGCCACCACCTAGTCCTCCACATGTAACACCACACCTGTAGAGATAGTAATTGTGAAGGATGTTCCTAACACCTCTAGTCAGAACATCAACCCACTGACTATACAGGATCTTAGAAAAGATCCTCCACTAGACTACTCTACAATCACAACTATGTACGAATCCAGTCTTGGTGAGTGTAGAGGAACTTCAAAAATCTATAGCTGAGATAACAAAGGAGAACATGAATCCACAAGAACCACCTTCATATACTCCAACAACTAGAATCAGACAACCACAAGAGCAAGCAACACAAGATGCATCAGCTAGGGTTGACACCATAGTCACAATGACTTCAACTATCAAGGAGCAAGGAAAGGAGTGAATAGGATAGAAGGATATCTATGTTCCTACAACACAAAGTCAAGGTGCACTCCCTTAAATTATAATCATTGATCAAGGTAGAGTTGAAGAGAACAAAGAGAGCCCTAAGGAAAAGGAACAAGAGGCAATTCAAACATTGATAAATTTTCCTACTATAGGGACTCCCACTGGAATGACATATCAGCTGAGCACTGACATGGTACCACTACAAATATTAGCACCAGGTTCAAGCTCTACCAAGGTAGCAAGGGTACTTCACTATGGAGACCCTGCACTTGATGAGGAGATAATCATTCTAAGATATGACTATAAAAGTATAAATATTGATCAAATTAATGAAGTACAAGAGGCACTGAAAAAGAAGAATAAACAATAGATTCTTAGGAATGAGTATAAGCAAAGGCAAGCATTGATAGAAATTAAGGACATCTTTCTAGATGCATTCAACTTACAAGTACCTAATGAGACAAAGCCCATAATGTAGCAATTATCCAACA
This sequence comes from Cupressus sempervirens, assembly GCA_028749045.1. Classification (NCBI taxonomy): domain Eukaryota; kingdom Viridiplantae; phylum Streptophyta; class Pinopsida; order Cupressales; family Cupressaceae; genus Cupressus; species Cupressus sempervirens. The sequence continues at coordinate 450,325,765 of CM053787.1, forward strand.
TAGTGGACCAGGTATAGAATGAAGACCTAGACACAAATACCAAATTAAATGAATGGTTTGAAAAGAAATTCTAGATGAAGGTAAATAAGAAAATATCTGGTGAGATAGCACTTTCTCAAGTAGAGATGGAAAAGAAGATAGAGAAGGTAAAAGCAATACCTAATAATATATTCTCATTGTACTCCAAACTGTGTGATTCCTCATACTTCACACAAGAGACTAGCTAGAGGATATTGAGCTTGGAAAGGAATTTTAAAGTATCTAGCATGTAGCTACCTAAGGATCCAAATCAAAGTGAGAAGCATTTTTCTACAATGCTTCACACACAAAAGGAATTAGTTGTACTCATAGTAGATGAGACAAACACCAAGGCCAAGCTAATACAGATTCAATTTTCTATAACCCCTCACATAGAAGTTTTGCACAAAGAAATGGCCTATGTAGAGAATGTCTTAAAGAAAGATCCCAATCTTTCTACATTAGAAGGCCTAGTACATCTTGCAATGGAGACAACCATATAGCTTAAAGCACTAGAAATTGCATTAGACAATTGGGATGTTTCTCTAAAGATCTTAATGGAGGTAAAAAAATCATTTTTGGCTAAGTATTCAATTAATTCATAAAACCCTTTGACATAAGTATCAAAATAAGGGGTCAATAATAAAGGAGATACCCAATAGGGGGAGATACCCAAAAGGGGGAGATATAATAAATTGGGGGAGATAATAAAATTTTGAGTTTTAAGGAGATAAGGACATAAAGCCAAAAGGATACAAAAACTACAAGGGAAGATGTGTGAAAGGGGGAGTAGAAATAGAGAAGAGAAAAATGATAAGGCAAAGCATGGAAAAAACATTAGTCAAATACAACATAAGGAGTTTTGAATACAGAAACAACACATCAACTCAAGGGGAGTTAGAAGTTTTGAGGTATATAGTCTTCTACAAAATTATGAACAATTTTTTGAAGTTTTGTACATATGTCGAACAAGATGTATATAATACTCATAGAGATTAGATTCATAATGTTTAGTTAAGATTTTTTGACACTCATGTCAAAGGGGGAGATTTTTGGTCTTAGATTGGTTTTGACAATTAAATGTCAACACACCTAAGAAATTTCTATGTTGATGCCAAGTATAATATAGATGTTGAGCTATAGTATGTGCCGAGCTAGAAATTCAATAGATGTCAAGTTATTTAGGTATCAAGCAAGTTTCAATTACTAAGTGAAAATTGATGCTAAGCTAGTATATGTGCTAAGTATAATAGAGGAGCCAAGCAAGATAGAATTCTTGTATGTACTGAGCATCAGTAATTAGTAAGTGTTGAGTAACATAGAATCAACATAAGTGTTTATGCCCTCCCAAACTTAGAATATAATAGTTTGATCTTATCTTTTAGATCCTTCAAGATTCATATTCATTTGGCTAAAAAATGGTTTACACCTTATGGAATTAGCATGCAACCAATCAGAAAATGCAAAGAATTGAGTAGGAAAGATGGATGAATCTTGATCATAGATTCATACCTAACCCTAAGTCTTGAAACCTTTATAAGGAGCTTGAAACCCCACAATTTAGTGTCATGTGGGTTGTATTCAATGCATGAGAGAATGCTAGCAAAGTTTTGAAGGAAGTGAAAGGGGTGTGAAGACTTAGAGGAACAATAGCACTGCAGAATCAAGTTGATCAGAATAGAGTATCAGCACTATGAACAGAGTTATATCATATCAAGAAGGATCAGATTAGATTGGATAGAACAAGGATCTAGAATTAGCAATTGAAGATTGTAAGTCAACAAGTCAACACATTCTACTATACTTTCTAGCCATTGTATTAGGAGAATGAAAATCCTATGATGATAGGTTGGTTTAATAGCCATTTTGTAGAACCTTTAACAAGGTGTTAAATCCTTTAACAAGGTGGTATTCCAAGTGAATTTTTGTAAATCTTTTAGATAGGTCACTTTTAACAGGGTGTAGAGCCTTTAACAGGGTAGGCCTTTGACAAGGCAGACCATTGATGATGGTCAAATTTTGTAACCTTAACTAGTTACATATTGCTACGGTGATAAGTTGTGGGTATCATCCCCACCCCAGTTTTACCTTCTCATTTTGGAGGGTTTTGGAGTGATCAAATATTTTTTTATCTATTTTCATGCATGTCTTTACTTTCATGTTAATTAGATGTATTAGATGCATGAAATTGATTTTAGCTAAATAGTTTTAGAGGATAAAGTTTGGTACTTCTGATTCACCACCCCCCCTCGGACACTTCTCAGAAGTATCCTTCCCACTTGTGAATTCCAACATTATTTCTCAAATAGAAGAAATCTAGTTATGACACAAAAGATCATGTCATGTGAACTTTGATAATCAAGTTAAAATAAGCAAAAATAAAAGATTAAGGGGTATTCCTAGCTTAAGGAAACTTGAAATGGGTCTATGCAAAAAATGTCAAATTGCTAAAATGGGAAAGACTAGTTTCAAAAGCAAGAACTATCATTCTAAAGAAGTCTTAGAGCTTGTGCATATAGACTTATGTGGACCTATTGGAATAGAGAGTTATAGTGGAGATAAGTTTTTCATTCTTTTTGTTGATGACTATTCTAGAATGATGACTAAAAAAATTTAGTGGTATCTAGCAAGAGAAGAAAAGGAAATTAGAAAGAAGCTTAAATATTTAAGATTAGATAGAGGTAGTGAGTTTATCTCAAATAAATTCAATAAACTCTGCATTGGAAATGGAATTAAAAGACCAGTATCAACCCTCGGTACACCTCAACAAAATGGCATAGCTAAAAGAAGGAATAGATCCATCATGGATTGTGTAAGAACATTGATGATATAAAAGAATGTTGCAATCAAATATTGGAAGGAAGCAATTAGAACTACACTACACGCCTTAAATAGAGTGTAGTTGAAGAAAGATTCAAATAGAACTCCTTATGAACTATGGTATGGTTGCAAACCTAATGTAAGTCACTTGAAAGTATTTGGTAGCAAATGTTATATCTTGAAAGAATCTAGGAAAGGTAAATTTAATGTCAAGGTGGTGAAGGCATATTCCTAAGATAATATTGTAGAAGTAAAGCATATAATAGTTTGAATTTGTCTACTCATTAAAATAATAGAAAGTGCACATCTGATAATTGATGAGTTTGCATAAAAAGAGTGAAGAAGAGAGCAAGAAAGAGCTTGAGGATTACAAAAGATTTTTTTTACTACAAACCTAATACACTACCAAATCTATTTGGAAGAAAGGAGGCTTCACCTCTTAAGTCCCCAATGTCACAATTTGAAGGACCTGAGTTGTAGTTAGAAGCTACTAAGCTATTACCAAAGCAAACCAAGTCTGATGGACCTGAGACACAAATAGTGGGACCTAAGATTAATAAAATAGTTCATGATGAGATTAGTTAAAAAAACTCCAAATCCAAAGAACCTATATTAGCAAGATATGTTAGAAGGTATCATGCACCTGACTAGATCATTGGAGGCAAATTAGATGGAAGAATGACAAGAAACAAATTGAAAGGTACATGTTAACTTGCTGAATTTAAACCTAGAAATGTTAAAGATGCTTTGGATAATGAAAGTGGATTGAAGTAATGAATGAAGAAATATAATAGATAGAGAAGAAAAAAACTTGGACTCTTATTCTTAGACCCAAGGATAAAAATGTAATTGGCACAAAGTGGGTATTCAAAAACAAGCTAAATAAAGATGGAAAAGTTTCTAGAAACAAAGCAAGGTTAGTATGTAAAGGTTATTCTCAAGAAGAAGGTATTGATTATGGTGAAAAATTTTCTCTTGTTGCAAGATTAGAAGGTATTAGAACTTTAATAGCATATGCAACACATAGAGGATTTAGAGTTTATCAAATGGATGTAAAATCTGCATTCTTGAATGGAATATTTGATGAGGAAGTCTACATAGAACAACCTGAAGGTTTTTTAGATCCTATTGAAAATTACACAAAGAATTATATGGTCTTAAGCAAGCTCCTAGACCTTGGTATGAAAGACTTCATAACTACTTGAAATAGATTGGTTTTCAAAGAACAAATGATAACAGTAGTTTGTATATCAAAGTAGGACAAGACAAGAAGATTGTGTTGGTAGAAATATTCATGGATGACACTTTATTAATAGGAAATAATGACTCATGAAAGAAATTTTTAGAAGAAATGAGTAAAGAATTTGAAATTTTTATGTTTGGAGAGATAAAATTCTTTGTTGGATTGCAAATCTAGTAGAAGAAAGATGGTATCTAAATTACTCAATCTAAATATATCAATGAGATACTGAAGAAATTGATGCAAGAGCATTGAGCTAAGATTTTGGTGGAGTTAAGCTTTTCATGGTTATGGATGTGTTGGAGACACATTGGAGAACCTTTCCTCATGATTTTATAGAGATTGGATGGATTGAGTTGAAGTTTGACCTATTTTTACCCTTGCTACTGGAACTGTGTTTTCTAGTTTTTGGGTGCCTATTGGGAGATGTGTAACTAATCTTGTGCAATGAATAAAAAGATGATATTTTCAAGGACCAATGAGCGCCTAGTGTAATATCTATGGTTAAAGGAGTAAGTTATAATTCCTTACAAGTCTAAAGATATGGAAATTCTCCTAGAGTATAATTTTTTGGTAGTTTTGTGTGATAGTTTTGTATGCTTGACTTTTGGGATGGATGCACACTCATCCTTGGTGAATCAATATTTTCAAAATTCAAGGGTTATAGAGGACCTAAATTTCTACCTTTATTTTGAAGCAGTAGTTTTAATTCTATCAGAGCTAGGAGATATTGTGATTTTTCTCAAATATCAATTTGTAGACATTTAATTATTGTTGAAGGCCGACTTGTGGCTCTTCAAGTATTTAACTTTAGTTTTTAGAATTCTAGGTTGACTTGTGGCTTAGATTAGTATAATTAGGGATTTTTTGGAGTCTTTTAGTCATGGAGGATGGTTTGATTCATTAAGTTTAGTCTAGGGAGCAACAAAAAAGCAAGTTTTTCCTAAGTCTATGGACAAAGTGTCAAATGTGAGGTAGTTTAGAGCAAGATTGTGATTCAGTGGGGATAGAACCAAGGATAGATGAAAATTTAAAGAGCTAGAGCTATAGCTTAAGAACTAGAGGATCTCTTGGTGGACTTGAGGGTACAAGTGTAGATTCTTCTTAGTGTTCTTATCTAGTTGTGTATCTGGACTAGCTACTATTTTGGACTGGATCTTGAGGGATTTTGTAGAACTAATTTTGTAATTTTTGTTTGTATTTGGTAATAAGTGGGAAGGCATTATAGCTTGACACATTGCATGTAATTAGTTATATCTATGAATACATTATTGTAATTTGGTATCAGATCTTGCATTGTTACTTCTTTCTATTGTTGTATTTTTTCTATGTGGTTATATAGTTGGGGGCTAGGATATCTCCTTTGGGGATACTCCTACCTTGTACTGCATCATAAATTTAGAATGGAAGACTCAAGACTAGTTGGAACCCCTATGCCTACTATACATAAGATTTTCAAAAATGATGATTCCAAAGAGGTTAATCAAACCACATACAAATCAATGATTGGAAAATTGCAATATGTAGTGCATACAAGGCTTGATATTGCATTAGCAGTTGGTATGGTCACAAGATTCTTAGCAAATCCCAAAGAAAATCACATGATGGAAATCAAAAGAATCATGAGATATCTAAAAGGTACTAAAGACTATGGTTTATTGTACAAAAAGGAGGCAATTTAGATTTAAAAGTATTCACAGATGTTGATTGGGCAAGAAGTATTGATGATAGAAAAAACACTAGTGGTGGAGCATTCTTTCTTGGAAAAAGACTATTGTCTTGGACAAGAAAGAAAGAAAATTGTATCTTTTAGTCCATAGTAAACGTAGAATATGTGGCAGTAGCAATCAATTATTCTAATATTATTTGGTTCAAACAATTGTTGGCAAGCATGAAGATAGAGATCAAGGATCCAATAGTTACATACTATGATAACACCAGTGCAGTTAATATATCAAAGAATCTAATGATGCATACCAAACAAAACACATTTCTATAAAATATCACTTTTTGAGAGAATTGGTACAAGAAAAAGAGGTCATATTGGAATATGTAAATACTAAAGAACAAATTATAGACATAGCCATTACCTAAGGATGCATTTATATATCTAAGAGGTATGCTAGGGGTCATTCCCCTATCTAAAGCTCACTAAATAAAATTTACTGATGCATCAACTAGAGCACGTTGAAGATCAATCAGTTGGTGTAGTATTGACAAAGGCATATTGCAAATGAATTAGTACCTGAGGTATATTGTATTCACTGATTATTGTCTTTGACATGACATGTCAAACAGGGAGAAGTTTGATGTCATATCTCATAGAATTTTTTTGAAGAGATGCACAAAAGGAGAGTGAACATGGTTTGATATATAAGGTAGAGTTTGCTATCAGAAAAAATTGTAGCAGACAAAATTTTTCTAACAAAGGAAGAAACTAAAGGAAAAAAGACTTCACACTAATCGAGGGAGTTCTCATGGATGAGAATCAGAATGAATCTAAGGATAGTTCCTTAATCTAAAAATTTCATTGCATTATGACATATTGTGTTGTCATCAATGCTAAAGAGGGAGATTATTGGAACAATTGATTAATTATGTATTTACTTTGATGTTACAAAAAATTTCATATCATTACCAGTTAGTGTATGCTGAGCTCACTTAGGCATTGAAGAAAATTTTCTATATCTACTGACCATTCTAAAGTTTTCCTAGTTTAGAAGACAGTATCTACCGAGTTCACTTGGGCACCAAAGGAAAATTTGTGGAAGTTAAGTGCTAATTGAGCTCACTTAGTTAATGAAGGAAATGTTGGATGGAACTAGTTAACCAAGCTCACTCGATTACCAAAAGAACTTTGTGAATATGTAGTGTTAACTAAGTTCACTTGGTTAACATAGGAAAATCATTTCTGAGTTCATTTCTACCTAGCAGGGCTAGCTAAGAAAGGATTTTCTTGTTTTGGCATATTGAGTTCAATTGAATTGTCTGTTGGTTCTATTTGACTAAGGAGATGAATAAATTAATTATTCTAAGTTTTAGATTATGGTAAAAATAGGTTTTGAAGGGACCCCAAAACCCTTTCACATCCTCAAAAAGGAAAAAACAAGCCATCCAACAAGAAAGAGCCCATAAACCTACTACAAAGTAGAACCAAAATTAGGTTTTACAAGGACCTGAAACCACTAAAAAAGTTCATATAAAGTACCTAGGTTTTACAAGGACCTGGAACCTATAGTACAAGATAAAAACTAAAAGCTAGAAAAAAGGACCAAACACAGGAACTAGAAGTGCCAGCCAGCAAACAGGACCAGAAGAGGAACCCGACCTGAAAAAAAGACCCATGAAACTATTGTAGTTTTGTTATCATCTTCACAGCCTCCTTACCAATCTTAGCCATGTCTTGGATGGAGTTAGCAACCAAGGAAGTAGGAGCAATCAAATCTTTCTTCCTCAAACTCTGTCTTGTCCTCTTGCTTGGGCCCTCTGAAGATATGGTTCCTTCATTAACTCTTTTGCCTAATGTCATCGCAGATGCACAGATGCTTGAGGTCACTTGCTCCATTTTTGTTCCACTTTCCCTGATGAGAGCTCTAAGATTTTTCTCATAATCCTTTAGTTTTTTTGGGATATCTCCCATTTGCACCTCCATGTGTTGAATAATAGCCTAGTCAGCCTCCTAGTTTTTTTGCAAGGTATCCGCTTTCTTCTTCAGCCCCATAATTTCATTATATAACCAGGAATTGACTTGAAGGAAAGAGTCAGCTTTTTGTTTAGCAAAGTGAAGGGAGGAGAGTTTGGTTTCCCTCACCAGGGAGTCACCCACTAGTACATTTGAGACCATTTTTTGACCATTATTGGTCGAAATTTTGACCCAATTTTTGACCAAATTTTGACCAAATTCGACCAACCCATCGGTCGGAATTTTTTCGGTCAAAATTTTGACCAACCTTCTGGTTGGTCAAAATTTCGACCAACCTTCTGGTTGGTCAAAATTTCGACCAATACGTTGGTCGAAAAACCTCCATAGCCATGGTGCAAGTTCTGTCAGGAATTGGTCAAAATTTTGACCAATGAAGGTAGAAAATTTTGACCAATAAAGGTAGAAATTTTGACCAATGAAGGAAAAAAATTTTGACCAATAAAGGTAGAAATTTTTACCAATGAAAGTCCAAAATTTTGACCAATAAAGGTAGAAATTTCGACCAATGAAGGTCAAAAATTTTGACCAATGAAGGTAGAAATTTCGACCAATGAAGGTCAAAAATTTTGACCAATGAAGGTAGAAATTTTGACCAATGAAGGTCAAAAATTTTGACCAATGAAGGTAGAAATTTCTACCAACAGGTAGGTGTAAATTTTATTTTAGGCATTCTGTAAAACAGTCACATGCCTTGCATATGATATGACATTTTGCATGCATCTTGCACTCTCATCCGGTTGATGATGGATTACAGAGAGTGATCTAAAACCATGATGCTAAAAAACACACAATCAAATCCAAAACAAACTTGCATTACAAATGGATTGTGGAAATCTGATATTGTTAATTTTGCATGCATGTCTACCAGGACAAATATATGTTTAAGTTGTGATTGTCCTGGTAGACATGCATGTAATTTTACCAATATCAGATTTCCACAATCCATTTGTAGTGCAAGTTCATTTTGGATTTGATTGTGTGTTTTTTAGCATCATGGTTTCAGATCACTCTACGTAATCCATCATTAGCTAGATGAGAGAGAGTGCAGGATGCATGCAAAATGTCATATCATACGTAAGGCATGTGAACTATTTTATAGAATGCCTGAAAAACACTAACAGTAACTAATATGAAAAATATATAATTAGTTATATGATTGAGACAAATCATGTACTAGTGAGTTGGTCAAAATTTTGACCAAAAAATTTTTGACCAATGGGTTGGTCAAATTTGGTCAAAAATTTGATCAATGAAGGTCAAAAAATTAACCCAAATGCACTAGTACAAGTATGCTCGCCAAGTTGACTCTTTGAGTTCGATCATCAAATCACCCCACCAAAGTGCCTCATCAAGGTCAGTCTTTAGGTCCGCTCATCGAGCTTGCTCACCAAGTCAGCTCGCCATGTCACATCTCTAAGTGGCCTCGCTAAGTCGGCTCGCCAACTTGCCCTACCAAGTTGCCACTTTAAGCCCACTCACCATGTTAGATCGCCAGGCTGACTCCCCAAGTCAGCTCACCAAGCTGACAATTGAAGTATGCTCACCAAATTGACTCTCTAAGTTTGCTCGCCAAGTCTGCCCCCTAGGCCAACTCTCTATGTCAGCTCACCAAGTCACCCCCACCCAGTCACCTCAACAAGTTGACTCATTAAGTCAACTCATGAAGTTGACTCACCTAGTGGTTTTACCACCTTGCCCCAACAAGTGGGCTCACTTAGTGTGCTTATGAAGTTGCCCCATAGAGTTGCTTCTCTAAGCTTGCTTACCATGTAAAATCACTTGGTCGGCACGCCAAGTTGACACTTTAAGTTTTCTCATCAAGTCACCCAACCAAAGCGCCTCATCAAGGTCAATCTTTAAGTACACTTAGTAGGTCAGCTCACCAAGTTGCTTCACAAAGTCACCTCACCAAGTGGCCTCGATAAGTTAGCTCACCAACTTGCACCACCAAGTTTCCACTTTAAGTCGACTCGCCATATCAGCTTGCCAGGTTGACTCCCATAGCCAGCTCGCCAAGCTGACAATTCAAGTATGCTCACCAAGTCAACTCTTTAAGTTCGCTCACCAAGTCTGCCCCCTAGGTCAACTCTCTAGGTCAGCCCACCAAGTCACCCCCATCGATTCACCTCAACGAGTTGACTCTTTAAGTCAGCTCACCAAGTCTACTGTTCAAATACACATGCCAGGTCAGCTCGCCAAGCCCACCAAGTCATGTCACCAAGTCAATTGTTTGAGTACACTCACAAAGTTGACTCTTTAAGGTTGTCTCACCAAGCTAGCCCACCAATTCATGTCACCAAGTCACCTCACCAAGTCGGCTTGCCCACATGTCCCACCAAGTCCTCAAGTCTGCTCGCCAAGCCGACAATTCAAGTGCACTCACCAAGTCGACTCTAAGTTTTCTCACCAAGCCCATCCCCTAGGTCAACTCTCCAGGTCAGCTCGCCAAGTCACTCCCACCCAGTCACCTCAATGAGTTGACTCTTTTAGTTAGCTCACCAAGTCTACTGTTCAAGTACGCATGCTAGGTCAGCTTGCCAAGCTAGCCCACCAAGTCATGTCACCAAGTCGATTGTTCGAGTACGCTCACAAAGTTGACTCTTTAAGTTCACTCATCAAGTCACCCCACCAAAGCACCTCATCAAGGTCAGTCTTTAAGTCTACTCACCAAGTCAGCTTGCCAAGTCACCGCACCAAGTTGACTCACCTCTTGCCTCACCAAGTGGACTCACTAAGTCAGCTCGCCAACTTGCCCCACCAAGTCGATTGTTCAAGTATGCTCGCCAAGTTGACTCTTTGAGTTCGGTCATCAAGTCACCCCACCAAAGTGCCTCATCAAGGTCAGTCTTTAGGTCCGCTCATCGAGCTTGCTCACCAAGTCAGCTCGCTATGTCACGTCTCTAAGTGGCCTCACTAAGTCGGCTCACCAACTTGCCCCACCAAGTTGCCACTTTAAGCCCACTCACCATGTTAGATCGCCAAGCCGGCTCCCCAAGTCAACTCGCCAAGCTGACAATTGAAGTATGCTCACCAAGTCGACTCTCTAAGTTCACTCACCAAGTCTGCCCCCTAGGCCAACTCTCCAGGTCAGCTCACTAAGTCACCCCCACTTGCCCCACCAAATTGCCACTTTAAGTCGACTCGCCATGTCAGCTTGCCAGGCCGACTCCCCTAGTCAGCTCACCAAGCCGATAATTCAAGTATGCTCACCAACTGGATGCTTTATGTTCACTCACCAAGTCCACCCCCTAGGTCAGCTCACCAAGTCACCCCCACCCAGTGCTTATTGTGAACAAACCAATTTGGATCATAAGAGAAGTGATTATAGATTATTATGAAAGGGTGCGACTGAAAAGAGAGATAACTCACGTCATTTATGACATGACTAATCATTTCTAATGAAAGCTGTAAAAAGGTAGTTCTATCATTCAACTTAGGATGATTGGAAGAACTTATTATATTTTGTATCTCACAATGATCACTCTGTAAGAGAGCATATTGCCTTTGGCACCCATTCAGTGCAGGCATATAAAGTCTACCATCAGAAACGACATCATCTTTGAGTATATTTATATTGTCATATCAGACAACTTATCACATTATTTAGAGCATAAATATAAAGTTATATCAGAGACGACCTGCATATTTGCAAATTCTTACTTGTATATCAGACACAACGAACAGTACAAGGTACTGAGAATTTCCTCAGTCATTGCATGTAATTTCCTGTATATCAGAAATAGAAAATATATATCATCTTGATTGTTATGCAATCATAATTATTTTGATCTGAACCATACTATATATGCATTTGGAATTAAGAATCAGTCAAATATTACTTTAATACAGGAAACTATTTCTATATTCATTGAATTGTGAAGAATTCAAGTAGTATCTCATAATCAGAAACATAAGGAAATTACAACCACCAAATAATGTGACTGAGAAGTGAGTCTGCAGAGTCTGCAGTTTCCCATTTTACTATAGACAGCATTTTCCTAAGAAGCTTTACCCTAGTCAGGAATTGATACTCCAATGACACATACTCACAACCACTAGTTTTCTGTCCACCAGGGTCCCTGCCAATATTTGAAGGTTGCATATGATGCATGACTACTACTAGGATTTTCTCCACAAAAAGAAATTCATGTTGTCATAAAAGCTATTGTCAAGTAACATCCTGGCAAATCTCGTGCCTCTAAATTTCTAATGATGTCTATATATGTCGGATCCCAATTGTGATAGTCACAAATAACACATTACATATCTTCCTAGAATGTTCTTGACAGGAAGAGATCCCCTATTTTAAAATAAGACAAATCAGAGTTAGTCCATTTAAAAGTCAGATATACAAATATAGGTGGCACATAGTCTATTAGAAAATTAAGCTTCCACTCTACTTACCAAACATGAGAGTCACAGTTTTTGTTCTGGTTATCGCCCATCACAAAAACATAGCCATGAGGCACATGTTGCAAATGGATATAACATGAAATGTAGAGATTTTAGTTAACTTTATTGATCGTGTAATCAATGAATAACAAAAGGATATGTGATGTGTGAAACCTCTATCTTTATGGATATTGTAACTTTAATTCACATATGAGTATTGTTTCCAGTGTATCAAATTATGTTAATTTATCAGGATTCAACTGCGAGGAGGGTTTGAGTCAAAACTTATACATTTAGCATATTTTGCAGTGGGACCATTGTCTTCTACACCCAATATAAGATGTCAAAAAGCTCTACACCATATGCAACAAGAACATAAAATTATAATTTATTGGATTCAATCAACACTAAAGAAAAATTGCATATTTAATTGAAACTACTTTGAATCCTCTATGATAAACTTGTAAATCTTTAAATGGCACTACAATTTATTACTGAGAGACTTGGTCCAGAAAGATAAGATGGATGATTGAATAGATTTTCCCCAACTAACAATTTTCTTTTCTGAGACTTCAGGAAATGCTATCAAGATCCTTTACAAATCAAAATTGGGGGAATTATATTATTTGATGAGAACCTGACTTTGCCCTCAATAACTATACATTTTTCCCTTCACAAACTTTTTACATTCTCAATTTTGACTCCTTAAACATAGACATAGCTTTGATTTTCATTGTTTCCCACATCAAGGTAACATCAATGGCCATAAGCAGTGATGTTCAAATTAAATTTAAAAAGGACCAATAATTATGGCAAGGTAGTTAACTAAGTCCAACCCCAAGCCTTCCTCCAACAAAACCTAATATGATATCCATAACTTGATTTTGGAGTAAAAATAATGACTATTACAGCACTATATATTTCTTTCACAAAAAAAACACCAACAAGATAGGTATCAAATGGTAGTGGTCATGAATCAATTTGTCAAGATTCCAAATGCATCTAGTCACCATATACTCTAAAAGCTTAATTGCCCTGAGACAAGATTCATGGGCAGGAAAATAGCCAGTATACAAATTGAGAAGAACTGAAATATTAGGTAGAATATGCAAAATAACATATCTGAGTACCCCATGAAAAGTAAACTAGATTTCAAAAAGTTTGCTATCAATATGTATGGCATGTGCCATATAGCAAGCAACGTAGCAACATCCCCAACACAAGTGGTAATTCTGTAGGAAGGAACACTGATATCAAATATAAAATTTGATAAGAAAGAGACAAAACTCATTTTGATATTTCTTATGAAGGCTTGACCATGAAATCGTAATAGGGGAACCCATATCAATTGGACCATCAAATTGTGAGAATACTTGCTCAAGTACCCAACAAATCACAAACTTTCCAACAAACTCAAACTCTTTGCAAAAATAAGGTTGGGGACTTATCTAGGCATGTATGCAATTGTGTTAACTAATCAAATATTGTTATACAAGAATACATTGCAATTTTGTCTTGTAGAAGAATATTAAATGGGTTGGTGGTAAGAAACTCTTTCAAGTTACTCCTGATTACATGTATGCTTGACTACCCTCTGTGGATTGGTGCAATTAATTGAACCTCCTATGAGGTCTTCATGATTCTAGGAATGTTTGGGCTAAGAGACAAGAATTTGGTCTAATTATCTACCTAAAAAGTTCTGTCTAGATGGGGACTCCTATTCTTTATGCTAAGTGTCAGAGAAGTCTTTCAAAAGGTGCAAGTAAATGTTTGAGGTATTATCTTTGAGACAAACTCTATTCAAACAATTTGATGCACATTAGGCATATAGCTTGTGCCAGCCCTTGCAAAGAAATGGTTATTTAAAAATTTTGAGCCAATGATACTATTGTAGGCTTAGAAAGTATATGTTGGTTTTCTTAGATCATATCTCTACAGAATATTCCTTTGCTTCAACAATTTTTAGTTGCAGAATGTAGCTAGGAGTAGAGAAAAATGACATCACTAACAAACAAAATAATCTCAATATATTTTTCTCTCCATGGATGGTTCCTCAAATGTGATGATCCCTCTCAATATCTGCTATAATTTTTCTTATCTTTTTGGTTTTGAGTTATTGTGATTGAATATTCATTAAAAACATATATTAAAATACAAGTGCAATTATGTTTGACAACAAAAATGAACAGCATATATCTTCACAATAAAATACTATTATAAAGAACATTAAGTAGATATGAAGCTTCTAAATATAATGGAGGTTACAGATCTACTGTAACAATTCTCCCTTTATATGAAGCTGTATATAGATATAAACATTATAAGAAATTAAATATATTATTCAATTACTATGAAAACAAACATTTCACTTAACAAAAACTAATATATCAAGTACCTCCATTTGAAGAAAAATTATCACTTGTTGCTCGAACATCATGGATACTTAATTGATGAGTAAGTCTTGACAATAAAGATGCCTATTTTTTGAATCTCTCACGTTTCCTTTTTGCATTCTGATCTTCTTGGAGAAGTTCTTCAATTTTTGCTATACTCTGAGAGCTGTTTGAAGTAGAATTGAAAAATAATGTATGAGGAAAATAAAAAACAAATATAACTAGTACCATGGCCATATTAGCCACATGTAATTAACCTTCACCTGACAGAGCTATAAAGTTGAGTTAGCATTTCCTCTTTGGCTTTCTCAACTTGGCAGAGCACCACAACCTATCAATCATTAAAGGAAAAGTTAATACTCATGAGAACCATACAGAAGAATGCCTATTTCTGTAGTGCTTTAATGCAAGGATGTTCTAAGGTTCTTACTTTGGGTACATTTGCAGCAAGACTATTCAGAACAGCTTCCACATAACCACATACTTCCTGAGACATCAACCTCAACTCCTCCTCTGGACCAACTAGTCACCTCGCCATTGTATCCTAATTACAAAGAACATGAATAAACTGAACATTAGCTTTGCCTCAGTATTTAATTTGTGTCTTGTTAGATAAATTAAGACGCATCATGATCAATCAACCTTACAGAAGGAAAAAACCATTCCTAGCATTTTCATTAAATAATTAATAGAAAACCAGCACAAATGTTTTTTACCACATTACATAAGTTTGTTTTAAGAATGTAGACTGTAAAGCGTAGAGCTACTACAATTTTATTGTAAAGCAACTATGAGAAATAAATTGGCACATTGTTGAAAAGTCATTTGAGCTCCATATGAATGGATATTCCTAATAGTACATGAGTATGTGTCTCATCTCACATTCAAACTCAGTGACCTTCATTACCTAAGTTGAATTCCTTCTAAAAGGTAGCAACTAAGAGATAAAAAGATTTGTATGGTTGATAATTGACAATAGTTCCATAGGGCAGACTAAAGGGGAATCTGTTTGTCCATCTCACATTCAAACTAAGGTTTTGCATATCATCTCCACAGTTTCTGTTTATCACTTCGGCTAAGATATATTATAATATTAATGAAGTTGCATAGACCATAGTCAAGGTACCTAGTCCATTAAGAAATTTATCAAATTAACTAAAACATTTACAAGGTAGTTATCTTGAACTAAGATACATGGCATGTACATAGGCAGAGATTTACAAGATATATATCTTGAACTAAGTTATCCTTGAACCTGAGGAGGAGCATCTTGGTAGTCTCTTTGCCCCTCAAAAGGTAGGCTGCTTCATCCTTTGTAGTGTCAAAGGTGCCCAACAAACTGATCTTTTGAATGTTGTCTTCTATCTCTGCAACCCATCTCCTTGATGGCCTTTGTCTAATAGTAAGACCATTAGTTTTGATAGAAGAACCATTTCCTATAAGAAATATGTGTTGACACCAATAATATCATATCTGATTCTCATCACACTGAATATACATGGTTTAATCTTCAAAACATTTGCGGAGTTCAAGGATTGCTTCTTCTGTCAGTTTAATGTTTCCTTGTTTAGCTTCTTCTTAATCAGAATACCAGCAATCTGTTGAAGTCAGTTTCTCAGTGAGATATTAGATGATACACATTTTATTATCCTTGTCTTTTTGGCCCACTACCAAGAAATATCTCTTCCAATTGAGGTAAAACATCGTACATCCTGGGCAGGCTTGACAAAGCAAGGTTTCATAGACCAAAAAGCATGTAGAAGCCCAAAAACAATTCCATAAAGGAAAAAGCATTCCAGCCTAGCATGTATAGAAGATATTAAATATTAATTGTGAGCTATATTATTTCTTGAATTTCTAGAGGCCTGTATGATTTACTCTATGTTCTTCAGATTCGTATATTTGCACTTGTTTTTCTCATCAAACTCATTCTTTGAATATCGTGAATAACCTTCTTTTCTTTGCACTTAGTTAGAGCAACATCTTATTGTTGGATTAATTGTCAACATTTTCTTTTGAAATTTGTGAGATGGCTTAACTCTGTAAGTTCGCTCACCAAGTCCACTCGCCATGTCGGCTCGTCGAGTTAGCTCACCAAGTCACCCCTCCAAGTCGCTTGAAGCAAAGAAAAATTTGGTGTATTGTGCAAGTCTAAATAATGCTATCATTTTATATTTATAAAAACACTTACTTGGAAACATAACAAAGTGTTCTACCCTTAGATTACTTCCCATTTAAAAAACCAAGGAAAATGCAATAGATATATTTATCAACAAAGAAATAACATCAACGAGAGTAACCATGCCATCTACAACAACTACAAGATGATAGATGTCTTGCCATTCTCATGGCCCAAGGGGCCATATGACTTGGACACTCATTATGTGCCCTTGAGTTTAATTGAGGAGGATAGTCTCAACTCTCCTAGCATCCTATCAAGTTTTTCCACCAAATTCCTAATATGGTAAGCTATTAGAGGTATGCGGTGAAATGGATACAAGTGAATTTAGGGTGTTCTATTTTCAATATCATTTGTATAATGATCATAAATCCTTGATACAATTTTCTCTAAATTGAATTGCAATTACGTATTTTATATGTAGAATACTATTTATAAATAACTTGTGTTGTGGGACTTGTTATTTTTGGGCAAAATCCAATATATCCCATAAAGAGATCATTATGTTGCTTGTGCAGGAGCCCCATCATTCTGAAGAATCATGCCATTTTTGGTAGGCACCTAAAAGGCAATTTCCATAAGGAGTTGATGCCTTCCATTGGTTAAGATAAAAACTTAAAATAGATCTTTGAGGAGTGACTACAGAAGATACTTGAGCAACCGTAACACAATTATTGTTGTTTTCTGGAAAGCCTTAAAGCATCTACAAATGTAGCAAACTGAGGTAGGCAATCACATTTTAATATGCAATAACAAACAATTCATGCAATAACAAACAATTCATGCACTCTCTCAGGTTACCATACTCAAGGCCCTAGAGCCACTGGGCTCTAAAATGACAAATACAACTTCAAACTAAGAACATGCAGCATGAAATTAATTACTAACTAATGTCATTATGCCAACATCACTGCTGCACTGCATCCTGGAATAGTTTAACAATATACACTACTTCCAAATGGCATTTAAAGTATGCGAGCTAGAAAGCAAATCTAGGTAACAAAAATGAGGGTCAATCTCAAGGTCAATGTTTTACCTTGCCATTTGGCATAGTCAGTCAAATATATTCAACCTGCCCTTGAAAAACATGAGATTTGTTGAACATCCTTAAGATTCATTTTATTTTTTTCCTTACCTGTAACTCGTGGTATGCAGAATAATATTGTGGATATCTTCCATTTGACCCCCCAAAAGCTTCCTGCCATGTATCTAGCAGGACCAAGATCTTTTCTCTAACATTTAAATCAGGCTACAAAATAAAATACAAATAAAACCCACATAAAGGACTGCTGAAAATATACACTAAGAGCACAAACCGAAAATTGTTTAAGCTAAAACCCAGAAAAACATGTGCAAGTTACACAAAAGCTTTTTTTATAGACCTTTTTCTTTACTATCTTGACCATTTCATGTAGCACATCTCTCTCGGCAACTTGCAAGTGAATAGTATCACCACAATTTTTTGTAAGTGTCTCTAATAGCTGCAAAAATAACCAGGCAAATATTAAATCAAAGTTATCCATCAAAGTCAATCATAAATGAATTCTTACTATAGTAAATTTTTTGCACTCAGAATTCAACCAAATATCTCAGTAATGATAACTTAAAATAAATCAAAATGTATATAGAAATTTATAATATTATTCAATACTAACCGTCAGAGAAAGAATTTGGATCTTAGGATTCTTATTGGCAATGTGTTTCTTAATTGTTTTGATTACTTCCTTTGCTTGTCTATTCCAACACAATCATATTGACCAATATAGACCCTTCATTACTATCACCATATCCAAATGTCCATTTATAAGAAAGAACATAGAAGACAGAGCTGTTAACCTGGTTTATAAAAACCATACCAACATCTCTTATGCAAACTCTATTCATATAAAAAAAATGGGATTACATTCTCCGAACATGGACTACCATTAATGCATAATACAGAGCAACTACCAATCAAATAATGTCAAATTGGATTTACAAAAGAGGATAATAGTGTATCAATATTTGCAAAGCATAATCAAGAAATCTGAACCTAAGGTGGATTAAAGCAATTTAGCATGATTCTATGCCTTGTAACTCAGAGATGAAGGTATTTCCAAATATTTTGTATGACTTCTCATGTTAGACAAAAGATTATACAGACACATCTTTTAAATATAGCCAAGATAGAACATATGACAAAAGGAGTAAGATTTCTTTGTGCCATTCAAGGTTCTTGGATAGGCAGCATGAATAAAATGAAATGCCTTCATTTCCTTAAAAATTATTGAAATCCATGTTTGATTGTGACTACCATACATGTTGATCTGAGCATGCCTGGCTCCCACTTACTGCTATGATATAGTTTAAGATTACTATTGTAACTGATAAGTGGTGATGTAGATGAGCAAATTTGGATAATAGTTTCTATATGTTAGGTGTCAAGAAGCTTCACTTTACAATTTAAAAAATGGTTCTACCATACATGCTATTTTATTTTGTGTCATCTTGGAAAACATTGGATCATTCATGTAAACAAACCTAACAAGCTCTCTTGTGTGTTTATACTTAAGTTCTAACGTTTCTTTTCTAGCCTGCACTAGAAGACTCTTCTGAAAAGTAACTCAACATTATAACATAATTATGAGCTGCGGAAGCATCAACTGTACCAAATCCTTACATAGCTAAAAACTATATAACCCATCACTGAAAAGTGATCAATATTACTCAAAAGATGCATTTGTTAAAACCATTGATTGATCAAAAGATGCATATCTTGTTTCCAGCTCGTACTGTTTCCATTTCTTAATCTATTAATTCTCTAAGCTTGATTGTTCTAACACTGTGCATAATGCTTTTATTGTTCCTTCCTAAATAGGCTCTGAAAGGTATCAGAGAGAAGGTGCATATTGTAACTAAGTTTGGATTGACTTGGAGTAATGGAGAATTTGGTGTGAAGGGAGATCCTGCATATGTCAGGGCTGCCTGTGAAGCAAGCCTCAAGAGGCTTGATATAGACTACATTGATCTTTATTACCAGCACAAGGTGGATATTACTGTACCCATAGAAGCTACTATAAGTCTTTGGATTCCAAACCCTTAACCTTGCACCAAAATACTATTTTGTCATGGCGCTGTAAGTTTTAAGATTCAAAATTTGTACTACTATGACAGGTTTTTTATTGTAATCTTATTTATAAAATTTTGGGCAATGTTTTTTCTCCAAAAACTACATAGTTGAATCTTGAATTTGATTTGATGTGAGAAATATATTTTACATATCAATTCTTGAGATTGATAAGTATGAAATATTTTCTACAGCAAGTCAAATTGTGATTTTACCTCAAGGATTCAACTATGTGGTTTTCTAGTGAAATGCATTGACACAAGTTATTTTAATAGTGGTTCACAAGAACTCATTTTTCATAAGAATGAATGGAACACGTAGTACTCATTACATTTAGATGATGCTCATAAGGTGAAGCATTAAGCCTTTCCAGAAGGTCACTAAGTGCAATACTACTCCAACTTATTGTCATGAGAGATGACATGAATGAAATCAAAGCCATCATTCCTGTAGATGCTGTAGCTAGAGATCGACACAGAACTGTTGATTTGCAATTGACCTGAATAAATTTAGAAACGCTCCCATACAACACTCTCCATTGAATTAAAGCACATAAATGTTTGTGTTCCAGAGCAGAACATTTGCAATTGAGCTAGATGAATAAAGGGCTTTGAAGAGTTAGCAACGTTAAAAAAAAAAAGAATCTAAATAAATGGATTTTTTAGCCTTGTACTATATCAGTTATAAATGCTTATTATTGAAAATGTAGTATTTTTAAAGTCTATTAATAGAGTATTTTCAGAGCCTATTAATAGAGAGCTTTTGGTAAATGACTCTATACAGAGTTTTATAAACTCGATGGAAATATATTTCGTTAATAGTAATGATACTGGCATTTTAACATTTATGCATGACAATATTTATGGACTAGTGATAAACCCAAACCCTTCCACATGGATCTTAAGTAGGAGTTAGTAATAAAGATCCAATAAATGAGTCGTAATGTCTCCAAGGTTCTCTCAGAGACTTCGATATTCAACCATTGTTACTCCACATAACTTGTGGGCTTGGACATCAGGATAACAATATGCCATTTATTATCAGTGCATGGCAAGGATACATTAGAGGTTTTCACCCCATATGTCAACAAATTCACGTTTCAAAGTAGATAATCTAGAATGTCCATCCGGTGCCAATTACATGTTTTATTATCAAGACAAAGCACAAGAACCCGTAGCTACAAATAAATCCAAATTTCCTTGAATTTCCTTGAAACAATATGAAACACACTCAGAGAAGTGGTATAACATTGAATAAGACCCATATTACATTACAAAAACCATATAAAAATCTCAAAGTCTTTCTAATAAAAATTTCAAACTCATTTATGATCATATTAATTTAAACAAAAATAAGTATATAATGGTAAGAAGTTGCATGCAGAAATTATTTATAATATTGCATTCAAATTCATTGATATGCATAGAAGTAGTGCCATGTAGAGTGCAGGAAGGGTCTACGTTGTATGGGTATGTCTCTCTTGATACAGAGGTGTGACACCCGAGAAAGAAATGGTAGCCCTCGTTCACTATGTTGTGTACACAGATGTCACTTTTCTTGATACTTTAGAGTCTTAGACACTAATAAAATTATTGTAGGGAAAGTCAGTCAACTTACTATATCTATTATGACACCTCCATTCTAAACGGCATTATCATATTAGACTTTGTGATCCAATGTATTGAAGAAATTACCTTAATATTGAAGAATTAATACAAGTGATGTTGCAGGTGTAGTGGGATTGCTTCCAAATTCTGACTCTTCCACAATACCACTCTAAATATATAGTCCATGTCTAGTTCCTTTGTGTTCATTCCATTAGGAAGACTCCAGTCGAAGGAGTGAACCAGCGAAGCCAAAATTAAATGAAGCATCTTATCAGCCAAAGGAAGCCCTAGGCATATTCTTCTCCCTACTCCAAATGGTATAAGCTCAAAAGCTTGTCCCTTAAAGTCCACAGTAGCTCCCTCTCCCTCCAAAAACCTCTCTCGCATAAATATGGAAGGCTCCTTCCAACACAATAGGATCCCTCGCAATCGTAAACCCCCTATTTCACAAGATCTTGATGCTTTATGAGGGATCAAAAGAGGAGCAAGAGGATACAGTCAAAGCACTTCTTTCACCATTGCATGAAGGTAAGGTAGATGATCAATATCAGATTCCTCCACTCTTCTACTATGACCTACAACCTCCTCTAACTCCCCTTGGACTTTTTCCATTTTATCTAGATTATGAATGAGTTTTACCATTGCCCATTCTATTGTTGCACTAGTGATGTTGAAACTAGCAATTAATAGATCCTGCATTATCAAAAAACCCCATCCTCATTAACCAATGCTGTCACTCTCATCTTTAGCCCTAACTTGGCCTCCTCATTAGCAGACGACAACATTGATTGCAAGGATTTCATTAACACCGCCGCTGCCACACCCGTCTCCATGCACCCCCTATACATAGATGCCCCTTTCTCAAAATCCTTCACCTTTGCCTCCTCCAGCCTGTGAAACCCTTCCTCCATTTTTGTCCTTAGCAACAATGAGTTTTTCACACTTTTTTAAAAAATTTAACATATGAAGCCTATGTTGGTCGAAAATTCGACCAACACGGGCATGGATTTTTTTAAAAAGATATTTTTCCTTGCATATTTTGACCAATCTA
Organism: Cupressus sempervirens; assembly: GCA_028749045.1. Taxonomy (NCBI): domain Eukaryota; kingdom Viridiplantae; phylum Streptophyta; class Pinopsida; order Cupressales; family Cupressaceae; genus Cupressus; species Cupressus sempervirens. The sequence continues at coordinate 450,348,274 of CM053787.1, forward strand.
AAACATTTTAATAGATGGTCAAAATTTTGGTCAAAAATTGGGGTCAAATTGGGGGAAAATTGGGGCCTTAATCTAGCAGATAACAACATAGTTGATTTCAAATGAAATAAAAGAATTAAATACATCCTAAAATGATTAGTCTGTTTACATTTTTTTTATTTTTAAAGTCAATTAAAGATGGCAAGTGATTTACATCAAAATTTGGCACAACTTGTGTATGTAGTTAAACAATGCCAATGAGAGAATAGACAAAACCAGAACTAATTTTATTATTTAAAATGGAATGAACATGCAATGAGAGGATATGGGCAAAAGAAAAATTCTTTTTTCAGATAAACTAAAGCAAATCTCTCTGCGGCTCTTGCTTCAATCTATTCACAATGAACAGAAAGTAGATCTAAAAAACCTCTGCAACTGTGATGTTGGGCATACATGCAAAATGTGGTTGTACATGAACTACCATACAGAATGTCATCTACCCACCAAAATCTCCCATCTCATTCCAAAGGCACCTTTAAGCTCATTTAAATATTGTAGTGTCAACTATTTTGCCACTAGTCTCCAAAAAAGTTTATCATATATACATTTATGATATACAGTTCATAATGAATATACAGTCTCCAAAACTATTTTTCCACTAGAAACTTAAGATATATAGTTCATAATGATTTTTTCTTTTGTCTTTTTGCAATTTTATTAATTTAGAAACATTAAGCTTCAACTATCATATTTTAGCAAAGAATAAATTTCAATAAGAATGCCAAAATAGATAACTGAAAACATTACCTAAGGCAGGGGCTAATAAGTTGTAGTAGAACAATATTTTGTGTTGATACCATGCTTAGATATGTGTCGATTATTAAAGAATATCTATATGTATGATCTGTACAGTCCTTTGGTTGGGCTTCATTTGCCTTTTTATCAGCTACCAACTTAGTTTCTACTCAGGTACCTATTATTTTACTTGAATAGATTGGAGGCACTATTTGTCTATTACTATGGGTTGGAATATGGAAACCCCCTAATTTCTATAGCTGCTTAGTGGATGAAACTCCTTGAACTAGTCATGAGCAATTCCACATAGGTATTGGAATTGAGCTTAATAGATTTATGGTTTGGGTGACTCTTACAACACTTGATTGTTGCTCAAAGGTATTTCTTTTAGTGCCTAAGGTTTGTAATTCTAAGGTGACCTTCTATAGCACCATTTTATGTAGATCCATCATAATATTGCTGCTACTATTCCCCAAAAATTGAATAGTTTATTTTGCTACAATTTATAAATTAAAAAAATTAATTAAGATAGAACACAATAATGATGACAAATTTCTCACCTGATGCAACATTATAAACAACTGATATCTAACAACAAAAGTGCTTAAACAATTAACTAAATAATACAACTACATATGAAGTAACTACAACTATATCCTCTGGTGCTAGAATATCTAAGAAATAATCTAATATGTTAGGTTGACAAGAAGGTCCCCTCAAGCTAGTGCAAAAAGTGTGATTTTTAATGGGCAGGCCTCATAAATAGATGATATGCTTTGAAATTTCTTTTGCAGTTAACCAAAACTAAAAGAATATGTGGCTATGGGTTAATAATAATGTGGAGAAAAAAATTGGAAGGCTGGAACAGGCGGTGTCTCTCTCTTATTCAAGTTCATCAAAAGAATTTATCATCCTACTGTCTGTGGCAGTGAACCTTGTAAAGTGCTGATGAGAAACAACATTGCTCTTGCTGTTTCTAAGGGTTAAAAACACTATAAACTTAAAAAGACTTGTCTTTTAGTGATCTCCTTACATATAGGTAGTTTTTTACCCTATTGGGTCCAAGGTCTTCAAACAATGTTGCTTCATAGGTAACTATGACAATGGAAATCACGTTAAGTTCCTGAAGTTGCTTGGAGACGGGATTGTAAGGGTCACACAAGTAGGAGATGAGATATGGCCGTACATGATCATACAAAAAAAAAATGAATCCCACCTTCCATAATCAAACAATGGAATGCTAGAACCAATCCAATGAAAAGTTAAAGGAAACAGAGGAAAAATCTAAGAAGGATATAAGAAGAAACATGGAAACAAGATCTTCTTCAATAGAAAAAGGTATTTTGATATGAGAAGTTGTCAATTGTTTCCCATCCTCATGGACATTGGAGTTGGGAAGATTACAATGAAGGTAGTAACTAAGCTTTGATGGATAGTTTCAAATAGTTAGTGATATTTTATTTTGTTGATTTGCTGTTATAGAAAGTCAGAGATTTTATTTATGTATTGATCATGATGTAATATGTACTAACATATTTTGGATTTTTTTGTGAGATATATCAGCTGATCTAGTCTCTTAATTTGATGACCTTGATATCATTGTGGACTCATCTATATATAGTACAAAAAAATTAAAAATTAACATTGCTACTCAGATTTCTTCTTACAACTTAGCAAAATTACTGTCTTTAAATAGCATACAAAACTTGTGAGTAAAAGATTCTCAGACATCAAGAGATGAGTGGATTGCTTTAAAACCAAATTCATCATTCTCAACACATATATTACATATCTCATTCACATGCAATAGAACCAAATTCAATCCCATAAGTACACTCCATTAGAGGCCATTTCTACAAACTTATAGAACATAGATACTACATTAACAACTGATATGGGAGATGTGCACAAAAAAAAGTATTAACTAATAGGAGAAAAGAAAATGATCCTCATTCCCCTGTGGAATGCACAATAATTTGTTTCTAGTGGAATGTCAAAATATATTGCAATTCCACGTAGCTTCATATGTTCCATAACTATTCAGCCTATACATTACACAAGAATATAACTCAAGTAAGCTGGATAACAAATAAATCAACTCAAGTGCAAAAAAATGAATTGATTGGCAAATTTTGGTTTTAAATTGGAGTATTTTTTAATTTTTTATTCAATTGCATAAAATTTTCTTGAAATGGATTACAAATATTGGTCTAAATGCTATACACATCTTGTAATAGAATAATATGGCAGTAGATAGGCACTTCCCAGCTTTGTCATTCAGCCACATTATGCCTTTGTGTTCAATCACTCCATGGAACTTGACTAAGATACTACTTAGCACCATAGTTAATAATTAAGAGCCATGTCCAAATGGATATGTGATGCTTCTTGGATTTTTAAGTGAATGTAACAAAATGGTTCAATGTTGGAAATAAGTGCTAGTACACTAAAAATTTCTTCAAGGATAGGAGTGACCCATGTCTAGGAATGCCTATGGGTAAAGGATAGCTATGGATAAGATAAGTATCAATTCAATCTGGAATAAGTTGGTCCTTCCATTCTACAATACAGACAATGCACTTTTAGTACCTGTTATATCTGTCAGAATTAAAAGACACTTCTGCATCTTGGAGGCAAAGTCCTGGGCAACATCATCATGCAAGCCTTTGCCAATAGGCACAAACTTGAAGAACATGCAATGAATAAGGCCTTTGGAATGGCTCAAATATATTTTTATCTTACAAAAATGATGGAAGAATCAAGAACTTAAGATATCTAGTATACCTATTAGAATTAAAATACACCTCTGCATCAGAATGGCAAAGGCCTGGGCAACATTATCATACAAACTTTTATCAATAGGTCTAAACTTGAAGAGCGTGTAAATCAAGATGCTTTTGGAATGGTTCTTAATTTATCTAGATGTGATCTTAATTACGTTAGTGTAACAAACAAGAACCAAGCATGCATACTAAAAAATTGTGCATAGATAACCTTTTAAGTAGGTTTCAAGCATGAATAAAGAGAACCGTGGCATAAAATTGTTGTCTTAATGCATTTTTATAGGTTATCTGGTCCTTAAATCCTTCTATGAGAGAATAGTTTGTATGCATTGGTATATGGTTGCAATGTCTTTGAGGGGCTCTCCAATTAAGTGATTTTAAATCATGATGCATTCTTATAGCAATTATCTTTTTCCCAAAAGATGAATCCTTATGTGACATGTGATAAAGCCTCAAACCTACATTATATGAGGGATATGCTTCAAAACATAATCAAGTAGCATCTAAAATGCCAGTTTTCCCATTTAGGTATGACAAGTAGATATAGATCTTTTGGTAAAGGTAGACTACTTATTGCAACATATGTTCCGAACATTCTATCAAGTTGGTTACAACTTGTGAGCACTCTAATTAAGTTGCCATACTTAAATGTATCCATGTCATTCATTATTGATCAGATGAACAAATTTAAGCTTGAGATTTGACTAGCTACACCAATTGAGATTTAAGTTTGTAAATTGTTTGCTTCAAAAAACTAATCTATAAAAATACACACACAGATCTTTCAAAAACTTGTCAAATCGGTTGAAGCATCTAAAATTTGCAAGGCTTGAATATAAATTATAATTACCTCATCTTCACCAAAAGAATGTTTGTGCTGATGAGCAAGGCTATCTGACGTTGAATAATAGGAAAAGAAAAGACTTGCTTATGATAAGTCTTTATTGGTGCTGCTTCTCATGATTATTTGACTTGAAAGTGAAGATTACTAAAAAAGCCGATGCATATGGAGTTGCAGGAGGAGTCGGCGTGACTTAGGCGTGAAACACTCCTGCATGTCTTCATCTTTCTATTCGTCCTTTTCCAAAATAAAAGGATCATGTGAGCTTGTGATTGTATTTGACATTAAACAACAACCCTACCCTTTGCAAAAAAAATTATTGATGTTGCTTCTCATGATTATTTGACCTGAAAGTGAAGATTACTAAAAAAGCCGATGCATATGGAGTTGCAAGAGGAGCCGGCATGACTTAGGCGTGAAACACTCCTGCATGTCTTCATCTTTCTATTCATCCTTTTCCAAAATAAAAAGATCATGGGAGGTTGTGATTGTATTTGACATTAAACAAAAACCCAAATGAACCCACGCGTGAAAGATGAACTGAGAAATGTTTTTGGTTTTTTTTAAAAAAAAATTTCAAAATTTCAACCCCCGCTTCCATGTTGGTCAAAATTTTGACCAACATGGGGCTAACATGTAAAAATTATAAATTTTTGCCTTAACATTCTGACTAACCTAAACTTATTTAGTTGATGGTCAAAAATTTTGGTTGAAAATTGAGGTTAAATGTAGTAGTGACCCTCGTTAGCAGTAGTGGTGTATGGTGAGGGGCCAACTTTATCAATATGAATCCCTCCATCCAATGGCTCCTCCTCACCAAACATAGCTTGAATATGGTGGCTTTGGCCCTCCTTATCATGTCCCTTAGTCTCCTTAATAGGAGTGGAAGCTTTCCCCATGTTTTCCTCCTCACTCAAGATGGCTAGATCATCATTTAAATTTTCTTTCTCTTTATCACCTCCCCCAAATATAATATGAGTGTCCTCATTATCTGACTTGCTCTATTTCAAATTCACCTTAGTAGTATCCTACTCTCTCCCATCCTCATTTTTGTCTTTCAAATTTGGGTAACCATCCAGGTTAGAGCTAAACCCCTTGGCATTCATCCCCTCCTCTTCCTCAGGGGCATCATTATCTGAACCTTCAGTGCTCTCCACCTCTATATCCTCTTCCTCAATTTGTCTTCAAGAGCCAGACGGTTTTAGTTTTAGCCTTAATTTTCTCTTTACCACTCATCCATTTTACATTTTACGAGATTAGGACTCTTATGTTTACCAGTGGATGGAGAAAAAGCAACGGACTTATTTTTACAAAAACCCTCAATAAGTAAAATTAGACCTTCATGTAATATAGGTCGAGACTGATTCTTTTTATGGGCATTCAAACTTTGGAGCAAAGAAAACTACAAATAAAAAGGGAAGGAAATTCTATCCTTGTACCTAAAATGGTTAAGGAAGACAAAGTGGAATTTGTGCACCCTTTTATTTCTTCCATCAAGGATGAAGTACTCGTGAATACAACGAGGCACATCACGCCATATACCTTTTATCTGTTGCACATCATAGAAGTCACCATTATTTTCCAATAGAAATTCCTCTTATTTTGTCTTCGAGAATTTTTTGTAGGCCACATTGGAAATGCTGGTCTGCTTCGAAAACTTGATACCTTTCATGGGGAGGCCAGTGACCTCGGCAATGAAATCCTCCGTAAGCTTCAATGACACTCCATGTAAGGTAACTTTGTCGTCCACCCAATTTTTGAAGAAGGTAGTGGTGACATGGGGTTTGAATCCATGCAACCACTCCAAGTAGCTTACCACCTTCCCTTTTTGGATAATCTTCCAAACATCCTACCTAGCCTTCCAATCATCACATTTTTTGGGTTCCTGCTTCCTCAGTTCACCTCCCATATTGCAGAGCAAACAAAAAACTAGAGACACCCAGATATCGATAGCAGAGAGGTAGAAGTGAGATAGTTATTTGTAACATGACATCGAGGATACCTTTTTGAGGATACATGCAGAGAGCACATAGCCTTCACATGAATGTACCTCCTTGGGAATGGAAATCTAATAGTTGTAAAACCACTCCCGCAAATCATTAAATTTCTAATCCAAGAAAATCTTTCCCACTCTGGAATGAATAACATCATAATTAATAATTGCATTAAGATCCACATGTTTTTTTAAGTCATCGAGCCACCTCATCTTTTGCCCCATTTGAATTGCGTGATTAGCTATCAAATCAGCAACCCCATTGGCTTCTCTATAAGTATGGGAAATGACCACCTTTTCCAAATTTTGAAATAAGGTTTTGATTTTCATAACCTCTGCCTCTATAGGCCAAGAGATAGAGTTTTTATTATTAAAAATATTTATAATGTTCAGAGAATCCCCTTCCAACCATAATTTGGAGTATCCCAGATCAACAGCTAAAATATTGGTATAAAGGGCAGCAGTAGCTTTAGCAATATGACTATTTGAGTGACCAATAGGGACAAAAACAACATCAATAACATTTCCCATATGATCTCTAAGAAGACCTCCACATCCTACTCTTCCCGAGTTACCCTTAGCTGCTCCATCAAAATTTCTTATGATCCATCCACTAGGAGGAACTAACCATTTTATAAATGATCTGGGATTATCAATTTTCAACTTAGATCCTTGAGATCTTAAAGGGTGATCAAGTTGGAAGGTCTAAGAAGGCTCCCTCTGGGACATAAAATTCTCCTTGAAGGCTTTGATGATATTCTGACCAAGCACCCATCATAGAAGATCTTTATTTCTAAATATCCTATTATTTATTTCTTTCCATATGCCCCACCAAAGGTGGGGGAGGGTAAGTTTCCAAAGAAATTGGGCATTAGGATCCTTTGAGGGCATCTCCAACTCTTGAAAGCAAGATCCACATTGTTTTGAAGTACCCATGTCATGCCCCAAAAATTCAAAATCTCAGTCCAGACTTCCTGGGTATAAGAGCAACTCAAAAACATATGATCTCTATCTTCAAGTCCCTTTCTGCATAAAGAACACCTATTAACCAAATTTATACCTCTTTTTTGCAAGTTATCAAGAGTCAAAATTTTGTTTTGGAGAAGAGTCCAAAAGAAAATGTTAATTTTGGGAATGAGTCCCTTTATCCAAGCTTGAGACCAGAGGGGTTGGTTATTCTTATCCTTAGGAGAAAAGATTGAAGAGAATTTAAATTTCCCACTAGGGTCAGCATGCCAGATAATCTCATCCTCCATATAAGGGTAAAGAGAAACAACATTAAGGGATAATTGGGTATTACTAAAGCCATGACTTACATCAGTTAAATTCACCCATGAATCATTCTACCAGTAATGAAAAAAAAAAAGGCCAAATCTTTGCTTGCATCAATCAATTAAGGCCTTATCATTAAAGTCTTCAGTCAAAGGGTGATCCATAAGCCAGATATCTTCCCAAAATTTCACTTTAAGTCCATTACACACTTTCTAGGAACATCCTTTTTTTAAAGTTTTCTTGGTCCCCTGAACAACTCCCCATATGCAGGAAGAGTGAATAACATCAGGAGATTCGACGAAATCAGGAAGGGAGTAATCATTGAAGAGATACTTATGTTTCCAAATGGAACTCCACTCTTTATTGTCATGGTACACTCTCCACCCCTATTTGGCTAGAAGGGCTTTATTCAAACTACTGGTTTTCCAAATTCCTAATCCCCCTTCATTGTAAGGTTTACAAACTTGGTCCCAAGAAATTAAAGGCATTCTCCTTTTATCCTCTGAGCCACACCATAAGAAGTTTCTTTGAATTTTATCAATTGCCTTAGCAAATTTAAAAGGAATTTTGATAAGAATTAATTATTCTAAGTTATATTCTAGCCAACTTGACAATATGAAAGATATAAATATAAGGTCAAGTTGAGAATTATAAAGATGAATTCATGGAAGATAATTGAAGATTTAAAATGATGCTAAGAGGAAGTGGATCAAAAGGATAAGGATAATATCCTTGTGAAGAAATCAGCAATTCAATTGCATCAAGAATCAAGTCATCTCATTGTTAATCTCTAACCATTGTAGCAGTGATCTAAATCTCTTAACAGAGTTGACTTAATAGCTATTTGTAAATCCTCTAACAAGGTGGCATTTCTATTGAATTATCCAAAGACCTTTAACAAGGCCACTCCTAATAGGGTGATTAAATCCTCTAACAAGGTCACACCTAATAATATGTTTTGTAACCTTTAACAGGGTTGGCTCCTAACAAGGCTCACTTCAAAAGAGCACAAATCAATAACTAGTTGTAATAGGTGGTTTTTCCCAAATTGGGTTTCCACATGAAATCTTGGTGTCAAATGTGTTCATGTTGTTTATATTATGTGTTTTTCACTAACCTAAAGTAATAATAATAAAAAATGATATCTTAATATTTTGATGTTAATTATTTGCAGAGCATTTTTAGTGTTTACCAAGTTACAACATTTTTCTATGTGTTTGTCGAGCATCAACAAAGTTTAGTTTTCAGAGTTTATTTTGTACTAACATCTAAGGGATCTAGGATTTATTTTTGTGGTAACTTATTCACCCCTCCAATCTCAATTAATCCTCTTATATTTCCAATAGAAAGGAGTGGTTAAGGAGGGAACATATTCACCAAAGAAAATTTGATCCATAAATGTAAATCTTTAGACACTTTTTCTATCACATCTCTTTCAATTATCTCCTTGAAGTGGCCATAGATTTATAAGAGAAATCCACTTCTCTTATAACCTTAAATGCATCAAGTACATACACAGAGAAATGTATAGTTTGACAAAAAAGAAATTCTTTTATCTACCACATTAACTATCTATTGCATCATTAATGAGTTTGTCAGCCACATTGATAGTGGAAGGCTATATTTAGAAGGAATCTAAGCACATATATCCATGTGTCATAAGGACTAAAGTTCCAAAACCTTTGAGTATGTAACATTAAGTTACAACTACCATGTAATGTAAGCTTTCCTAACCAAGTTACGAGGAAAAGGAATCCCTAGACCTAGATTTTGATCTTGTAGATTTGTTGTGTCTCTAAAAGCAAGTAAAACTCCCACTAAGCAAGTATTGAAGTTGGCCAAAAGGATCCCTACATGAAAAAGTATTTCTTGTAGGGGTTTCTTGATTTTGCACTCTCCCACATCACAACACCTAAATGGTCAAAAGTGGAAGGGGAAGACTCATTGACCTTAGAAGATAAATGTTTCAGACTTGCTTACGTGAAGTGCTAATCATGCAAGTGCCCTTCCATTTTCTAACTTGTTTCTTCTAGGGCTACCATTCCTGGGAAGCTTCATGTCCTATGTTGACAACTAGTATTCTAGCCAAATAGGAATGTTTTTCTTGCATTGCATTATGTTTATCTTGGATTAGGTTTGGGGAAACTAGTAATTTTGGCCAAATAGGAATGTTTACTAGAGGCTGGGGAAGTGATTGGTTTTATGATGTTGCTATGTGATACTATATTGCTATGATCATTTCATCCCCAACCATTGTGATGTATTCATGTGTTTCTGTGGTGTGAACTAGTTTGGTTATGTAAGCTCATGTGTTGTGATTTTTTTGATATAACCTTTGAGGTTGATTAGTTATCTATTGGTACTTTCTAGTTTCTTGTATAAGACTTATGTGATTATTGCAATTTTATGAGATGTAATTTTATGAGCTTAGGGTAGGTTATCTATGTGTATGTTAGGAAGTGGCTTGCCATGGAGGTTGGAGATCTAAGAGGCTTCCTAGCTAACCCATTGTAAGTTGTATTAATAAATGATAATATTTTCATTAATAGGGCTAAAATAAATTAACATGATTTAGTATATTAACTCATCCATGCCTCAATTGCTAGTACAAGCTAGTATGGGAGTAGAGAGGATTCTTGGTCATGACCTTGCCTTGCTAGTATGCCTTGTCTATAAGAAAGGATACTTATGCCATATACAATCACTAGGGGGTTGGAGTTTAGAGAGACTTCAAAGGTAACCTTAGAGTTGACTTATGTGATGAAAATTTCTCACATGCATATTAGGTTTCTTATGTGTCTTTATTGCCTCTAGGATTTGATGTTACTTATGTATTGGGTATTTTGAGATAGATTCCTAGCAAGATTCCTTGACCTAAATTTTTGTTATAACTTCTAGATTGTTATCCATTTGGGACTTGAAATTGTCTCCTCAACATGGTGGGAGTGTGCCATTTAGGCTCAACAAGGTTGGGTAGTAGTGTTTCTTATACCATTGAGATCTGATAGTTAGATACCCATGCTAGGTGTACCTTGTGCAGTTGTTCTATTCTTCTTATCTTGTGATTGTGTTCTATGGTCATATTTTGGTAATTTGTACTTTGGTTATTTAAGATCGTATAGGATTTTGTATCTTATCATGATGTATATTATTTTAGCATTGCATACCCTATAACTTGTGTAGAGGATGATTAAGCATTCTAGTTATGCCACTTAGCATCTTATGTACTAGTATATACTTTTATGTGATTCTGTACATATGGTTATTCTATGACATAGACTTTTTTTACTTATTAGATGCAATCTTAATGAAACTTATGTGTGTAATTAAGTGTTGTGGAACCATTGAGAGATGTAATTGTTATTGTATTGCTTATGTATGCATATGATTTATTTCTTCCACTATGTTACCTCTTGATTGTTTAAATCTATAAAAAAATGTTTAGCAAACTTAGTGACATCATAGGTTAATTCTTTTTGGGTTCCTTGGTGGGGCATTCCTTCTTTTGACCTTTATCTTCTAAAATTCACAACGGTCTTTGTCCAGTGATACCCAAATAATTTTTTAGTCCTCCAAAGCCAATACCCTTCAATACCTATGAAAACTAGACATTCATTATTACCATGATCCTCTTTTCAAAACTGATTTTCCTATTAAATCTAAGATTTTTGAGATTTTAGGGTTCCATGCCTTCCAATCCTTACAAAGGATAGATGTGTCACATGGGGAAAAATCCAAGACTTGAAATTCTAAACAAATATAATGATTGATAAAAGACAAAAGAATGTTAACCAAAAGCCATTCCTTAAGAGCATGAAAACTATCTCTCACCAGTAAAGGGGTGAAGAATTTCTAAATCTAAAGAACTTGTAGCTTCAAACTTCATGAGTGCAATCATAGATAGTTTCAAGCTCAAAAATTACATTGTTTTCTCTATAGTGAAAACTCAAAAAAGCTTCAGCTCGACAAAACTTTCAAGAATGTGGCCTATGATGTTGAGTTGTCCTTATGCAATTGACAAGACTGCTATTCTACATGCACTCATGTGACACATGGGATCAATAAATCCTATCTACCTTTAATGTCATAGTCATTTAAATTTAGAATACAACAAACATGTTGTGAAAGACATAAGGAAATCATCCTGAGGGAGGATGTTGCATCTAGGTTGACAAAGAAAGTGAAAAACCACCACTCATCACCACCAAAAATGCCATGGAGCTATTGTTGTAACTGTAAACAATACACCACTCATCCTACCATAGCTAATGTCATATGTAAATATGTAATACTGAAAATGTACCCTTACTTTTCATCTTTTAGAGCTAAAGACCACATGGAGGCATACCTTTAACTTCCTTGGTTGTCAAAACAAAGCTCTCCTAGTGATATCCTACCTCACACCAAAAACTAGCATCAAAAAAAGGTGCCAAAGAGTATCTTGATGGTGAAAAGCACTTTTCACTAGGGCAAATGCCCAAAAAAGAAGAAGTGAATCTTACACCACCTAACCAAACAACAAATAAGAAACCAACCATGCCTTATTTTAACAAGATTCATTTTGCACTATGAATTTCAAGAACCCTTTAGAAGAATCCAAAATCTAGACTACCTAACCTAGCTTGTTAAAGGAACACAAGGCCATCTTGACACACAAATAGTTGAGTTGAAGTAGCTCTGCTTAATGACAAATGACAAAAATATGAAACACACACACACACACACACACACACACACACACACACACACACACACACACACACAAAATTGATCGAAGGAAGATCCATGTGACCACCAAAACCATGTTGAGTTGGTGGGAAAAAATGGAACACCAAAGACAAGAGAAAAAAGAAACAAGGAAATGGATCCCAAAAAAACTACAAGATACCACCTGCGAACAAAAACAAATGCAACAAACACAAAACAAAATAACAAACCTAGAGTACTATGGCAAGGGAGTATCACAATGTCAAAACAAGTCCTTGTCCATGTGTGAACCAAAACTAGTCCAACCCTAAGAAAAATACTCTTAACAACTTGTAAAATGAACACTTACAATAAGGGTGATGACCCAAGTGATAACTTTTCTTGCAAAGCACAATTGTGATTATCAAAGAGACAATTGACCCCTTTAGGCTTATTACATGGCATTTTGATCATGATAGCTAAAAGGTGCATTAATTATACTTACCTTCCATTAATGAACATTACAACATGTCTAGCTTTAGGACCATAGAAATTATCCGTTGTCACCAAAGACATATGAGAGAAGGTTCTCCCCTGATTCAAAAATAGCTCTTATGAAGACTAAGGACCTTGTGCCTTGAGTATGGAAATCCTCACTTCTTATCTCTACATGCAAGGGTCCCATTTGCCAGATAGGGTTACAAAAACCAAAAGAAAAAAAACTAAAACTAGACAAAGGAACTTACCCCAAAAAGGTAAGTCAAAAGTGAATAGAGGGGACCCAACTTTTTTCTCACAAAATGTAGGGACATGTATACAGGGAATAAAAAATATAGAATTAACTAGGAAAATTCCTTGGATTTGAGAACTCCATAACTTAGCCTTTGGAGTCACTAGTGCCTTATTGCTACAAAGAAAGTTTTTTAAAGCATGAACTCCAAACATAAATATCTTAACTCACCATAACTCTTAAATGTTATTGATGTCTAGTAGTGAAGTGTGTGATTTGAAAGGGGGTATATCATTTCAATTTCTAAAGAAAATAGAGAAACTAATCTAATCCAAGAATTTGTTTGTTTTACTTTTATTAGATATCATGCATTGTTTTGAAATCGAAGGTCTCATTCCTTCCTTCCTTTTTCTTTAATGTTTTAAATGTATGGGAGGTTGCACTCCTTTCCCCAAATAAAAATTTTAATTTGTTCATTTTAAGGGTACTTATTTCACCATCCCATCCTCATACATTATTTTTTATTTTGAGAAGGAAACATATACCCATTCCTCATGATATCACTTAGCTTTAAATTTAATCAATGTTGAGCAAGGCTAATCTATTTGCATTGTTCCTATAATTATTCTTCTCTTTCATTTTCTTGCCAACTTAGTTGATCATTTTAGTTGTAGACAAGGGAAAAAAATTCTTTGCTTGATGAAGGTTGGTCATATCATGAGTTCATACTTGTAGCCTTCAACTAGAAACAACAAATCACACAAAGATCCTACCAGATGGGTAAAGGAATACTCGAATACCATGGATAGGTTTAACCAATTAATGCATCATTATGAAAAGCATACATGCCTACTAGGAGGAACAAAAAATATGGTCCCCCAAAAACAATAGAAGACCCAAAAGACCCAAAAATGGAAACCAAGAAACCAAGACCCAACCCACCTATTTACAAGGGCCAATAAAGTAAGACCCAAAACCATCCCATCCAAAAAGGGACAAACAAGAATTTATAGGGTGTACCCAAAGACACACCTAAAAGGTATTTACAAGAAACTTCACATATGTTGCAAAAAAGGGGGAAATGGACACCCTTATACCATCTCCTTACTCAAAGTAGTGTTTGAGAAACTATCCATTCTTGGGTAATAAAATTGGTTCTCTAGTTATTGTGCTGAGAGGATAGGTATTAGCCCCATAGATATTTGTGATATAATAAGGCCCAAGCTAGAGTATTTAGGTCATTATTTTCTTTCCTTTCATCTCATGGACCTTATCTTATAGGAGGACTAGATCTAAAATTTGAAATGTCTTAAATTGGGATCTTTTGTCAAACCATCTTTTGACAACTACTTGGCATTTGGTAAAATGCTCATGGGTTATGTCCCTCTATTATTAAAAGTGGATAAATTTAAGGAGGAAAATCTACACAATATTATCCTTCTCATAATATTCCCTCATGAATTGCAAGACTAGAATCTATAGATTCATGAGAAACACAAGATTTGGACATAAACTAGGTAGAGTGAAGAAGTTCCCAAGGTGTCTTTATTTTGAATGTGATCTACCCAAGGAGTGGATAGGAGTTGGTTGTGCCAATCCCAAGGAATTATCTCTAGCAGATGTTTGGTAGCCTTCAATAGGTTCTTATTGGTTGATTATGCTACTTTGTTACTTGGTAGATAGTAATTCCATGAATACTTCAAGGTGATGTTCCTATCATAGGCCCACTTTAAAAGTTGGGTGGAGGTGAACACCATGTCAATATCACATACAAGTGTGAAAGGAATTCCAAATCTTGTAGCAATTTTTTCCTCAAAAAACTAGGTTACTACATCCATTGTATTTATTTTGCAAGGGATAGCCTCAGACCACTGGATGGAATAGTTTGTAGCCATTAATATATATCAGTTTCTAGCATATGAGTTGGGGTTTATCTCCCTAATGAAAGGTCTCATTTCTTTCTTGCTTTGAAGAATTTGTAAACTTAATAGAACCTCCATTCTCCTAGGTTCAATGTTAATACCCTTCTCAAAGATAATATGTCCTAGTAACTTTCCTTTAGTGACCCTAAATATGCCTTTCTTAGGGTTTAGGGAGATACTGAATTGAAGATGCCTCTCACAAATCTTAGCAAGGTGGGTAGGGTGATCATTCCTATCCAAAGAAAAGATTGTCAAATGATCCATGTAGATGATTATGCATTTTTTTACTAATCCGTCAAAAGTTGTATTCATCACCTTTTGGAATGTGGTCCCATCATTGACTAGCCCAAAGGGCATGCATCTATAGGATTAGTGGTAAATGTTGTCTTTAGTTGATCTTTGTGATTAACCATGATCTAATTGTAATTGGAGTATCCATCTAAGAAAGATATAATCTATTCTCCATTTATTATCTATAGGACTTTATCTAGTGAAGGTTAGGAATAGTTATATTTCATTGATGCTCTATTCAGGTTCCCAAAATCCATGCATAATCTAATCTGTCCAATTTTCTTTTGGGTTGGAACCAAATTAGCTACTCTTGTGGTGTGTCAAATATGATTTTTATTTTATTTTGGATAGTAGCTTATGAACCTCTTAGTAAATCAAGGAGTTGATTAGGTGGTTCATAGGTCATTTTTATTTCCTAAATGGCTTGGCACTTGGTTTGAGTGGTATAGTGTGTGTTATCACAGATGTGACATATGTTTTTAGATCTTTGTGCTTAATGCAATGGCATCAATGTATTCTCAAAGAATCATGAGAGTCTTTCCATTCTCCTTTAGGAAAGACGAGGAACCAATTAATATGTTCCACTCCTTATAGTTTGTCCTAAGGTTTACCTTCTCATAATTTCCTCCCTTAGAGGAGGGAGAATGTCTATCATTGACCCAAGGATCTGAATAAAAGATGCACTCAAGCACTATCATCCCCTTTGGGATGGTGCTACTAGGGAGATTAGGGATATCTCTAGCATCATTTTCCTGTCTAGTGTTGTTGAAGGTTTCTTCATCCCTATTTTGGTCTTCAAATATGCTATTATTGGAAAAGAAATCTATAATATGTTGATCATATTCAAAGACCTAAAAATGCTTAACATTACGAAGGACATATGGGATTGATACCATTTCTATAGAAAATTGTTGGAGATGAGGACCAACCATGGGCTTGAGAGTGCTAGCAAAGACAACAAGGGCATTAGGGACATAGTTTATTTTTCACAAGATGACTTTAATACCAATAGCATCAAAGTATTCAAGTAAGTCCCATGCCCAATTGTGGTAATCCATTAGTAATTTTTCATGGTATGCGTATTGTCTCCAAACCTATTTTACAATAATCTTGAAGTCCCCTAGTGCCTAAAGACATGTGACTCTTTTTTATAGTGCAAAAAAAAAAGATCCAAGACCAAAGATTCATACTTGGCCATGTTGTTTTTGTATTCTAATTGTATCCAATAAGAGGCAAGGAAAGAAATTTATTTTGGGTCAATAAACTCTACCCCCATACTTAATCCATCCTTAGCCTAAGATCTATCAAATTTCAAGGTCCAAAGACTAGGTTTAGCAGATAGAGGCTGATATGGTTGGATAGAGGGAAATATTTATGGTAGAGGGGACTCTTACCTATCCTCTAAGGTGGGGGACATAGGAGTGGGAGTTGCCTTTGGAGGTAGCACCAACAATGGTCCCTCAATGGTTAATCCTTCATATATGATTTCTAGAGGGTTGTTTAAGGTATGAATTTGCTTCTTATTATTCTTCCTAGAGAACATCCAAAAGGAAAACAATGCATACATTTATACAAGGCTCACATTCCAACTCAAAATGTCCTTCACAATGGACCTTCTACTATGAGTTAGATAAGAGAGTGGTCATAGATGCATGGTCCCCTTGAAGAGAGACATCATGTTTCAATTGAGCACTAGAGTCATGAATTTTGTGCTATAAAAAGGTCCTCATTAAAAAGTCTTCCTCATAGAACAAAGTCAAGGGCTAAAATCTACATAGCTCAATACAAGTTAGGCTCTAGTTGGGCATAGGAAACCCTGCTTGCCTAAACATAGTTAGTGAGAGCTTGCCTCATTCATGGTTTTCTATTGACCTTTATTTGATTTTCTTCCTCCTCAAGGAATCCATAGGTGGGAAAAATCTATAGATATATACTCATTTAGGGCCTTTGACCAATTACAACTTAGCAACATCCCATAGGTTTTGAGGATCTCCAACACTTAGATGTCATTGATGCTGGACACTTGAGGTTCTTGAAAAAGATAAATCTAAATGTATTTTATCTATCCCACCATATTCACAGTGCTCTTGTCAATTTTCATGATAACACCTTTGAATGGGGTGGGGACCTATATAAGATTCTTACATCTAGAAAGGGGTATGACATTACTAAAATCTCTAGAGTCCACCAGGAAGTTGTGAATATTCTTATTGTAGATCCTCAAACTTAGTAAGAAGGGAGGTTCATTGATATTTACCCAAAAATGGCCACATTAAAGTCATTGAAGGTCACATTTTTGGTAATGACCGATCACGCTTTGCGTAGGTTGAGTTGTTTTAGGAGGGTCTTCCACTACTCAAGAAAACTCAATAAGATGTCCATTAAGGAAATAGTGGTGTTGGTACTCTTCATCACCCATTTGATCTCAAACTTTACCTTAGAGGGGCTTGGGCCCCTCATTGTAGAGTTGCGGGGTTGTTGAGCTAGTCCTTTTGGAGGAGGATGGTTCACATTAGCATGAGGGTAAGGGTGCATGGAGGTATAATTGATGTTGTGAAGGAGGCCTTATTAAATTGGCTCCTTATTTTGTAAGGAAGTCATGAGTTAGTAAAACCATTGGAATCATAGGTAAGGATAGGGTCTTCAAAGAATCCTCAAAGAATGAGCTTCTCATCTTCTTTCTCATCTTTCCCATAAGAGATAGTTTTGCAAACAAAGTAGAGCTGGAAGGTTCTATCAAAGTATGTGGAGATGTCTGGTTAGACCACAAAAATAGGTCCAAGCGGAAAATATTGATCAATTTCTCCAAGTGCTACAAGTGGCCTCTGAATGTGTCTAGTATCATGTAACTAGCATTAGTTAGTCAAAGGATAAAATTCTTCAATGAGGGCAACTAACTAGGTCTTGCACTGCCTAGTTGTTTGGCTGACTTGGGGGAAATCCCTTATTATTTGGAGTACTATCCCATCACTGGTCACCTAGCCATTGGTTGTAATTGCCATTATTTTTCCATAGAGACTAGAGTTGTAGGAACCTTTTTGTCACAAAAATATTCCCCTTCTTTGAGGGAGAAAACTATTTTTTTGTCATAGTCTTATGTATCTGCAACTAGCTCATATCATTAGCCATACTGGTGATGATTCTTTGAAAGTATTCTATGTCATCCATGAGATACACAAGTTTATCATGCAAGTTTGAAGACTACACCTGTATGCTCATCAAAGTGATGGGGAGAATAGGGGTTTTCCCACTTAGGCTAACCAATAAACAAGAAGGGACTTCCTATAATGATATGGGCTATGGGGCCAAAGCAAGGAATGAAGTCCCAAGTACCTACAATACCATATTATGAGTCCACTAGGAATACTAGGAGCTAGGGTAGAAGTGCCTTATGGTACATAAATATAATGAGAAGTGGGATAGGTTAGTAATCCTACAATAGGAATCATGTTGTAACTACCCATTTTAAGGGCTACTCTAGACTAAGTTTGACATGGCATATTTTGAAGAGCATCAAATGGACAATCTATAAGTTAGGTAGAGACTTCCAAGGCCAAGGTGTAAACTTTACAACATTTCTTGGTCTCCTTAGGGTATAGTATGTATGGTGAAGGTTAAAACAACTTGAAGGGTAATATCTAAATACATCTTTAGGGCTAGTTCTAGTTTGGGAGAAAAAACATATGAACACCATTTAAGAGTGTTTTGTAATCAGTTAGTAAATATTGGTAGAGGTTCATTTTGTTCTTTTCAGATTCTAATAAGCTAATGATGGCATAAATAAGGGTCGCTCTTAAACTAAACATCAAGAGGGAGGTTTTCTCCTTATTGATCCATTCTTTGATATAATTAGCAAGATGATTAAGGTACTAGTTCAGTTTGCTGGGGCCAAGGGTCATTGGGAATATGTGGCAAGAAACATCTTGGTGTTCTACATTCTTTTGGACTAGAGCATCCTTAAATGCTTGGACATGTTCTTCCACCATCTGAGGACCCAAATTTTTGTAATTTGGACAAGTTTTCTTTTGATCTAATGGTAAATTATGTGTTATAGGGAAAGCTACAAAAGGTGACAATTGTCCCTCAATATATTGATAGTTTTTTTGGAGTAGCCATTGTCCCTAGTGGTAATTGGGATGTAGTTACACTTTGAGTAGTGGTAGTAGATTGGGGATTGGAAGCCTTACCCTTCTTGTTCTTCTTCTTGTTTTCTTATTTCAGACTATGGGTTTGAGTTCTACAAACTCTACAAGGACAAAAGATGATTACAAATATTGAAGGTGAGTTGTAGAAAAAGAGCCAAGTTGACACATTTTTTAGGGGCTATGATACTCATTGAATTGTCATTCAGGTGGAAACTAATCAAGGTTCTCAGACCCAAAACTAAAATTGGATGGACACAAAAAACTCAAAGTTCCCTATGAAAGTTTTTTTACACCACAAAAGGTCAACTGATTCCAAAACTCAATAATGAAACACAAGAGAATTTTAAAAAGGCTCAAATGGGACCTCCTTCTAGCATCATTTATCTATTAATAGAACTTTACTTTATGCATTGCCAGTAGATTAGCAATTATCATTTGACTAGAATGTTCATCCAATATCACCTGAAAGAGCAGAGAGAGGACCTCTAAACTCCAAAGCTCTTGTAGATTATGTCTTGAATATACAATGAATAGGAAAACTTGGATAAGGAGGTGACTAAAAATATAATAAGGTGGGTGGAGACTTCAGTGATTCTTTGTGTTCATTAGATTTTGTCAATGGGTCACTTGAACTAGGTTGCACAAATGTCATAGGTTGGAACCAAAGGGGTATTAGTATGAATGTTGATGATATTGATTTAGGGGAGTATCCTAAGAATTAGAGAGTATTGACATCTTTCATTCATGACCATGTTTTTCATTTATGTAAACATAGCATGGTTTCTATAAAGACTAGCTGAGTAGCAGACAAAGATTTTAATGTTATGGACAATGGTTTGATTATCTAGTGATGTGCAATTAGGGACATCTTAGGAATATTATCCTGATGACATGGTTGAGTATGTAGAGTCTAAGTCAAAGATGTATAGAACTTATATCTAATTTATAGAGAGCATTTCAGTGATAGAGTATTGGGAAAGCAGTTCCTAATTTTTTATTCGCTATCTTACATTTGAGATGCAATAAGAAGATGCATAGTTAGAAAATGGTAGAGGATAATTAGGTGATGAATTTAATGAGCATGCAAGCCCTAGTATTAAATGTGTGAAGTTTTTTATATATTGTGAGCTAACAATGCTATTGTAATTGTAAGTAATTAATTATATTATTATAATTAATTGGGGAAGTGGTGCAAGAGCACCTAGGGGTAAAGGTGAGGCCCTAAATAATTTTTGGGTTTGCAAATGGTTTAACAAACCATTGAAGAAATAATTACTAAATAAAGTCCCAAGATAAGTTTAGGAGGTACGGATAAGTAGGATTTGGAGTGTGAGTCAAATTTTGTCTATCCTGATAGGAAAAAATTGCTTAAAAATTGCTCAATAAGGAAAAATATGGAAAGAATCCTAAAAAGGGGCAAGATGTATTCAAAATTGGTCCTTAGGTATTTTAGGTATATTTAATAAGGTTTTTTAGCAAATTGGTCAAGTTTGAAGGCTCAATGTGCAAAATTTGCAAAGTTGTCAAAAACTTGCTCATTGACAACTTTGCAAATTTTGAAAAATTGCATAGTAACATTTTGTACAGTTTTGGAAAAGAGGTAACATGGAAAGTTATGGTTTGAACCTTGGGACCAATTGGTAATGAGAACTATAAGAATACCTTATATCTCATTTTTAGGGGTTGGTCTAACATATGTACAAACAACACCTATGTGTGCAGGTTTTTGTGAACAAAAAATGTACTTTTTATTGATTGAGCAAGGAAAATTGATTGAAAAGATTAGTATTTTTAATGGAATAGTGTCTTGTTTCCACATATAGATTATGTGCATACTTTTTCTTTTTCAATAATTCATTTTATAGGGTTTTGAAAATTAGTTGAGTTTTGTGTTCCTTTCGTCCAGTTTTGAATAATTAGTACTAGAATGGCTATAGCTTGAACTTCCATGTTCAAAACACTACGGACTTTGGATATCAAGAAATATCCCTTGTATACTATGTAAATAATTATTTTGGGGTGTGTGCTAGTCAAGAATCTATTTTTATAAGTGAGCCCTAGGCAAGCAAGAAAGGCTTAGCAAGGTGCAATGGAGGCTTCTAAGTGAATTCTAAATGGAAATGGTAAAGTAGAGTATTACATGTCCTTGGCTAGGGGAGAAGGTTTGGAGTAAGCATTAGAGCATTTTTGAAAACTTTTCTTGTCATTTCCCATAGAACCCCAAAAATAGGGGCAAATTGGAATCAACAGTACAGACACCACGAGAGTGTAAGACCTAAAAAAAATCAAGATTAGGAAATTAGGAATCAAAGTGATGAAGACATCAAGTGGCCTTGTTAAGGTTTTTTTGGAGTTATAGTTAGTTCCTTGTTTTTAGGAGGGCTAATAGGGGCTCTTCGGGCTACAAGGGAAAACAAGGCAATTTGAAGTTGTGGGTATCATAGACTTACCAAAATAATGCAGAATGTCATGAAATATGGTAAGAACCATGGAAATATGGTCTAAACTTCATTTTGGACCTTTAGGTACATTTGGTGGAGTTTTGGCATGCTTGGTAAAAAAGTACATTTTTTGTGAATTGAAGGTAGACAATGGAAAATTTAATTGTTGGGAGTGTTTCTTGGTGAAAAGGGATTGGCAAGGAATCCTCTAGGTTGGGGTTTGGAATAGTAATCCTAAGTAGGCTAGGAGTAGCCTTTGTAGACCAAGAAATCTCTAAAGTGAAAGAAGCTTCTCATCAAAGTGATATCAAATTCATAAGATTGTGGCTTATAGGGGTATGATGTATTCCATTGAGTCAAGTGGATCTTCAAAGATGGTTACCAATGTAGAGTTAAAAAAGGAGGTAGATGAGAAAAAGAAGCTCATGGAAGAGAAGAACAAGCTTCTTGATGAGCCATAGAGGAGATGAAAGATAAGTTAAAGAAGATGGAAGATGTAGCCCAAGCTAAGGAATATGAAAACTTTAGCAAAGTTAATGTGAAGGTGAGTTTAGAGGATGAAATACCTGAACCAGATCCACCACTGGGTGAAAAAGAACCATTCCTCAAAGAGCTAAAGGCCTTTGGAGGTAAGAGCCTAGAATATGTCTCACTATTTTATAGCAAGATGCATGAAAAGGTGGTCCTAGAATGGATTAAAAGTATTGAAAGTTACTTTGAGTGTGAAGGGACAAAATAGGCCCAAAAGATGAGATTTTCAAAATCCATATTGAAAGGTCAATCATTGACATGGTAGAAGTTTGTGCAAGATGAAATATAGAGTGAAGGGAAGAAACCAATAGCCAATTGGAAGGATATGGTAGCAAAGATAAAGGAGACCTATTTTCTAGAAGAGTATGAGATTAAATCTCATAAGTAGAGGTAGTATCTCAAGCAAAAGGATCTTGATATGGCTACCTATACTGAGGAGTTTCAAAATTGGCTCTAAGGTCAAGGGTGAAAGAGGCAAAGATAATCAAGGTAGAAACATCCTTAAATGGCCTTAAGTGGTAAATTTAGGACGAGTTGAGATTTTTTAGTCTCACCACATTGCAAAGTTGTTTTCAAATGGCTAGAAAGTGGAAGATAAGCTGAGGAAGAAGGGGGACACAAGTTCCAAAAATAGAAGCAGTGGTAAAGACTTTAGAGGTGGATCAAGAGGAGATTCTAGTTGGAGGAACAATGAACAAAGGAAGTATAGAGATTCAAAATGGAATGAGCAGGCTAGTGAGACTAGCCAAAGGAGAGGCTTTAGTAAAGGAAGAGGATCCAAAAATGGTGGTAGAGGTAGATATGGGAACAATAGTAGAGGCTCACACTTCAGCAATATGAAGTGTTACAAATGTAGCAAGTTGGGCACCCCTACCTATATATGTCCAGAGAAGGCATCATCATCCTATAGAGAGAATAAGATCACCTTTATCCAAGAGGAAGATAATTACAAAGTAGGAGAAGTGGACCCTAACATAGAGAAGGGTGAAAATCTCATGCTGAGGAGAGTATTTGTTAAGAAGCCAATATAGGAGGAACCCAAATAGAGGAGAGCACTACTCAAAAGTACTTGTAAGATATTAGGTAAGTATGAAAAGTGATCATAGAATCAGGGTCTACTAACAATATCTTGTCAGAGGAAGCAATACAAAAGCTTGGTTTGACAAAGGTTCTCCATGTGTATCCTTATAAGATGAATTAGTTGAACAAGGGTAAAAGTGTTCTAGTGAATGAACAAGTATGGTAGACATCACTATCGGTAAGTATCAAGACAAGATTCTATGTGATGTGTTTCCCATGGATTCTTTCCATCTTCTATTAGGAAGGCCTTGGTAGTATGACATGGAGGTAGTACATCATGGGAAGGAAAAAAAATATTCTTTCAAGAAGGATGGGGTCACCTATAGGATACAGTCCATAGTGGAAGAAGATAAGGTGGAGAAGGCTACTACCAAGACATTGTTGATGAATGGGAAAGAGTTCCTCAAGGACTTGAAGGAAGGTGAAAGAGTAGGGTATGCCATTATGGTGAAACCCAAAAAAGAGAAGCCTTCTTTACAAACACCTATACCTATAGAGTTATAAATTATATTGGATTAGTTCAAAGATATAATTTATGATTGAGCACCACCAACATTACACTAATACATTTGGTAAAAAATTGCAATGGCAGTGTCGTTGCAATTTTTCCGTCACAACCTTGTTGTCATCACAATTGCGATAGTCTACCATCATAATTGCGATGACAACAAGGTTGTGACGAAAAAACTACAATGGCAATGTCGTTGCAGTTTGGTACCAAATGTATCAGTGTTACCTCCAAAGAGAGCCATGAATTATCAAATTGACTTCATAACAACAGCATCATTGCCAAAAAAAGTTGCATACAAGATGACTATAGAGAACAACAAGGAAATTGCAAGACAAATCCAAGATTTTCTTGATCAGGGGTTGATTAGGAAGAGCATCAGTTGATGTGTAGTATTAATTATCCTAGAATCTAAAAAGGAAGGTAACTGGAGAATGTGCACTAATTCTAGAGAAATTAATAGAATCAAAATTAGATATAGATTTCCTATTCCTATGATAGAGGATCTAATGGGCTATCTAGGTGGGGCTAGGTACTTTTCCAAAATTGATCTTGAGATTGGTTATTATTAGATTAGGATGAAAGAGGGTGATGAATGGAAGTCTACATTTAAGACTATTGAGGGTCTCTATGAGCGATTGGTAATTCCATTTGGTCTTACCAATGCACCAAGTACCTTCATGAGAGTCATGAATGAGGTTTTGAAGGACTACATAGGAGTGTTTTTGTTTGTGTACCTATATGACATTCTCATCTTCAACAAGACAAAGGAGGAGCATATGGAGCACCTATAAATGGTGTTGAAGAAACTTCAAGAAGATAATTTGATAGTGAACCTTGAGAAAAGTGATTTCATGAAGGAGGAGCTAGTGTATTTGGGTTTTGTAGTATTTTGAGGGAACCTAAAAATGGACAAGGACAAGGTGGAGGAAATCCTGAGTTGGCCTACTCCTAGATCTATTATTAATGTAAAAAGTTGTCATGACCTAGCATAGTTATATAGGAAGTTTGTGAGGAGGTTTAGTGAAATTTGTGCACCCATGAATGACACCATCAAAGGAGGCATGAAGACCAAGTTCGCATGGAGCAAGGTAGAAGATACAAGTTTTGAGAGGTTAAAGAAGGAAGTGGCAACTCAACCAATATTGATATTGCCTAGTTTTGAGAAGCCCTTTGTGGTGGACTATAATGCTAGTAACATTAAAATTTGGGGCATTTTTAAGCCAAGAGGGTAGACCTATAGCATTTTTTAGTGAAAGACTTAATGAAGCTAAGAAAAGGTACTCAACATATGACTTGAATCTCTATGCACTTATCCAAGTTCTCAAGGTGTGGAGGCATTACCTATTACCTAAGGAGTTTTTTGTTTTCACAAACAACTAAGCATTAATCTTTATCAAATCACAAGAGAAACTAAGTTTGAAGCACATCAAATGAATGGAATTCTTGTAGTCCTACACTTTCACCATTAAGTGCAAGAAGGGCACAAACAACAATGTGTAAAATGCTTTGAGTAGGAGGTTGCTAACAGTATAAGAGGTTAAGTTGTAGAGCATAGGATTAGGTGGATTCAAGGATCTATATGAGGAGGAAACTAATTTTTCATAGGCCTATATGGTATGTACAAACTTTGAGAATCATTTCCATAGTGAATTTTCTAAATATACCTTGCAAAATGGATTATTGTTCAACGGTCAATAGTTGTGCATCCCAAGGGGATCTACAAGAGAAGCACAATAGGAGCACGAGTGGGAATTTTGGCCTTACCAAAACCTTAGACCTTGTGGAAAGGTTCTATTACTAGACCAAGATGCAAAGTGATGTAAGGAGGTATGTGTAACAATGTGGAATATGTTAGAAGGAAAATGACACTTCATCAAATGCATGAATCTACAAACCTCTACCTATTCCTAATAGGCCTTGGGAATTTTACCAAGGACTATGATAGGGTTAGAGAGTGTGTTTTGTGGTAGTAGATAGGTTCAACAAGATGAACCATTTCATCCCATGTAAGAAAATACATGATGCAAGCAATATAGCAAATCTATTCTTCAAGGAGGTGATTAGAATACATGGTTTACCAAGGAGAATAGTTGCTGACAAAGATGTCAAATTTATTGGGAACTTTTGGAAGCCCTTATGGAAGAGGTTGGGAAAAAACCTAGCTCATAATTCTACCTACCATCCCCAAATATATGGGTAGACTAAGGTCATCAATAGGGTCCTAGGAAACCTCTTAAGGTGTCTCACCAAGGAGTATGGGAAAATTTGGGAGCAAGTCATCCCTTGGGCAGAATTTTCATATAGTGATAGTAAGAATAGAATAATAGAGTTAAGCCATTTTTAAGTTGTGTATATCATTCATCCAAGGGGCATAATGGAGTTAAGTGACCTACTAGAACATGACGACATCACTAGGTATTTTGATGACTTTGTTCAGTCCATGAAAGAAGTGCATGATCAGGTTAAGAAGACCTTGATGGAGGCAAATTGGAAATTGAAAGAGAAGAAGGATGAGGGGAGAAGAGAATTAAAACATCTAGTGGGAGATTAGGTGATCATCTATTGGAAATATTATGACAAGCTAAGTTACTGAGAGGGGAGGGGTGAATCAGTAACTTATCAAATTTTATCCTAGATTAGCAATTAATCCTTCATGTATATTTTGATCTAATTGTATGCCTGAGAAACTAAAAACATTAAAGCATACATAACACTTATGACACACAATTTGGTGACCCAGAAACCTTCCAAATAGAAAGTAAAACTAGGGTGGGGATGATACCCACAAGCTTTAGTACTACAGTACAAAGTTGGCCTATTGAGGCTTACAATAATCACTTCTGATGATTTTCCTTGTTAGGAGTAATAAGGACTACTAGGTCCACCTTGCAAAAGGATTTACAAACATACAATGAAGTATGTACTCGGTAAATAGATTTACACAAGACTATTAGGTCTACCTTGTTAAAGGATTTGACTGATCCACTTGTTAGGATGAAGCAGTAGTTATCTCTAATCTATAACTTGGATTGCTGAATGAGATTCCTCTAAATGTATAAATAACCTTGTTGTGATAGTTAAATCTTTGGTACTCCTTATACTATTGTAGCCTTTTTAATTTTCTCTTCTACTCTTTTCTAATGATTACATTACATTTCTTTGATGATTTGGATGTGATACAATACATTACATATATACCAATCTAATTACAAAATTACAAAGTTGGCTACAATACAAGGTTACCTAAATATTACAAAGTTGGCCAAAGTGTAGAAACTTAGGTTTTGAAAATTGACTTAGTGAGGTTCTAATACTAAGCATCCACTGTCAATGCTTGGCATCATCATGAACTTGGTAGACATACAATTTTGGTCCATACTAATCATTTCCAACTATTCTTGAACTTTCTCTATACTAGTGACTTGACAAATACTATGAAACTCAATATATAAACTAAATCACTTGATTCACACTACATAGCTCAGTCAATGCTATCACTTTGAGCTCACTATAAATTGAGTGACTTGTTTGACACTGAGTAGCTTGGTTAAAACTAGACTTGTATCAAATCAACTGTGAACTCAGTAAGCACTACACAACTTAGTTTGCACTAGTAAACTTGGCATAAATTGAGATGCTCAATTTATACTGTTGATCATTAACATAGTAGTAACTACTCAACATAAATTGAAATCTATCCAAAGGACTCGATAGCAATTGTAGAATACAGTAACAACTAAAATGCTTGGTTAACACTATTAACTATATAATATGCTCGGTATGAGCTTACAATCTAAATAAGTGTATGTCACTAATAAAAAAAATGAATGGAATGTCAACAATCTCCCACTTTTGCATTAGTGACAAAAATACTTATCAGTCAAAACTGAATTCAAGAATATCTTTATCCATCACCTTATGTCTTCAACTTGATAGAGTATACTATTTTTGAGATTTTTCAAAACTGGTTTTGTAAGAGATATATTTTTGTACATGGTAATTCTCCCCCATACATGATTTATAACATACTATACATACAATATATATTTTTTTTGCAATCTACAATTTTCATTCAATTTTCTCCCCCTTTCTCCTTGCACCTTCTCACATCTTTCCCCCCATTATTTCTTCTTATAGCTTCTCCCCCTTTTTGACATCAATGCCAAAGATTTATGCTATATATTTATTTATATAGTAATACCAAAATGTGAAAAGAAATCTAAATGTAACTTCAAAATAAGCACCAAAGTCTTGTCCCAATTCTCTTGCAAGAACTTGCATGTGTGTAATGCAACCTGCATTTCTACTAAGAATTCAATCAGGTGGTCTACAATGGAGAAATTATTGCAATGGATGAGCACTTTTGAATATACAATGTGCTTCTATAGTGCATCCATATTCGGGAGAATCATATTTTGAATATTTGGCAATATAGATCTAATCCTTTCCTCTTCTCTAAGCAATTCTACCTGCATATCTGTTAGAAATCTTATCTTATTGAAGTGGGCAGAGCTTACAGCTAGGTAAAGATAAAATTGTTGTGCAATTTCCTTAATATCATCATTAATTTTAGACAATTTATCTCTTATTTCTTTTTTGAAAATTGATGTATCACATAGCTTATCAAAAAGTAAAGATACATTAATACAAGAAGTCTCTAAAGAGCCTAAAATAGTAGTAGCTCTACTTGATGAATGGAAATTTGTTGAGTAATAAGTTCTAAAACTTTATTATCAAACTTTTTCTTAGCTTGCTGCAATAATTTGTCCTATCCATCCAAATCTTCATTATATTTATAGACTACCTCTATCAACCGATACAAAATTGGTTGAGAAGTATTAGCCTCTATGCCTAGAGCCTCTGCTAAAATATTCTTAGCATCCTTAATGACTTTGAACTCCTTGTTTCTTTCCTCTCTAAGCCTTTGTTGCTTGGCTTTCTTTTGAAGTAGTTCACCAAAACTTTGCATCTAATCAAGATTTAGATTTGAGATGCCCCATTTTGGAATGATAATCTCCTCATCAATATCTATATCCTCCTACTTTTATTTTCCTTTACCAAAAAATCTTGTGCTCATATGAAGCTTGGTCTCTACTATCCTTGCACTTATTGCTTGAATATTAGGAATAGAAACAATTGTGGAAATGGTAGGAATCACTAAAAAAATGGATATTGCACTCATTAAAATACTAGTAGTAGGAATACCTAATGT
The DNA here is from genome assembly GCA_028749045.1 of Cupressus sempervirens. Taxonomy (NCBI): domain Eukaryota; kingdom Viridiplantae; phylum Streptophyta; class Pinopsida; order Cupressales; family Cupressaceae; genus Cupressus; species Cupressus sempervirens. Next base: position 450,377,486 of record CM053787.1, read on the forward strand.
AGATAGAGTTGATGTAGAGGGAAGAGCTTGTAGCTTAGTTGATGAAGTGCTAGGCACTATTATCAGTGAAATATTGAGTTGGACTAGTGCAAAGATTGACTGAGTGCTTGTGCTTGCAATGTTGGTCATAATCAATCCTACTAAGGCTATCTCTACGCTTGGTGTTATCAATTTTTTTCTTTGAGAATGAGGAAGTGAGGATATGACTACTGTAAAAATCTTAATTGGGTTGGTCTCTTCAACGTCTTATGTATCTTCCTCGATAGCTTCCTACCCTTATTCCTCTTCATCATCTACATTGTCAAAATGAGTTACTTTTTCTTCATCTTTCTCTTCCTAATCATCATCATCATCCTTATCACTTACACTGATGACAAAATCACTTGGTTTGTGAAGAAGATAAACATTATTCCATGTGTTTGTAGCATTCTTCACAACATGCTCTATATCTTTCAATAGTACAAGACAAGTATTGAATCTTAAAGTTAACGTTTCTTCATTTTTCTTCAAATATTCTTTCACCTCCTTGTCATCCAAATTTGGCATGAGTTTCCTTAAGGTATGCTCATATATATCTATTTTAGTTTTCATTACATGCTCCCATCTTGGTTTAATTTTGTCCATTAAAGAATTAGGAATCTGATGAGTAAGTTGGTTAGGTGAGTATTTTCACTTACCCATTTTGGATATCAATATATCTTCTATCTGCTTATGCTCATTAGTATTCCTAGTCTCATATCAGCTTAGTGCCTTGAAATTTTTAATTCTAGAATTTGATTCCAATTCTTTCATTCTTTCCTCAAATGTGTGTGGAGACCTCTTGAAAATTATGTCTCCTTTTTTATCTATTTTCTTCTGGGATGATCTCCTTGTGAACACAGCAATGGATGTCTTGGTAGGCTTGGTAATGATTACCTTACCCTTCTTCTTTAGTGGCTCTTCTTCTTCTAACTTCTTCATCATTTGCTTCTTCATCCTCAGCTTTTCCTTCAGATAACAAAAGAGTCAAACTAGTTTTCAGTTTGGCAATCCTCTTCTTGCCCTTGTTAAATGCCCATGGAAGCTTAATTTCTAGCTCAATTCTAGCCTTTGCCTCATCACAAGTGCCAAAGTAAGAAGCCTTGGAATCAATTGGCTCATTTATTAATGCCTCAATTATGTCTTTAGTTTCATCAATATTCACCCCATATCATAGAGGTTTTACCCATGCAATTCTTGGCCTAACTACCTGAATATACACCTTGTCACTATCTACCATGAAACAAACATCATCTTTATAATCCTCAACTAATTTACTTTGAATCTAGAATTTTTTATTCATTTTATCCTTAAATGCATCAAAATAGCTGTCCACAATACTTGCATAGTTCTCTCCCATTTCAGCAATATACTCATTAATTTGATAAAGGATTGGCACATCTTTTCTCCAAACAATAATACCTTTTGATGGAAAGAATTTTTTAACATAGAAAAATAAACATGTCAAGAGTGAAAAAAACTTACATGTATTATTTTTGGAAGTCTTGATGCTCTCCATGTTTTTGTTGAACTAGTTTAACAATAACTTGGCAAGGTCAAGAGAAAGATTATTCTTGACTACCTTATATGTCAAATCAACTACTTCACAAGATACATTGTTCAATCTACTCAAACTATAGATTTTTCAGGTAATGACATGAATACCAAACTTTAATTCCATGTTAGTGACACCACTTATCTTCATTCCCCTTCCATCCCACTTGGCTAGGGTTTTCTTCTCTAGTTCAACCTGACCTAGGGTTTTAGTCATTTTAGCTTTTTCTAACATTGGGAGACTAGTGATCCTTTGGATTATATTCTTAGTTACCAAAAATAGTTGTTCCAACCATAGCTTACTATTATGCACATGATTGAAGATAAATTTTATCCATTTCACTTGGAAATCTTGTGGCATGTGAGGAATGTGAGTTAAGCATTTTGCCTCGAGGTGTTGATGCTTAGGTTTCAACACACAATCAACACATAACTCCTTCAAACAGTCATCCATCTCTAGTGTACCAATTTCTTGAATTGCACATTTGAAATGTGGACAAATATCATTAACTAACAATACCTTGGGAGGGATTTGAGACTCTGCTTCACTTAGATCTAGGGTTTCTGCAACTATAGGAGTCAACTTGAAATTTGGTGCCTTCCATTCCACACCACAAACCAACATGTTTAAATCTCTTTTTTATTTGTTGTTGGAGGATGTCATCTTTTCTTGGTAGGGTTTGAGAGATTATGAAAACTTTAATTAAAATTTTTCTCAAATCACTTGAATTCTCTTGAAGATTGCTTTGCACAAATAGCTCCTAAAAATTCATGGTGAGAAATGACTTTGATTTCACCCTTTTGATCAACTTTTTCCATAAATGCCTTACATGAATGTTAGATCAAATTGAAAGACTTTCATCCACTTCACTTGCATTGAATACTCAATAGATTCTTCCATGATTTGATAACCACATAAAATTTAGTTACTCCCAACCTTACTTGGTGGAGTCTATAACCCAACCTCACTTAGTAAGAATAGTAACTCAGTAGTAACTGCTATCTTTTACTTGGTGATCCCTTTACATCTTGAATGTTGATATGGATCTTTTGATCTATCAATTGGAACTAATATTACATGTCTTCTTTAGTAGCCTAGTTCTAGTTCTCCTTTGAGAAATCAAAGGGAAATGGTGGAGTCACCCAATTCTTGAGTGACTTATTCATCATTGCTCAAACTTACATTCTTATTAGATTTTGGAACCCATTGTTCTCTCATCTACTTTCTAATGTTATCAACTTTTTCCTTCTTTTCATCTTCAATTCTCCCAGTATTCATATAGTTCTTGGCAAGATTACCAAGTTATGTACAAATGAAACATATTTTGGTAGTATCTCTTTTACTTAAGTGATGTTTATCATAATTTATTCCAATGTGTCCAAATTTTCCACATTAATGACATCTACACCAAGTGTTGTAGTCCCAAACAAATATAGCTTTTATAATCTATTCTGCGAGATTCAACATCTTAGTTTTGCATTCTAATTACTTGTGTTCATGCTTCTTACATTTGTGTAATTTTTTTTCAAATTTAGGCATTTCTTTGTATTCATTTTCACTATGACCATGCTAATTACAATTGTAGCATTTTCCATTGAATTTTCCTTTCCCATTTCTCCAACATTTATTTGATGTATGACCTATCTTACCATAATGATTGCAAGTAGGTTTATTCTTTTGAGCTCCTTGCTTTAATGATTCACATTCTTTTGTATATCCAATTCTTACTTTCCTTTTTATATGTAATGACTTTTCTCATTCAACTAATTCATGTCTACTTTAGATTTCATCATCCTTTCATTGGTTTGCCTTTCAATGTTTAGATCATTCTATAATCTTTCATTCTTTGATCTTATATTCATGATTTCTTCATTTGCATTAGTGAGTTGATCAATGAAGTCTACTTGCTAAAGGGATAGGTGTTGAATTTCATTGTTCTTTCCTTCTATCTCTTCTCTTATCTTGATTTTCTCTTCTATGACTTTAGATAATCTTACTAACTAAATTTCTTGCTCTCTTATTAGTTTTCTTACTTCTTCTTGAAGAGTACTATTCTTTTCTAATAGTTCTTTGATTGCTTCATCAACTTCATCTAAATTTCTTGAATGGATGTCTTCAATTCTTTCTTTAATGTAGAGTGGATCATTCATCTAGATTGCAAGATATTTTTTTCTTTTTAGGGATTGAGAGAGTTTCTCATTTGCTTTCTTGAGTTTTCCAATAGCCAATTTAAAATCTAGCTTCTCATTGTCAATAGCCTTGTCAATTTTGAATACCTCCATTACCTTTGATCTTTGCTCAAGCTATTAAACTTTTCTTTGGGAACCATAAAGCTCTGATACCAATTGTTGTAAATATTATGATAGGCTAAGTTATTGATAGGAGAGGGGTGAATTAGTAACTTATCAAATTTTATTCTTAATTAGCAATTAATCCTTCATGTATATTCTGATCTAATTGCATGCATGAGAAACTGAAAACATTAAAGCATACATAACACTTATGAAACACAATTTGGTGACCAAGAAACCTTCAAAATAGAAAGTAAAACTGGAGAGGGGATGATACCCACAAGCTTTAGTATTGTAGTATAAAGTTGGCCTATTAAGGCTTACAATTATCGCTTTTGATGATCTACCCTAATAGGAGCAATAAGGACTGCTAGGTCCATCTTGTAAAAGGATTTACAAACATGCAATGAAGTATGCACTTGATAAAGAGATTTATATAAGACTATTAGGTCTACCTTGTTCAAGGATTTGATTGATCCACCTATTAGGATGAAGTAGTAGCTGATCTTTGATTTGCAACTTGGTTTGTTGAATGAGATTCCTCTAAGTGTATAGATCACCTTGCTATGATAGATAAATCTTTGTTGTTCCCTATACTATTGTAGCCTTTATAATTCACTCTTTTGCTCTTTTATGATGATTACATTACATTTCTTTGATAATTTGGATGTGATAAAATAAATTACATATATACCAATCCAATCACAAAATTATAAAGTTAGCTACAATACAAGTTTACACAAATATTACAAAGTTAGCCAAAGTGTAGAAACTCAAGTTTTGAAGACTGATTTGGTGAGATTCTGATACTTGGCGTCCACTATCAATGCTCAACATCATCATGCACTTCGTAGATTTAGAAGCTTGGTCCATACTGATCACTTCTAGGTATTTGTGAACTCAGTCTGCACTAGTGACTTGGAAAATACTGTGAAACTCAACATATAAATTGAATCACTTGATTCACATTGCATAGCTTAGTAAATGCTATCACTTTGAGCTTGGTATAAATTGAGTAACTTGTTTAACACTGAGTAGCTTGGTTAACACTAGACTTGCATCACATCAACTGTAACCTTGGTAAGCACTGCACAACTTAGTTTACACTAGTAAACTCAACATACAGTGAGATGCTTAGTTTATACTACTATTCATTAACATAGTAGTAACTACTTGACATACTAAAATCTATCCAAAGGACTTAGTAGCAATTGTAGAACTTAGTAACAACTGAAATGCTTGGTTAATACTATTAACTATACAATATTCTTAGTATGACCTTATGATATGAATAAGTGTATATCACTAATAACAAACATGATTGGAATGTCAATATGGTCTACCTAAATAAAGTTGGGTTATAGAAGGGCATCCCTAGTAAGTTTTAGATGAAGAGCATTGGGCCATGCAAGATACTTGAGAAGTATGGACCTAATTCCTACAAAGTAGACTTACCCAAGGACATGGCTATCTCTCCCATCTTTAATGTCAAAGACCTAATACCTTAAAAAGGTCCAAGGGTAGATGAAGTAGAGTATCAGGAAGAGCTAAGAAAAGATATCTCATACCTAAAGGTACCTAAAAAGAAACAACCACAAGTGGAGATGATATCGAATTCTAGGGTAAAGAAGAGTATAAGGAACAAGGTTTATAAGGAACATCTAGTGAAATGTTTAGATACAGCTAAAGATGAGGAAACTTGGATTATTGAGAGTGATTTCAAGAAGTGCAGTCTAATAAACCATTGAGGAAATAAGGACTAGAAATAAAGTTCCAATATAATTTTAGGAGGCATGCATAGGTAGGATTTAGAGTGTGAGTCAAATATTGTCAATTGGGTCTTAATAGGCAAAATTTTCTTAGAAATTTCTCAATAGGGGAAAATATGGAAAGAGGCCTAAAAAGGGGGAAGATGTGTTCAAAAATGTTCCTTAGGTGTTTTAGATTCATTTTATAAAGTTTTTTAATAAACTGGTCAATTTTGAAGGCTCAACTTGCAAAATTGTAAAAGTTGTCAAAAAGTTACTCATTGACAACTTTGTAGTTTTTGCAAAATTGCATAGCAACTTTTTGTAGAGTTTTGGAAAAGAGGTAACATGGGTAGTTATGGTTTAAACCTAGGGAATAGGTGGTTAGGAGAAACTTTGAGACTCATTTTCAAAGGTTGGTCTGACATATGGATGGACAACACCAGTGTGAGGAGGTTATTGTGAACAGGAAACAAACTTTTGAAGGATTCAAAAATGAAAACTAATTTAAAAGATTACTATTTTTAACAGAATTGTTTCTTGTTTCCATGTATTGATTTTTTTCTTACTTTTTTCGGTCTCAAGCATTCATTTTATAAGGTTTTGAAAATTAGTTGAGTTTTGTGTTCCCATTGTCTAGTTTTGAATAACCAATACTAGAATGGTTATTGCTTGAACTTCCATGGTCAAAACACTAAAACCTTTGAAAATTAAGAAATTTCCCCTGTATACTATATAAATAATGATTTTGGAGTGTGTAGCAATCAAGAAGCTACTTTTACAAGTGAGCCCTAGGTAAGCAAGAAAGGCTTGGGAAGGTGCAATCAAGGCTTGTAAGTGAGTTCTAAATGGAATAGTGAATTGGAACATGCCAATCTTGAATGGGTAGTGATAAGGTAGAGTTTTAGGTTTCCTTGGGCTAGGGGATAAGGTCCGTAGTAAGAATTAGATCATTTGTGAAGATTTTTGTTGTCATTGCCCATTAAACCCTAAAAGTAGGGGCAAATCAGAATTATAGAGTACAAACACCATGGGAACCTAAGACCTAAAAAATATTCAATCTTGGATCATTACAAATAAAATTATTAAAAACACCAAGTTGCCTTGTTAAAGGTTTTTTGGAGTTATAGCTAGTTCCTTATTTTTAGGAGGACTAATAGGGGCTCTTAGGGCTACAAGGGAAAATATGGCAATTTGGAGTTGTGGGTATGGTAGACTTACCAAAAATATTTAGAATGTCATGAAATGTGTTAAGAACCATGTAAAGATAGTCTAAACATTATTTTTTCCCTTTAGGTACATTTGGTGGAGTTTTGGGACACTTGGTCAAAAAGTGAATTGTTGGCGAACTGAAGGCAAAGGATGGAAACTTGAATTGTTGGGAGAGTTTCTTGCTAAAAGGGGATTGGGAAGGAGCCCTCTAGGTTGGGGTTTGGAATAGTAACCCTAAGTAGGCTAGGAGTAGCCTTGGTAAAGCAAGAAATCTCTAAAGTGAAGGAAGCTCCCCATTAGAAAGCCTCAAGGCCGACTCAAGCAATTACTATAAAGATATGGTATAAAAGAAAGATTTTTTCCTTGTTTATAATGTATGTTGATCATTATATGAAGTAAAAAGTGAAAAAATTAGTAGAGCTCTCAAGGAATGCATGTAAATGATCCAAGGGATTATTGGATGCAAGATTTGTGAACTAGTTACAAGATCAAATTGAGTAGAAGTCTAGTTCATAGGATAGAGAAAGCAGAAGGATCAATATAGTACAATCCTATTATTTTTCAAAGATCATTTGGATAGTGGGTTTATTGTTCTTGCCCTTGAAGCTATTTGGTTAGTGGGTCTAGCTATCTTCCACAACTCCTAACAGGGTTGGAATCTCATAATAGGTATTCAAAATCTCCTAACATGGACTCATATGTACTAAATGTATTCATAGTCTCCTAATAGTGTCCATCCTCTAAAAGGGAAGATTTATATTAGTTCATAATCTTTTGGGTACCATCCCCAGTAAGTTTTTCCCTCTGATTAATAGTTTCCCTAGTTAACATATATGGTGTTATTATGTATGAGTATCTTGTTGTCGTTTTAGTTTGTATTTCTCATATCATTAAGTTTGTTTAAGGTTGATAATCATGATAATAGTTGGATAAATGATTCACCCCACCCCCCCCACCCCCCCCCACACACACAGACACACACACACATAGTTATATTAGTAGACTATATATTCAAACAATTGGTATCAAAGCATGAAGTCCTTAAAGGATAAGCTTAACAACTTTCGGAGATTAATGGCGAATCTTTTCAGGAAGGATAGTCCTAGATTTGATGGGGCCAACTATGATAGTTGGAAGGAGAAGATGAAGAATCATCTATTGTGCATGGGTCTAGGATATTGGATCTTGACAAAGAGTAAAAAGAAAATTGTTGAGCAAGAAAAGCTTAAAGGATGCAGTGAAGATGAGAGAGATTTATTCATGTGTAACATGAGAGAAAGAGAAGCTCTACTATCAGCTTTGCTAGACATTGAATACAATTAGGTAAAGTCACTTGAAACATCTTATTAAATTTGGAAAGCATTAGAAACTACTTTTTAAGGTGATACACATGCAAAGAGAATGAGATTGTAGAATTGGATATGTGCATTTCAGGATGCTAAAATGATGGAAAATGAATCTATAAGAAGTTATATTGGTATAATATCAAAAATTGTTGTAGGAATTTTTTCTCATGGTGGAACCAAGGAAGAAGATGAAGTACTACAAAAGATCTTGAAAATTTTTATACCATCATTTAAACAAGTAGCTCTAATGATTCAACTAGTAATGCCCTACACTAAGGATTTCACAAAGGAAACTTTTCTTGGAAGATTAGAATCTGCAGAAGTAGATCTATGATAGTCTAGAGATCTAGCTAGAGTGAAAACAAATTTTAGTGCCCTTAAAATTTGACCTAATCTAATAAGGAGTGCAAGCACATGAGAATATTTTGTTGTTAGGAGAAGATCTAATGAAGACAAGAAGATTTAGGAAGGAATAGCACTTCTTGAGAGAAGTTAAAAAGATGGTAAGAAAATCTTTAAATGGTGGACTTGTGATGAATTTGGTCATTATGCATCTAAATATCCTAAAAGAGAGAAAAGGTATAAGGGAAATTTTAAGCCTAGAAGAGATAGAGATAGAAATTGTTTATATACAAATGAAGATGAAGAATCTGATAAGAAATCTCAAAGTGAAAGTGATGATGAATTAGAATTTGTGGTTACCAAGGAAGATGATCTTGATAGATAAATTAGGGAAGAAAGAGCTCTAATTTCCCAAGTGAAAAAGAAATCTGATTGGATAATTGATAGTGGTTATTCACATCACATGACTAGTGATATGAATAATTTTGTAAAGTTCAAGAATCAAGATGGAGGTATTCTTTAGAGTTGGTAACAATGTGGCCTGTCATATAATAGGAATTGGATCTATTACTCTTGATGGTAAAACTAACACTGATGATGTTTATTTTGTTAATGGATTGAAGCATAACTTATTGGATACATGGTAAGCTAATTAGAACTAGCACTAGATCTAGAGGTAATCTATTTCAGCTGAATCCTACTAAAATGACATGTTTGATAGCTAAAGTGGATAATAGTTGGCAATGGTATAGAAGATTTTGTCAGATAAAATTTGATAATATTATGAAGCTTAGTTGAACTTTTGCACTTATAAACTTTCCTAAGATTACAAATCCTACTAATGTTGTGTGTAAAGAATTTATTTTGGCTAAACAGAAGAAAGTATCATTTCCTAGAAAGAAGTTCACTACCATAGAGAAGCTAGAGATTATTCACACAGATCTGAGTGGTCCCTCTAGAACAAGAGGATTCTATGGTGAAAGGTACATTATGATTTTTGTTGATGATTTCACTAGAATGATGTGGGTATCATTTCTTAAAGAGAAATATGAAGCCTTTGAGAAGTTTAAGATATTTAAGAATAGAGTTGAGAATGAATCTTATGTTAAGATAAGTGTTTGAGATCAGAAAAAGGAGGAGAATTCACCTCTAGAGAGTTTAACATATTTTGTGAAGAGAACAAAATCAAAAGGAAGTTATCTTCACCTAAAATACCTAAGAAAAATGGGTTTTCTAAAAGAAGAAATAAGTCTATAGAAAAACTAGCAAGAGCGATGTTGTTTGAGAAATATCTTTCTAAGACATTTTGGAGAGAAATAGTCAATATAGCAGTGTACACTCTAAATAGAGTATAGATTAGAAAAAGCATGAATAAGACAACTTATGAACTATGGTTTGGTCATTCACCATCCATTAAGTATTTCAAAATATTTGGGAGAAAATGTTACATTAAGAGAGATGATGGCATCGATAAGCTTGATCCAAGAAGTGATGAAGGTATGTTTCTTGGTTATTCATTGAAAAGAAAGGCATACTGATGTTTTCACTATAGAACTAAGACAATAGTTGAATTTGCAAATGTAAGGATTGATGGAAAGTTTGGAACTAAGGAAAAGATGGTAGATTATAACTTAGATGAAGAAGAAGATAACTATTGAATTGTTAGATAGAATGCTAAAGTTTTCTTTGAGACTAACAATGATTTTCAGAACTATGTGCTAATTGTTGAGCAAAGAGGAGAGAAAATAGATAAATCTAGAGAAGAGATAAGAGTTGAGATGTTAAATCCTACCCCTAGCAAAAATTTGACAAAGAATCATCCTCTTAAGCTTATAATTAGAAGCAAAGACAAAAGTATGATGAAAAGGAATAGAGTAAATTAGGAAATATGTTTGATATCTCAAGTTGAGCCTAAGAGAATAGATGAAGCATGTAAAGATGATCATTGGATTCAAGAAATGAAGGAAGAATTAGACTAGATTGTGAAGAATGATGCATGGGAATTAGTTCCTAGACCTAAAGACAAGAATGTTATAGGAACCAAATGGGTATTTGGAAACAAGATGAATGAGAAAGGAAATTTTTTGAGAAGCAAAGCTAGACTTGTATGCAAGGGATATTCATAGCAAGAGGGCATAGACTATGAGGAGACATATTAACGTATAGCCATAATGGAAGCAGTAAGGATGTTCTAGGCTTATGCAGTGAATAAGAAGTTCAAGGTTTATTAGATGGATGTTAAATCAACCTTCCTAAATGGAAAACTTGAAGAAGAGGTATATATTGAGTAGCTTAAAGGTTTTCCTTTATTAGAAGACAAAGACATGGTGTAAAGACTAAAGAAAGCTCTATATAGTCTGAAGCAAGCACCTAGAACCTAGTACATGAAGTTGGATAGTTATTTGGAAAAACTTGGATTTGCTAAAGGTATGATAGAAAGTTACTTGTATTTGAAAGAAGTTGATAATGGTTTGTTGATTATTGTAATATTTTTTTATCACATAATTTTTGGAGGTAATGATGAAGCTAGTGATAAGTTCACTAAAGAAATGAAGAATGAGTTTGAAATGAGCATGATAGGAGGAATGAATTTTTTTTTCTAGGATTGTAGATTGTGTATAATACTGATGGTATTTTTATTTCACAAGCTAAGTACTTGAATATATTTTGAAAATGTTTGGTTTGGAAAGTAATGAACCTATTGGTGCACATATGATAATTGGTCACAAGTTAACCAACAAAAATGGCACACCTATAGTAGAGTAGAAGAAGTGCCAATCCATGATTGGAGGTTTGCAATATCTGACTCACACTAAACCAGAGATAGAAAATGTAGTTGGGATTGTAGCTAGATTTCAAGATGATCCTAAGTAGCATCATTATGTGTCAATAAATAGAATATTCAAATATTTGAAAGGGATTTTTTACTATGGAATTTGGTATGACGGATCAAGTGATTTTACTATATTTGCATATAATAATGTGGATTGGTCAAGAAATATGGATGACAGAAAGAGCACCAATGGTGGAGCATTATTTCTTGGAAGAAGATTGGTTTCTTGGCTAAGAAAGAAGAAAGATAGCATTTCTTAGTGTACAATTGAGGTAGAGTATGTTGTAGTAGCAAATAATTGTAATCAAGTTATGTGGATGAAGCAAATGTTGAAGGATATCATAATTGAGTTTGAAGAGCCTATTATCATTTAATATAATAACACAAGTATAGTGAGTATTCTTACAAATCCTGTATTCCATTTTAAGACTAAGCATATATCTATTAAGTATCATGTACTGAGAGAGAAAGTAGAAGAAAAGAAAATTAGATTGGAGTATGTGAGAACTAAAGATCAGATTGCAGATATCTTTATGAAGCCTTTTCCTAAAGATACATTTGAGTACTTAAGAGTCATGCTTGGGCTTATGCCCCTATCTACTTCTGATTAGATGATGCAAAAAGTGCATCAGTCTAGTGGTACATATCACTATTGTTAGTCTAGACTAAATTTTATGCTTCCCATACGGGGGAGTAGGTGTAATGAGAAAAGTTATTGATGACTCTTGATATTGGTATTGAATAGTATCTTTGGACACTCAAGGTGGTTGAAGACTTGGTGCAGCATATTAGAAATTGGTATGTAACAACTGGTATTGTTGTAAACTTTGAGATTGAGTCCTTTGACATTGTTGTCAACGAGGGAAAGTATGCATGAAAAAAACATCTCCTAAGTTATGGGGGAGAAAAATTCCTAATCAATGGAGGAGAGATATATATTTAGAAAGATTCATGAAAGGAAGTAGGAATATGCACCTAATGTATTGTAAATTGTTTAGTGTGAAGTAAACAATTGATGTCTAAGAAGAAGAAGTATGCACCTATTGTGTTGAGATTTATTTAGTGTGTGAAAAATTGATGCTAGTAATAAAATCTAAAGGATTTTAGACTTTCTTGATGAAGAGGATTTGAGAAGATGAGAGTAGCAACAACATCAACAAAATATTACTTGGTATTCTTGGAACTTAGGTGTTTTTTAATCTATGTTTCCATCAATGCCAAAGGGGGAGATTGTTAGCATGAATGTTGATGATACTACTTTTGGGAAGTATCTTGAGCATGGGAGAGTATTGACATGTTACATTCATGAATTAATTTGTCATTGATGTCAACATAGAATTTTTTTTGTAAAGAGTACCTAAGTAACAAACATAGAATTTAATGGTATGGACAATGGTTTGATTGTCTATTGATGTACAGTTATGGACATGTTCAACATAGTCTCCTAATGAAGTTGTCGAGTGTGCAAATTCTAAGTCAAAGATGTACAAAAGTTGTACCTAATTTTCAAAGAGCAGCTCAGAGCTAGGGTATTGGGAAAGGAGTTCTTGATGTTCGTTTGCTATCTTAAAATTGAGATGCAATGAGAAGATGTACAGTTAGATAGTGGTAGAGGAAAGTTAATTGATGATGTTAGTGAGTGTGTTATCCCTAATATTGCACATGTGAACTTTTGCATAGACTATGAGCCAATGGTGCTATTATAATTCTAATTAATTAATTATCTTATTATAATTAATTAGGAAAGCCTCAAGGCTGACTCGAGGAATTATTATGAAGATATGGTATAAAGGAAAGATGTTTTCCTTTTTTTTAATGTATAGTGATCATCGCATGAAGTTCAAAGTGCAAAAAGGAGAATAAATGCTTAAGGAATATGTGTAAGCAATCCAAGGGATTATTCAATTTGTGATCTAGTTACAAGATTAGAAGGAGTAGAAGTCTAGTTGACAAGACTAAGAAAGAGGAAGAATTAGTATAGTACAATCCTATTATTCTACAAGGAATAATAGAAAGATCATTTGGATAGTGGGTTCATTGGTCTTGGCCTTGAAGTTATTTGGGAACTAGGACCAGTTGTCTTCCAAAACTCCTAACAAGGCTGACACAAATCCTAATAGAGTTTGGATTTCCTAATAGGGATTCAAAGTCTCCTAATAGGGACTCATATGTACTAAATGTATTCATAAAATCCTAAAAAGGTTCATCCTCCAAAAAGGATCATTTATATTAGTACATCATCTTGTGTGTACTATCCCCATTGGGGTTTTCCCTCTAAGCAAGGGTTTCCCTATTTAACATATCTGATTTTATTGTGTATGAGTATCTTGTAGTGGTTTTAATTTTTATTACTGATATGGTTAAGTTTTTTTAAGGTTGATAATTATGATAATAGTTGGATAATTGATTTACCGCCCCCCCTCGGTCAATTATATTAGTGGACTATGTATTCTAACAAGGGGGTTACAGAAAGAAAATAACAAAAAATAAAGATGTTAGCATGAATGTTGATGATACTACATTGGGGAGAATCCTAAGGATTGGAGAGTATTGATATGTTGCATTCATCACTGTATTTTTCATTGATCTCAACATAGCAGTGTTTCTATAAAGATTAGCAGAGTAGCAGATAGAGTTCTTGATGGTATGAATAATGGTTTCATTGTCTTGTCATGTTCAATTATGAACATGTACAATACATTTTCCTAATGACATGGTTAAGTGAATAGAGTCTAAGTTGATGATGTACAGAAGTTGTACATGATTTATAGAGAGCAGTTCAGAAATAAAGTATATGGAAAGCAGTTCTTGATGATTGCTGGCCATCCTACATCCTAGATGTAATGAAAATATGGATAGTCAAGTAGTGATAGAGGATAGTTAGATGATGATGTCAACAAATGTGTGAGCCTTAGTATCACACTTGTAAAATTTTCTATAGACTATGAGTTGACAATGCTATTGCAATTGTAATTAAATTAATTATCGTATTTTAATTAATTGGGAAAGCCTCAAAGTTGAACCAAGGAATTATTATGAAGATATGGTATAAAGGAAAGATATTTTCATTTTTTGTAAGAGAGTATGTGTATTGTAATTTTTTATCAAGTTCAAAGTGCAAAAAGGAGCAGAGTTTTTACTAAATGTGTGTAACTGATCCAAGGGATTATTGGATACAAGATTCAAAATTTGGTTAAAAGATCTAAAGGAGTATAAGTATGCTTGGTAGGATAGAGATAGAGGAAGGAAGTAAATTTTAATTCTATTATTCTACAAGGAATAATACAAAGATCATTTGGATAGTGGGTTCATTGGCCTTGCCCTTGAAGTTGTTTGGGCAGTGGATCTAGTTGTCTCCCTAAACTCCTAATAGGGTTGGAATCTCTTAGTAGTGATTCAAAGTTTCCTAATGGGGACTCCTATGTACTAAATGTTGTAATAGACACCTAATAGGGTCTATCCTCTAAAAATTATTATTTATATTAATACATTATCTTGTGGGTACCATTCCCACTGGGGTTTTCCCTATGATCAAGGGTTTCTCTAGTTAACATTTTTGGTGTTATTGTGCATGAGTATCTTGTTGTGGTTTTAGTTTACTCGTATGGTTAATATTGTTTAAGATTGTTAATTTTGATATTATTTGGATAACTGATTCACACCCCCCCCCCCAAGTTATATCAATGAACTATATATTCCAACAATTAGTATTAGAGGGCCAGGTCCTTAAAGAATAAGCTTAATAGCTTTGGGAGATCAATGGTGAATATGTTTAGGAAGCATAGTCCAAGATTAGATGAGGCCAACTATGATAGTTGGAAGAAGAAGATGAAGACTCATCTATTGTGCACAGTTCTAGGATATTGGATCTTGACAAAAAGTTAGAATTCAATCATTGCAGGAGAAAATCTTGAAGTGTGCAATGAAGAAGAGAGATGTCTATTCATGTGTAACATGAGAGAAAGAGAAGCTCTAATGACAACACTTCCATAGAATAAGTACAATTAGGTAAATTCACTTGTAACATCTCTTGAAATCTGGAAAGCTTTAGAATCTACTTTTGAAGGTGATGTTCATGCAAAAAGAATGAGATTAAAGAATTGGATATGCACATTTCAAGATGCTAGAATGATAGAAGATGAATCTATAAGAAGTTATATTGGCAGAATATCAAAAAATGGTTGTAGGTATTTGGTTCATGGTGGAACCAAGGAAGATGATGAAGTCATATGGAAGATCTTGAAAAGTTTGACACCACGATTCAAGCTAATAGTGTAGATGATTTAGCTAGTGATGCCTTACACTAAGGATTTCACTAAGGAAACATTACTTCAAACATTAGAATCAGCTAAAGAAGATTTGAGATAGTTTGGTGAACTTGCAAGAGTTAAAATAGCCTTTAGTTCCCTAAATATTTGACCTAATTTGACAAGAAGTGCAAGTACCTACAAAGATTTTGCTGGCAGCAACACAGCTAATGAAGACAAGAAGATTGAGGAAGGAATAGCCCTTTTGGTGAGAAGAGAAAAAGATGCTAACAAAACCTTTAAATGTTGGACTTGTAATGAATTTGGGCATTATGCATCTAAATGTCCTAAAAGAGAAAAAAGTATAAAGGGAAGTTTAATCCTCAAAGAGATAGAGATAGAAATTGCTTGTATGCAAATGAAGATGAAGAATCTAATGAAAAGGGTCAAAGTGAAAGTGATGATGAATTAGGATTTGTGGCTATAAAGGAAGATGATCTTGATATAAAAATTAGAAAAGAAAAATCTCTAGTCACCCAAGTGGAAAAGAAGTTTGATTAAAAAATTGAGAGTGGTTGTTCACATCACATGACTGGTGATATGAATAAGTTTGTTAAATTCAAAAATCATGGTGGAGGCATTCTTAGAGTTGGTAACAATGCAACCTTTCATATAATAGGAATTGAATCCATTACTCTTGATTGTAAAATTAACACTGATGATGTTTATTTTGTTGATGGATTGAAGCATAATGTGTTGAATATTGGACAATTGGTGGACAAGGGTTATCTATTGCAGTTCATTGAGAAGACCTAGACTATTAAAGATAGAGATGGTAAGATAATTGGAATTGGCACTAGATCTAGAGGTAATGTATTTTAGTTGAATTTTTCTAAGATGACATGTTTGGTAGCTAAAGTGGATACCAGTTGGTTGCGGCATATAATATTCTATCACATAAACTTTGATAATACTGTGAAGGTTAGTGGCACTTTTGTAGTTAGAGACTTGCCTAAGATTGTTAAGCTTGCTAATGTTGTCTTGAAGGAATGCATTTTGGCTAAGTATAAGAAAGTATCATTCCCTAGCAAGAAGTTCACTACCACAGAGAAGTCGAAGATCATTCACACAAATCTAAGTGGTCCTTCTAGAACAAGAGGATTCTATAGTAAAAGGTATTTTATAGTTCTTGTTGATGGTTTCACTAGAATGATGTGGGTATCATTTCCTTAAAGAGATATATGAAGGTTTAGAGATATTTAAGATATTTAAGAAAAGATTTGAGAATGAATCTAGTGTTGAGATTAAGTGTTTGAGATTTGAGAGAGGAGGAAAATTCACCTCTAGAGAATTTAACATATTTTTTGAAGAAAATGGAATCAAAAGAAAACTTTTTGCACCTAGAACACCTAATCAAAATGGGATTTTTGAGAGAAGAAATAAGTCTATAGAAGAAGAACCTAGAGCAATGTTATTTTAGAATGATGTTTCTAAGACATTCTGGAGAGAAGCAGTTAATACAATGGTATATACTCTAAACAGAGTATAGATCAAAAAAGGTATGGACAAAACACCTTATGAACTATGGTTTGTACATTAACCATCACTCAAATATTTCAAGATATTTGGGAGAAAATTTAATAGTAAGAGGATGATGACATTGGTAAGTTTGATCCAAGAAGCGATGAAGGTAGGTTTCTTGGCTACTCATTGAAAAGTAAGGCTTATAGATGTTTCAATTATAGAACTAAGATAATAGTTAAATGTGCAAATGTAAGGATCGATGAAAAGTTTAGAACTAAAGAAAAGATGATAGATTATAATTCAAATGAAGAAGAGAGTAATCCTAGAATTGTTAGATAGAATGTTGATGTTTTATTTAAGATTAACAATGACTTGCAAAATGATGTGCTAACTTTTGAGCATAGAGGAGAATAGAGTTATGCACCAAGAGATGAGATAAGAGTTAAAATGTCAACTCCTACCCCTAATAGAAATCTAACAAGGAATCACCCTTCTGAAGAGATAATTGGAAGTAAATACAAAGGTGTTATGACAAGGAACAAAGTAAATGAGGAGATATGCTTGATATCTCAAGTTCAACCAAAGTGCATAGATGAATTAGTCAAAGATAATCTTTGGATCCAAGCACTGAATGAAGAATTGAATTAGATATTAAAGCATGATACATGAGAGTTAGTTTCTAGACCAAAATACAATAATGTGATAGGAACACAATGAGTTCTTAGGAATATGATGAATGAGCAAGGAGAAGTTGTGAGAAACAAGGCCAAACTTGTTTGTAAAGGTTATTCATAGCAAGAAGGCATTGATTATGAGGAAACATATGCACCTATAGCAAAAATGGAAGTAGTAAGGATGTTTTTGGGTTATACAACAAACAAGAAATTCAAATTTTATCAGATGTATATTAAAATCTGCCTTTCTAAATGGAGAACTAGAAGAAGAGGTTTATATTGAGCAACCTAAAGGTTTTCCTTTATTAGAAGACAAAGACATAGTGTGCAGATTGAAGAAAGATCTTTATGGTCTAAAGCAAGCACCAAGAACTTGGTATGCAAGGTTGGATAGTTACTTGGCAAAGCTTGGATTTGTTAAAGGTATGACAGACGGTAACTTCTATCTAAAAGAAATTGAAGATAGTTTGTTGATCATTGTAATATTTTTTGATGACATCATTTTTGGAGGTAATGATGAAGCTAGTGATAAATTTTTTTAGGAGATGAAGAATGAGTTTGAAATGAGCATGAATAGGAGAAATGAGGTTTTTCCTAGGTTTGTAGATTGTGTAGAATAATGATGGTATACTCATTTCAAAAGCTAAGTATTTAAAAGATTCATTGAAAAGTTTTGATTTGGAAAGTTATAAACCTTTTGGCACACCTATGATAATTGATCACAAGTTATCTAGCAAAGATGAGACACTTGCAATGGAGTAGAAGTATAGATTCATGATTGGAGGTTTGTAGTATTTGACTCACAATAGACCAAATATAGAAAATGTAGTTTGGATTGTAGATAGATTCCAAGATAATCCTAAGGAATATCATTTTGCAATAGTAAAGAGAATATTTAGATATCTATAAGGGACATCTGATTATAGAATTTGGTATGACAGATTAAGTGATTTCACTTTGTGCACATATACCAATGTTAATTGGGCAGGCAGTATGGATGATAGAAAGAGCACCAGTGGTAAAAAATTCTTTCTTGGAAGAAGATTAATTTCTTGGTTAAGCAAGAAGAAAGATTTTACTTCATAGAGCACTGATGAGGCAGAGTATGTTGTAGTAGCAAATAATTGTAATCAAGTTATGTGGATGAAGCATATGTTGAAGGATATCATAATTGAGATTGAAGAATTTGTTATCATTTACTGTGATAACACAAGTATAGTGAGTATATCTAGGAATGTTGTATTGCATTCTAAGAAAAAACATATATCTATTAAGTATCATGTGTTGAGAGAGAAAGCGCCAAAAAAGGAGATTAGATTGGAGTGTGTAAGTACTAAGAATCAAATTGTAGATATCTTTAAAAAGCCTTTTCCTAAAGATACATTTGAGTACTTGAGAGGTATGCTTAGGGTTATGCCCCTTCCTACTTCTGAATAGTTGATGTAGAGAGTGCATCAATACAGTGGTAGAAAGCACTATTATTTAATTGGACTAAATGATGGTGCCTCCTATATGGGGGAGTATGTGGTATGTACTGAGTCATTAAGGACTCTTGGTATTTTGTATTTCCTATTGAATAATGTCTTTGGGCACTTGAGCTAGTTGATGACTTGGAGTAATTGATTACTAATTAGTATTTAACAATTGTTACATTGAGATTGAGGTCTTTGACATTGATTTCATTGGAGGAGAGAATATGCATGAAAAATACTTCCTAAAGTATTGGGGAGAATATGCATGAGATGAGGACAAAAGTAGCAGTAGATTTCTACTCGGTATTCTTGGAACTCAAATTTTTTCATCTATGTTTCCATCAATGCCAAATGGGGATATTGTTAGCATGAATGTTGATGATACTAAATTTGGGGAGTATCTTGAGCATTGGAGAGCATTGATATGTTGCATTCATGGCTGTGTTTGTCATTGATGTCAACATAGCATTATTTTTGTAAAGACTAGCAGAGTAGCAGACAAAATTCTTGATGGTATGGATAGTGGTTTGATTTTCTAGTCATGAAGGACATGTACAACACAATGTCCTAATGATATGGTTAATTTTGTAAAGTCTAACTTGATGGCATGCAAAAGTTGTACCTAATTTATAGAGAGTAGTTCAGATATAGAGTATTGGGAAAGTAGTTCCTAATGATTGTTGGCTATCTTACATCCCATATGTAATGAAGAGATGTGAAGTCAAGTAGTGATAGAGGATAGTCAGATGATGACATCACCAACTGTGCAAGCCTTAGTATCGCACATCTAAAGTTTTTTATATATTGTGAGCCAACAATGCTATTGTAATTGTAACTAAATTAATTATGTTATTTTAATTAATTGGGAAATCCTCAAGGCTGACTCAAGGAATTATTATGAAGATATGGTATAGAATAAATATGTTTTCCTTGTTCATAAGAGATTATGTGTATTGTGATCTTTGTTCAAGTGTGAAATACAAAAAGGAGCAGAGTGCTTACTGAATGCCTATAAGCAATCCAAGGGATTATTGGATGTGAGATGTAAGATCTGGCTACAAGATCTAAAGGAGTATAAGTTTGGTTTATAGGATAGAGATAGAGGAAGGAAGTACATTTTAGTTCTATTATTCTATAAGGAATAATATAGAGATCATTTGGATAGTGGGTTCATTGGTCTTTCCCTTGAAGTTGTTTGGGTAGTGGATCAAACTATCTTCCACAACTCCTAAAAGGGTTGGCACTGTTAGATACAATTGATTAATTGTGTATTATCTTTGATGTTACACAAATGTCATATCATTATTAGTCAGTACATGTTGAGCTCACCCAAGTAGAGACAATAGTTTTTTGTGTCTTTCGAGCATTCTTGTGTTTGTCTAGTTTAGATGGTAGTGTCCATTGAGTTCACTTGGACGCCAAAGGAAAGTTTATACAAGATGAGTGTTAACCAATCTCACTTAGTTAATGAAGGAAATGTTGGATGGAACCAATGTTAACTGAGAACACTTAGTTACTAAAGAAACTTTATGAATATGCAGTGTTAACTGAGTTTACTTGGTTAACATAGGAAAATCATTTCTATGTTAGTGTCTACCAAGCAAGGTTGGCTAACTAAGAATTTTCTTATTTTAGAATATTGAGTTTAATTGATTTATCTAATGGTTCTAGATAACTAAGGTGATGAATATTATTTATTGTAAGTTGTATTCTAGTCAACTTGACAATGTGAAAGATATAAGTATAAGGTCAATTTGAGAATTTAAAAGTGTAAGAGTGTGAATGCATGGAATGTTTTGAAGATCTAATGATGCAGTAAGGAAGCAAATTAGAAGGATAAGAAAAATATCCTCATGGAGCTAAAAAGATATATTCAATTAGCAAGGATCAAGTACAAGCTAGAATTGAGATCTATTATCAACAATTTAGTTGCATCAAAAATCTGGTCATCTCATTGTTACTTTCTAACTATTGTAGTAGTGATCTAAATCTCTTAACAGAGTTGGTTTAACACCTATTTGTAAATCCTTAACAAGGTGATATTTTTTTTGAATTGTTTAAAGACCTATAACAAAGCCACTCCTAAGAGGGTGATTAAATTCTTTAATAGGTTCACAACTAATAGTGTGTTTTGTAACCTTTAATAGGGTTGGCTCATAACAAGGCTCACTTCAAAAGAGTGAAAAAAATAACTAGTTGCAATTGGTGGTTTTTTTCAAATTGGGTTTCCACATTAAATCTTGGTGTCAAATGTGTTCATGCTATTTTCTTTTATGTGTTTGCAACTAAGTTAAAGTAATGGTAATCACAAATAACATCTAAAGATTTGCATGTTAAGTATTTACTAAGCATATTTAGTATTTACTGAGTTACAACATTTTTATATTTTTTTGTCAAGCATCACTAGAATTTAGTTTTTAGAGTTTATTTTATACTGACATATAAGGGATCTAAGATTTATTTTTGTGGTAACTAATTCACCCCTACCCTCTTAGTTACTCCTCTTATATTTCCAACAATTGGTATCAGAGCTTATGGTGCTTGCAGAGAAGGTTTCAAGGACCTAAGCTAAAGATTAGGATGTACTACAAAAGAGAGATTCCCAAGTTGAACAAAGAAAATTTTGTGGCATGACAATGACTTATGAGGATACATTTGGCTACCATCAGTGGTTTAGGTTCTAGATATCTTGATGCTAAATACAATTCTCCTAGTGGAGCATTATCAATTGATGATATTAATAAAAAGAAGAATCATAACATCATAATGATTGATATTGCATCTACTCTTAGTTATGTTGAATTTGATCAAGTAAAAGATTGCAAAAATGCTCATGAAATGTGGACCAAAATCAAAGACATTTATGGAGGAGATGACAATGTAAGAAGAGCTAAGGCTGAAAGTCTTAGAAGTCATTTTGATTAGATGAAAATAAGAGAAGATGAGAACATTGCAAAATATGTAAAAATAATCAAAGTAAGTGTGAGCGCAATCAAAGCATATGGAGGAGACATTGAATAAAAAATAGTTGTAAGAAAGGTACTTAGACCTTTTCTTCCTATTTATGCAATTAGAGTGTCTACTATTCAAGAGATGTGATGTGATCCAAATAATAAAATAACTTTGGTTTCTCTAGTTGGAAGATTGAGAGCTTTTGAGTTAGATAACTTTGATAGCTATGTTCCTAGTTCAAAAGTTATTGAGTTAGTATTTGAAGATAAAATCTTTCTCTAGAAAAAGAGTAAGAAATCAAAGTCCATTCAATTAGGATGTGAAGAAAAGAAATAGAAGAGAGCTTAGATAGTGATTTTGAAGTTGTTGAAGCCCTACTTGCAAGAAAGTATTCCAAAGGAAGAGGAAAGTACAAAGGTAAAGTTCCTCTAATCTACTTTTCTTATGAAGAAGTTGGTCACATTACTACAAGGTGTCCAAACAAAGAAAAAAAAATCAAAAGAAAAGTAATAAGCACAAAGGCAAGAAGGGTTTCAAGAACTATAGGAACTACAACAAAAAAGGTAAGAATTTTCTTTTATTACTAAAGATTCTGATAACAATGAAGATGAAATGGTATGTATTGTAGTAAAAGATGAATATGATCACGAAGGAGATAAAATGGAACTTATCTCTTATGTTAGAAAAAATGATACATGGATTATTGATAGTGGTTGTTCACATTATCTGACTGGAGATAAAACAAAATTTGAGCACATAGAATATTATGATGGTGGTAGTGTGAGATTTGGAAATAATGAACTTTATAACATAAAAGGAGAAGGATGTATTTATTTGATTAAAGAATTTGTATGTGACAATGCTTATTGGGTTGAAGGACTAGAGCATAATCTACTGAGTGTGGCACAGTTGAATAACATTGGATTCAAGGTAGACTTTGTTGATGGAAAGGCCAAACTACTAGATGGAAAAGGAAATTAGGTTGGATTTGGGAAACAATCAAAAGAAAAATCATAAGCTTTTAAAAAGTTTAAATGGTATCTCACAAGAGTAGAAAAAGAAACTGAAATATTTAAGGTTAGACAGAGTTGGTGAATTCATCTCCAATGAATTCAATGATTTATGCATTGAAAGAGGGATTGAAAGACAAGTATCAACCCTTGGTATACCTCAATAGAATGGTATAGCTAAAAGAAAAAATAGATCCATAATGGATTGTGCAAGAACATTAATGATTGAAAAGAATGTTGCAATCAAATACTAGAAGGAATCTCTCAACACTACAACTCATGCCTTGAATAGAGTACATCTAAGAAAAGACTCAAACTCCTTATGAACTATGGTATGGCTACAAACCTAATGTAAGCTACTTGAAAGTATTTGGTAGAAAATTTTATATCTTAAAAGAATCTAGAAAATAAAAATTTGATGTCAAAGGTGATGAAGGCATATTTCTAGGATACTCCTACAAAATCAAAGCATACAAATGTTTGAATTTGTCTACTTATAAAAATCATAGAAATTGTACATGTGGGAATTGATGAGTTTGTAAAAAAGAGTAAAGAAGAAAGCAATAAAGAACCAAAGGATTACAAAAGATTTGTTCACTATGAACCTAATATTCTATTGAATATATCTTAAAGAAAGGATGCTACACCTCCCAAGTCCCCAAAATCTCCAACAGTTATAGAATTGTAGACAATGCAACCCGAGTCATAGTCTAAAGGACCCGAGTTGTAGTCAAAGACTATCGAGCTAGTTCAAACTAAGTCTGATGGACCTGTGTCATAGAGAGTGGGACCCAAACTTGATATTGTAGTTCATGATGAAAATAGTGGAACTCATTCCAAATCCAAAGAACCTATGTTATCAAGATATGTCAGAAGGAATCATACACCTGATTAGATCATTGGAGATAAATCTGATGGAATAATGACAAGAAGCAAATTAAAAGGTACATGTTTACTTGCTGAATTTGAACCTAGGAATGTTAAAGATGCTCTAGACAATAAAAGTTGGGTTGAAGAAATGAATGAAGAAATAGAAAAAATAGAGAAGAAAAAAACCTAGACTCTTATTTCTAGACCCAAGGATAAAACTGTATTTGGTAGAAAGTTGGTATTTAGAAATGAATGGAGATGGAAAAGTTTCTAGAAAGAAAGCAAGATTGGTGTGTAAAGGTTATTCTCATTGCAAGATTAGAAGATGTTAGAACTCTACTAGCATATGCAGCACACAAAGGATTTAAAGTGTATCAAATGGATGTTAAATATGCATTCTTGAATGGAATTCTTGATGAGGAAGTCCACATTGAACAACCAAAAAGTTTTGTATCTCCTAACAAAAGTGACATGGTGTGAAAAATAAACAAAGCATTATATGGTCTCAAGCAAGCTCCCAGAGCTTGCTATGAAAGAATTCATAATTACTTGATATAGATTGGCTTTCAAAGAACAAATGATAACATCAATCTATATATCAAAGAAGGACTAGACAAGAAGATTGTGTTGGCAAAAATACTTGTTGATGATACATTATTCATAGGAAATGATGACTTGTGAAAAGAATTTTTAGAAGAAATGAGTAAAGAATTTGAGATTTCTATGTTTGGTGAGATAAAATCATTTTTTGGATTGTAGATTCAATAGAACAAAGATGGTATCTACATTACTCAATCCAAATATATCAAGGAGATACTATATAAATTTGGAATGGTAGATTCAAGACCACTTGGAACCCCTATGTCTATTGGACATAATCTTTCCAAAAATGATGATTCCAAAGAGGTAGATCAGACCACATATAGATCAATGATTGGAAAATTGCAGTACATAGTGCATACAATGACTGATATTGCATTAGTAGTTGGTATGGTGGTAAGATTCTTAGCAAATCCCAAAGAAAATCACATGGTAGCAATCAAGAGAATCATGAGATATCTAAAAAGTACTGAAGACTATGGCTTATGGTACAAACTTGGAGGCAATTTGGACTTAAAAGTGTTCACTAATATTGAATGAGCAGGAAGTATTGATGAAAAGAAGAGCACTAGTAGTGGAGCATTCTTTCTTGGTAAAAGACTAGTGTCTTGGACAAGCAAGAAATACAATTGTATCTCTCAGTCCATAGTAGAGGCAAAATATGTGGTAGCAATAGTTAATTATTCTAACATTGTTTGGTTCAAACAATTACTGATGGGCATGAAGATAAAAATCAAGGATCCAGTAGTCATAAACTTTGATAACACCAATGCAATCAATATATCAAAGAATCCAGTGATGCATACCAAAACAAAGCACATTTCTATAAAATATCACTTCTTAAGAGAATTGGTGCAAGATAAAGAAGTCAGATTGGAATATGTGAACACAAAAGAACATATTGTAGACATATTCACCAAGACATTACCTAAAGATGTATTTTTTTATGTAAGAGGTAAGCTAGGGGTCATTTTGATATCTAAAGCTCACTAAATGAAGTTTAGTGATGCATTAGCTAGAACATGTTGAAGATCAATCAATTGGTGTAGTATTGACAAGGGCATATTGCAAATAAGTTAGTACTTAAGGTACATTGATATTAATAGAGTTATTATCTTTGGCATGTTTTGTCAAAGAGGGAGAAGTTTACTATCATATATCATAGGAAATTTTAATAAGAAGGAGAATTTTTTTGTAAGAGGGAGAAGTGTGCTATCATAGAGATATCAAAGAGGGAGAATGAACTTGGCAAAAATTATTGCAGATAGAAGTTTTCTGATAGAGGGAGAACTAAAGTTAGAAAGAGTTCATACTGATAGAGAAAGTTCTCATAGATGTGAATTAGAATGAAATAAGGATATGTTCCTTACTTTATTCTTGTTCCAAAATTTTCATCATGTTATGACATGTTGTGTTGCCATCAATGCCAAAGAGGAAGATTGTTGGATACAATTGATTAATTATTTATTGTCTTTGATGTTACACAAATGTCACATCATTATCAGTAAGCACATGTTGAGCTCACTTGGGCTAAGAAGATAGTTTTTTGTGTCTATTGAGTGTTCCTATGTTTTCCTAGTTCAAAAGACAATGTCTACCAAATTCACTTGGACACCAAAGGAAAGTTTACAGAAGATAAGTTCTAACCAAGCTCACTCAATTAATGAAGGAATTGTTAACTAATTTTACTTGGTTAACATAGGAAAATCATTTCTATGTTAGTGTCTACAGAGTAGGGTTGGCTAATGAAGGATTTTCTTATTTTGGCATATTGAGTTTAATTGATTTATCTAATGGTTCTAGCTAATTGAGTTGATGAATATTAGTTATTGTAAGTTGTATTCTAGTCAACTTGAAAATGTGAAAGATATAAGTATAAGTTCATGTTGAGAATTTAAAAGTGTAAGAGTATAAGAGTGTGAATGCATCAAAGATTTTGAAGATCTAATGATGTAATAAGGAAGCAAAATAGAAGGATAAGAAAAATATCCTTGTGGAGATGAAAAGATATATTCAATCAAGAAGGATCAAGCACAAGCTAGAATTGAGATCTATAATCCATAATTTAGTTGCATCATAAATCAAGTCATCTGTTATTACTTTCTAACCATTGTAGTAGCTATCTAAATCTCTTAATAGAGTTCTCTTAATAGCTATTTGTAAATCCTCTAACAAGGTGATACTTCTTTTGAATTTTTTAACGACCTCTAACAAGGTCATTCCTAATAGGATGATTAAATTCTTTAATAGGGTCACACCTAAAAATGTGTTTTGTAATATTTAATAGGGTTGGCTCCTAATAGGGCTCACTTCAGAAGAGTGAAAATAGTAACTAGTTGTAATTGGTGGTTTTTCCCAAATTGATTTTCCATGTTAAATCCTAGTGTCAAATGTGTTTATGCTATTTTATTTTATGTGTTTGCAACTAAATTAAAGTAATGGTAATCACAAATAACATCTAAAGATTTTTAGGTTAAGTATTTACTAAGCATATTCAGTATTTATTGAGTTACAACATGTTTATGTGTGTTTGTTGAGTATCAGTAGTATTCAATTTTCAGAGTTTAATTTGTACTGACATCTAAGGGATCTGGGATTTATTTTGGTGGTAAATAATTCACCCCTCCCCTCTTAGTTACCCCTCTTATATTTCCAATAGGCACAACTCCTAATAGAGTTAAAATATCCCAATAGGGATTCAAAGTCTCCTAACAAGGAATATTTATATTATTAAATCATCTTGTGGGTACCATCCCCACTATGGCTTTCTCTCTAATCAAGGGTTTCCCTAGTTAACGTATATGGTCTTATTGTGTATGAGTATCTTGGTTTGGTTTTAGTTTACATTACTCATATGGTAAAGATTATTTAAGATTGTTGATTATGATATTAGTTGGATAACTAGTTCACCCCCACCACCCACTACCCACACCCCCCTCCCCCCCCCCCCCCCCCCTCCTTTTCTCAATTAAATCAGTGGACTATATATTGTAACAAAAGAGCCTACAAAGTTAGAGTTTCAATCTACCTATAGTCTAGTTTTGCACCATCATTATCAATAATATATGCTTGGATGGTAGGACCACTTCAATACATACTCGATTAATCAATATAATATTACTAAGCACTACAAATAAAATAGTACTAAAGTAAACAAGATCATTTAGATTTATCCAAGCCAAGGAAGATAAAAATAACAAAATAGAAAGATCTCACTGCTTTCAAAGATGAATGAATCTCATAGAAAGCACTCAATGATTTCTCTACTATAATTGGATCTTATAAATACCAACAAGAAATGGGATGAATATTGCTTCAAGGAAGCCAAAGTGCAATAGAAAAGGCAGCACTTCTTTCATTGATAAAAATGGTGTGACAATGAAATGTAAGATAAAATCAATAATTTTACCAACCCTATAATAGTCAAAAAATCTTCTTATTTATAGGCCACTATCTACAACTTTAGGTAAGAAACTAACTTCTTACCCTAACTAATTCAATTATTGCCTTTATTTCCAATATTTAAAAAATCTATTGATATCTCCACACAAAAATAGCTATGGAAGAGGAAATTTCAATTGAAAAGCCATGAAAGGAGGATAGAAAGAAGGGAATGAGGAAATGGATTTCCCAAAGAAAATTTGATCCATAAAATGTCAATATTTAAAAAATTTATCTATCACATCTTTGTCAATTATCTCCTCGAGGTGCACACAAATTGATAAGTGAACTCCACTTATTTGACAACCTTAAATGCATAAAGTATGTGGGTAAACTTAGTGTTTAACATAAGGAATTATTTTATCTACCACATTAACTTTTCACTGCATCATTAATTAGTCTATCGGCCATGTTAGTGGTGGAGGATAGATTCGAAAGGAATCCAAGCACATCTATTCATGCATCAGAATGATTGAAGTTCCAAAACTTTTGAGCATGGAACACTGACTTTCAGCCAGCATGTAATACAAGCTCACTTGACCAAGTCACAATGTAAAGAAATCCCTAGACTTGGATTTGTATTTCATAGAATTGTGGTGCCTTTGAAAGCAAGAAAAAAATCCATTGAGTATGTATTGAAGTTGGCCAAAAGGATCACTATATGTAGAAAATCTTGCTTGTATGGGGGTCCTCATTATGCACTCTCCCACATCATGACACTAGAAGGGTAAAAAATGGAAGTGGAAGCATCATTGACCTTAGATGATAAATGTTCTAGACTCACTCACACACATAGAGTGTCAATCATGAAAGTGCCCTTCCATTTTCTAACTCATTTCTTCTAGGGCTTCTATTCCTCGAAAGCCACACTTCCCATGTTGATAGATAATACTTCCATGGTTTGGAACTCAAGACCTACTTGACCTAGAGCCATCAGGAAATTATCTTCCCAACTTTTTTTGGAGATACCCTATTTATCAAGTGGCCTCCATCTTCTCAAATCCACATTGGTCTCTATCTAGCCATGATACTTGAACAATTTGTTTGGTCCTCCAAATCCAATACTCATCAGTACCTATGGACACCAAACATTCATTATTACTATGATCATCTTTTCAAAAATGATTCTCCTATTGGATTTAAGAGTTTTTTGATTTCAAGGTTTCATTCCTTTCCAACCTTACAAAGGATAAATGTGCCACATGGGGAAGGAAAATACCCAAAATCCCAAAAAAATTTAACAATTGATAAAAGATGAAAGAATGGTAATCAAAATCCATACCTTAGGAGAATCAAAACTATTTCTCACCAATCAGGGGTGAAGAATCCCCAAATCCCAAGAACCTATAGTTTCAAATTTTTTGAGTGCAAGCATAGATAACATCAAGCTCAAAAATTTCATCATTCACTCAATATCAAAAACCCAAAAATGTGTTACCTAGAAAAAAGTTCTGGTGATGTGGCTTATGATGCTAATTTTTTCTTATGTGATTGACAGGACCACTCTTCTACATGCACTTTCCTGACACACAAGATCAATAAATGCTAGGTACCTTTGATGTCACAATCATTTAAATTCAAAATACTAGAAAACATGTTGTGAATGACGTGAGGCACTCAGCCCAATGGAGGATGTTGCATCTAGGTAGATGAAGAAAGTGGAAAACCTCCATTCACTTCCACCCAAAATGACATGGAGCTTTTGGCACAATGCCAAACAATCCACCATCCATCCTACTAGGAATGAGGTTTCATGTGTGCATGTAATAGTGACAACATACCTATACATTTCATCTTTTAGAGCCAAAAACCACCACCTAGACACCTATGGAGGCATGCGTAACTTCCTTGGCTAAGAAAATGAAGCTCGCCCTGTGACATCCGACCTCACCCCAACAACCAAGATCAAAATAGCATACCACACTATATCCAAATGGAAGAGACCACTTCCTAGCAAGGCAAGTGCCCCAAAAAACCAAAAGAAGTGAATCTTGCACCACTAGACTAGAAAAAGAACAAGAAACCAATCATGCCTTCTTTTAACAAGATGCATTTTACATTAAGAATTACAAGTGCCCTTTACAAGAAACCCAAAATACACAATACCTAACCTAACTTGTTAAAGGAACATAAGGCCATTTTGACAACACACAAAGGGTGGAGACAAAGTAGTTCTACCAAATGATGAACAATAAAATAAGGAAATATACACATGAACTTAATTGAAGGAGGAACCATGTGACCACAAAAACCATGCCAAGGTGGTAGGAAAACATGAAACATGAAGAAAAGAGAAAAATGAAAGAAGGAAATGGACCCTACAAAAACTAGAAGATAACAGTTGTGAACAAAAATTAATGCAACAAAGGTGAACCAAAACAACCAATCTAGTGCATTGGGGTAGGGGAGTATTGCAATGCTAGAACCTATCCTTGTCTACATGCAAACTAGAACTAATCCAACCTTGAGAAAAACACCCTCACATATTTGTTAAATGAAAACTTACATGTAGGGTGATTACCCAAGTGGTAACTTTGGTTATAGAGAACAATTTTGATCATAGAACAAAATGACAATTAATCTCTTTAGGTGTCTTCAATAACCTATTGATCATGGTAGCTAAAAGGTTCATTAATTATACTTACTTTTTATTAATGAACATTGTGTTAGATTGTGGTGACTAATCAAGAAAGTACTGTACATACTTCATAAATAGTGGGGTTCGGGGCATCACCCCAAAAAAAAAATTTGGGCAGTAGCCGACATGGTAGCCAACATATTATGGCCGACATATGGCCAACATGTTATAACCCTAAAGTAGTTTAATACTTGTATAAAAGGGCTTAGGTTTGGGTATTTTTCATTATGTTGTGATGCGAAATTGGTTCTTGCGGCGGTATTGAGCTGTAAGGGATTACAGATTGTAATTAGGTTGTAATCACTAGATTGTAATAAGATTGGACTTGTTGTTTGGTGGATGTAGCCCAGGGATTGGATGAACCACGTTAAATCTTGGTGCCTTGTGTTCATTTCTGTGTGTTCTATTATTTTTCTGTTATTTGTTATATTTGCATGTAGTTTTTATTTCTGTTTGTGGTTTATCGTAACAAGTGGTATCAGAGCAAGGTTGTCTTTCAGTTATCCTCTGCAGGAAAGTCTCACGGTTAAGTGGGAGTCTCACAGTTGAGTGGGAGTGATGGCAGATGAGGGTAAGTTGAGGGTTGACAGGTTTAATGGGTAGAACTTCTAGTTATGGAAGATGCAAATGGAAGACTATCTATATCAGAAGGATTTATGGAAGCCGTTGGAAGGAAAAGCCAAGAATCAGGGAACTGTGTCAGAGGCTGAATGGGATCTTTTGGATAGAAAGGCACTTGGAAGCATGTGGTTATGCTTGGCACCATCAGTGGCAT
This sequence comes from Cupressus sempervirens, assembly GCA_028749045.1. Classification (NCBI taxonomy): domain Eukaryota; kingdom Viridiplantae; phylum Streptophyta; class Pinopsida; order Cupressales; family Cupressaceae; genus Cupressus; species Cupressus sempervirens. The sequence continues at coordinate 450,409,034 of CM053787.1, forward strand.
TTAATATTACAAAAGCAAAGACGAGAAAAGATTTGATGAAAACCCTAGCGACACTGTATGAAAAGCCCTCTGCTTCAAACAAGGTATTTCTCATGAAGCATTTATTTAATATGAAAATGGAAGAAGGTGGATCTGTTGTAGATCATTTAAATGAGTTTAATACTATTACTAGTCAGTTATCTTCTGTGGGTATCAATTTTGATGAAGAAATTAGGGCTCTCTTGATTTTGTGTTCTTTGCCTGAAAGCTGGAATGGCTTGGTAATTGCGATGAGTAATTCTATTCTTGGATCTAGTACCCTAAAATATGATGATGTGATTGGTGTTGTTTTGAGTGAGGAAACTCGTAGGAAATCCTTAGGTGGATCTACATCAGGAAGTGCTTTGAATGCACAAAGCAGGGGCAGAATGACTGAAAGAGGAAGTAACTTTGGAAATCGTGGGAAATCAAGAGGAAAGTCAAAGGGGAGGAGGTCTCAATTGAGAGGACCAAATGATTGCTGGTACTATGGGAAACCAGGGCTCAAAAAGAAAGATTGCTGGAATCGAAAGAAAAATGAAGGAGATAAATCAGATGGAGACAAGGAGGCAAATGTGGTAAGTAACAAATCCGAAGAGGATGCTTTGCTTCTGTTTTTAGAGAGTGTTGATGATTCATGGGTTTTAGATTCTGGTGCTTCATTTCATGCTACACCTCATAGAGGTTATTTCATTGATTATGTCCAAGGGGATTTTGGGCTTTTTTATTTGGGGGATAATGAACCCTGTCAAATTTTTGGAAAGGGAAAAATTAAGATTAAGTTGCAGAATGGGAATCATTGGCTACTACATGAGGTAAGACATGTTCCAAAGCTAAGTAGGAATTTAATTTCAGCAGGACAACTCGGTGATGAGGGTTGTGTAGTTACTTTTAATGATAAAAATTGGAAGGTTTCAAAAGGTTCCCTTGTAGTAGAAAAAGGTGTGAAAGTAGGCACCTTATATCTTTGTACAAGTCATATTGTTCCTTCTACTTTGATTGTTTCAGAGAAAAATGAATGTTCAGGAACAATTGCTGTAGTTGAGCAAGGAGAACAAATAGCTGCTGTAGATTCTGATACAGCGTTGTGGCACAATAGACTTGGGCACATGAGTGAGAAAGGTATGAAAGTACTTCATTCAAAGAAAGTTTTACCAGGTCTGAAATGTGTGAATATGGATTTATGTGAAAGTTGTGTGTATGGAAAACAAAAGAGAGTGATTTTTGTAAAGACAGGGAAGGAAAACAAAAAGGAGAAATTAGAGCTTGTGCATACAGATGTATGGGGACTGGCTCAGGTATCTTCCCTTGGTGGCTCTCATTATTATGTTACATTTATTGATGATGCAACTAGAAAAGTATGGGTTTATTTCCTTAGATAGAAATCTGATGTATTTCAAACTTTTAAGAAATTGAAATGCTTGGTTGAAAATGAGACTGGTAAGAAATTAAAATGTCTCAGATCTGATAATGGTGGTGAGTATTGCAGTATGAATTTGAAGATTATTGCTCCACTAATGGTATTCGTAGACAAAAAAATGTTCCAAGGACTCCATAGGAAAATGGAGTGGCTGAACGCATGAACAGGACTATAATGGAGTGCGCAAGGAGCATGAGGTTGCATACTGGGTTGCCCTTACACATGTGGGCAGAGGCTATCAATACTGCAGTATATTTGATTAATAGAGGTCCCTCTACTCCTTTGGGCTGTGGTATTCCAGAGGAAGCATGGACTGGTAAGAAGGTGAGTTATTCTTTTCTCAAGACCTTCGGTTGTGAAACTTTTGCTCATATAGACTCTGAAAATAGAACCAAGTTAGAAGCTAAATCAAAGAAATGTGTCTTTGTTGGATATGGCATTAATGAATTTGGCTATAGGCTTTAGGATTTTGAAAATCTTAAAATTGTTAGAAGTCGGGATGTCATATTCAATGAGAAAGTGTTGTACAAAGATCTGTTGCAGCAACATGAGAAGAAAGAAGATGATTATGTATTGCTGGATGATACTCCAAAAGCTGATGTTCTAGCCATTCCTAATGATGTGAAACAACTGAAACAAAAAGTACCACACACACCAGTGAATGTTAGATGGTCAACAAGGCAAATTAGACCTCCACAAAGGTTTTCTCCCTCTTTGTATTCTATTTTACTTACTGATGCTAGTGAACCTGAAAGTTATGATGAAGTTATGCAGGTGGATACTAAGATTCAGTGGGAGTTTGCAATGAAAGATGAAATGGACTCTTTGCTGAAAAATAAGACATGGGATTTGTGCAAGTTGCCTGCAAGTAAAAAGGCTTTACAGAATAAATGGGTTTATAGGTTGAAAGAAGAGGAAGGAGGTAAGAAAAGATTTAAGGCCAGGTTAGTTGTAAAAGAATTTGCACAGAAAAAGGGAATTGATTTTGATGAGATATTTTCTCCTGTTGTTAAAATGACTTCTATTCGTACTGTTTTAAGTCTTGTGGCTACTGAAGATTTTCATTTAGAGCAGATGGATGTTAAAATAGCCTTTCTTCATGGTGATTTGGATGAAGAAATATATATGGCTCAGCCACAAGGTTTTGAGGTCAAAGGTAAGGAGAACTTAGTGTGCAAATTGAAGAAAAGTTTATATGGCTTGAAGCAAGCACCTCGGCAATGGTATCTAAAATTTGACAGTTTTATGCATGAGCATGGATATAACAGGTGTCATTTAGATTATTGTGTTTATTTTAAGAGGTTGGATGATGATAGCTACATTATTTTATGTCTATATGTTGATGATATGCTTATAGCTGGGTCTAACATGCATCATATTAAGGGGCTAAAATGCCAATTAGCACATGCATTTGCTATGAAGGATTTGGGGGCAGCAAAACAAATCCTTGGTATGAAGATTTGCAGAGATAGGAAGAACAAAACCTTGACTCTATCTCAGGTTGATTATGTTGAGAAGGTGTTGCAATGTTTCTGTATGGAGAATGCTAAAGCTGTCAGCACACCTTTACCCAGTCATTTGAAATTGACTAAGGAGATGTGTCCCAAGACACATGAAGAGGAGGATTAGATGTCCAAGGTACCCTATGCTTCAGCTGTAGGAAGTTTGATGTATGCTATGGTATGCACTAGGCCAGATATTGCACATGCAGTGGGAGTCGTTAGCAGGTATATGAGTCATCCAGGATTTGAGCATTGGAATGTTGTCAAGTGGATTCTCAGATATTTGATAGGAACATCCAATAAGTGTTTACACTTTGGGGGCTCTACTACTAATTTATAGGGCTATGTTGACTCAAATTTGGTAGGGGATATTGATACCAGGCAGAGTACTACAGGTTATGTCTTTACTGTTGGTGGGGTAGCCATGAGCTGGGTTTCTAGATTACAGAAGATTAATGCTTTATCCACTACAAAGGTAGAGTATGTTGCTGCTACAGAGGCAGCCAAGGAGATGATATGGCTTCAGTTCTTCTTGGAAGAATTGGGACATCCTCAGAAGGATAATTATTTGTTTATGGATAGTCAAAGTGCCATTCATCTTGCTAAGAATTCAGCTCTGCATTCTAAGACCAAACACATACAGTTGTGGTACCATTTCATTCGGTCAGTTTTGGAGGATGGACAGTTAAAGCTGGAGAGGATACATACCAATGACAATTCAACAGATATGTTGACAAAGGTTGTAACAAGGGAGAAGCTGAACTCCTCTTCAACTTCGGTTGGTCTTTTAGACTGAACATGAATAAAAGAACAGTAGAGTCCAGGATGGTTTGATCCAGTGGGAGCCCCATGTGGTAGTGGTATTGCTACAGGATCAATCTCCAAGTGGGAGATTGTTGTTTAGTGTGGAGCCTGATCAGTCCCCAAGTGGGAGATTGTTAGATTGTGGTGACTGATCAGGAAAGTATTGTACATACTTCATAAATAGTGGGGTATATGGTCGACATATACATGGTAGCCGAAATATTATGGCCGACATATGGCCGACATGTTATAACCCTAAAGTGGTTTAATACTTGTATAAAAGGGCTTAGGGTTGGGTATTTTTCATTATGTTGTGATGCGAAATTGGTTCTTGCAGCAGTATTGAGCTATAAGGGATTACGGATTGTAATCAGGTTGTAATCACTGGATTGTAATAAGATCAGACTTGCTGTTTGGTGGACATAGCCCAGGGATTGGGTGAACCATGTTAAATCTTGGTGCCTTGTGTTCATTTCTGTGTGTTCTATTATTTTTCTATTATTTGTTATATTTGCATATAGTTTTTATTTCTATCCGTGGTTTATCCTAACACATTGTCATGCATCTAGCTTTAGGACCATAGAAATCTTCCTTTTTCATCAAAGACATACGAGATCAAGTACCCACCTAATCTGGAAGTAGCTTTTAGAAATATAGGGACCTCCTTCCTCGAGGCAAGGAATCCTCACTTCCTTCCTTGACACACAAGGGCCCCATATCCTTAAGAAGGATACAGAAATATAAAGACTAAAAATTGAAACCAAATAAAGGAACTTACGTCAAATGAGGTAAGTCAAATGACAAAACAGGGGACTCAAATTTTTTCTAACAAAAATTAGGAACATGTATGGAGGGAATAACACTTACCTAAGTAAGTTAATGGAGATTGTATGGATTTGAGGTTTGATCAATAAAGAAGTACTAATTTTCTATCTAACCATTATATAATCTATAAGTTTATAGATTTTTATGAATTGACACATGTGATTAGTTGACATGGTTGAATAGTCCTCTAAATTAATTTTCTAATTCACTTGGTCTTATTTAATTTAGTGATTTTTGAAGGAAGTTAGAAGCATTTTGGTGTCAATTTTTCTCAAACCCTCCTATAAATCAAGGTTTTACCCCTATGTATTTGACCTTGAAATGTGGAATTTATGCAAATAGTCAGGCACAACCTACAAAGTGACTAGTTACATAGTGTATTTGGTGTATTCAGAGAGGAATAAAGCTTCCTAAGGGGTTGGTTTGATTCTATGAACCCATCTTATATATTTTTTACATAAACCAAGCCTAATTAGGCCTATTAGGTATGTGTACATTACAAAGGTTATGGGTTCTAGAGTAGAGTTAGAGCCTAAAGCATTGGAATAATAAAGAGGGCCCAAAAGGGTATCCCAAACACTAATTTTTTTGCCTAGTCACCTAGAAATTTTTAGAAGTTGTACTTACTTTTGCTTCTTTAGTTACTTGTCTAATCGTTTGATTTAGCAAGAACTTATTTTCCCTTTTTATATTTTGTGAACTTGGTTTATTATTGTGGACTACCATGAATCATTATCCCAAGTGCATAAAATTTTATTAGGTCTGTGAGAAGTTTGGAGTGGATTTCTACAATTCAAACTAGTTTAGGGAACTTGTCCCTAAAGTATAAATTGGTGTCAATTTGATCTTGAACCCTAGGAATTGGTAAGGTTATTTTGAGAAATCCAAACACTTGGAAGATGGAGTATCCCTTGGAGAAAGTGTGGGTGAATTTTCCTAGGAAGAAGATAAGTTTTAAGCCTTGTAAGCCAAGAGGCGCATGAAGAACTCTTTTGGATGTGCTCTTTTCATCAAGTGGTTAGAAAGAACAAGGAGATTTTTGGAGTGATAAGATTTTAGATAGATTAGAAGATGTGAAGGTGAAGATATCTCCTAAAGAGTTACCAATATATAACTTTCTAGGATCATAAGGGAACACATGGAAAGGAGTAGGAAGATAAGAAATAGAGACATAGAAGTTAAAGATGATAAAAGGGAAAAGGAGTGGATAGGACTTTGGGGAAGAAGGAGAAGAAGGAGAAGAGACTCCAAGGAAGGATGGAAAGAAAGTTCCTACAGGTCAGAGACTTCTTCTTGAGGCCCTTGAAAGGGTAGGAAACATGGATGGAAAGGCTGACCTACCCACCTTGACTAGAGAGATAGATCTAGAAGGAGTTGTTAATTGGTTGGAAGCATTGAGTAACTACTTTGAATATGAGGAAACACATGAAGATTAGAGGGTTAATATTTATAAGTAAAGAATGAAGGGACATGCGTTTGTTGGTGGAATTATTTGCAAACTAAAAGAATGGAGGGGAAGAAGAAAAAAATCTCCATGTAGAAGAGGATCTCTGAAAAATTAAAGAAACCATTTTTTCTAGAGGAATATGAGGTAATGGTTCATATAAAGTCACAAAATATAAGACAAAATTGTTTAGATGTGGGAATATATATAATGGAGTTTCTCAAGATAACTTTGAGGGAAAAAGTAACTAAAAATGAGTCACAAAAACTAGGTAGGTACATGAATGACCTTAAATATAATATACAAGATGAAGCAAGTCTATTTATCTAGAGAATGTACACAAATATTATCAGTAGCATTGGAAGTGGAGGAAAGGAAAAGAAGGCAGAAAGATCAGAAGAGAAGAGGTAGAGAAGGAATCTTCAAAGGAAAAGGAAGGTTTAGAGGAATAGGGACTATACCTAAACCATAGGTTGAGTCAAATATTTAGGAGCAAGAAGGATATTCAAGCTATAGATGTATCTTTAGGGAAGAAGGTCTAATAGTAGAGGGATACTTGGAGGAAGGATCCCTAGTGTGTTTGCAAGGAAATGCTTTACATGAAACCAAGTTGATCATTAATCTTTCAGATTCTCTTAGAAACAAGGGTCAACCAATCAAGGACAAGAAAGAAGAGTTAATTTAATACAAGAGGATGATTCCCAAATTGTATGTCCCCTTTCAAGGAATGTTGATGCAAAGAAAGGAGAATTCTTGGTGCTAAAAAGGACACTCTTGAAAGACCCTACAAAAGTGGATCCACTCTAAAGAAAATCATTTTTTAGGACCATTTGCAAGGTGAATGACAAGGTATATAGAGTTATAGTTGATTCAAGCTCTACTAATAATCTATCTTCTAAATAAATTATAGATAAGTGAAAGTTTCAAACTATACCCCATCCCTATCCTTATAGAGTATCTTGGTTATGTAAGGATTAGAACATGCTAATAAGTGAGAAAGTATGGGTAGAATAATATAGGAGACTATAAAGACAATACTTTATGTGATGCAATAGAGATGGATACATGTCATCTATTACTTGGTAGGCTCTTGTAGTATGATATAGATGCTAGGCACATTGGTAAGAAGAATGTCTACACCATAAAAAGGAATGGCGAAAAATTTACAATGAAACCCCTCCTGCATGATGGTAAAGAAAAACACATTGTAACTAGTGTAATGTCAGTATGAAAAAAGAATTTCATGCAAACCTCAAAAGAGGGGCATGCCCCATGTTTTTCCATAGCTGTGATACCCAATAAAGATCTTGTAGAGAAACCTAAGGAGAAAAAGAAGGAGAAGCAAGTAGGACCTAAGGAAGTCAAAGAACTATTGGAGAAGTATAAGGGGATAGTTCTAAGAAGTGATCCAAAGATATTGCCTCCTGATTGGGATGTTAGTTATTGTATTGATTTGATCCCTAATGCAACCTTGCCAAATAATGAAACCTACAAGTTAAACCTTTGTAAAAAATAAAGAATTGGCTAGTAGATATAGGAATTATTGTCTAAGGGATATATATAAGGAAGAGTTTTATCCCTTGTGTAGTTCTTATAGTATTGGCCCATAAGAGGGAATGTGCATGGAAATTATAGATTGATTCTAGGACAATAAACAAGATAACTATGAGATATAGATTCATAATGCCTAGAATTAAAGACTTGCAAGATTTCCTAGGAGGTGAAAGGTACTATTCTAAAGTGGATTTGAAAAGTCAATAACGCGAGATTAGGATAAGGGAAGGTGGTGAGCAGAAAATGGCCTTAGAAGGGTTTTATGAATGGCTAGTAATGTCTTTTGGCCTCCCAAATGCTCATAGTAATTTTATGAGGCTAATGATTGAGGTCCTCAAACCCTATATTAACAAAAAAATTGTGTTTTACCTTAGTGATATTATAATTTTTATTAGGGATAGACAGGAAAATCTAATGCATTTGGATTTGGTTCTAAGGAGGCTTCATGAAGAGTAGTTGAAAATCATTCTACAAAATTGTGTTTTCTTGCAGGAGGACCTTGTGTTTCTTTGGTTTTCCATCTCCAAGGACAAACTCAAAATGGATCCTTCAAAGGTGGAAGCTATATTGAATTGGCCTACACCTAGTTCTATAATAGAGGTAAAGAGTTTCCATGATTTAGATAGTTTTTATAGAAAGTTTGTAAATAATTTTAGTGGTGTGTGCACACCTGTGATTGATATCATAAAGGGGGTAGAATATGTAAGTTTGAATAGAATGAGGAGGTACAAAAGTCATTTTTGACTATTTGAAGAAGAGGGTTATATAGAATAACCTATTTTTGTTTTACCATATTTTCATAAGGTTTTTACAGTTGAATGTGATTCTAGTAATAGGGAATTGGTGGAGTTTTGAGTTAGGAAGGAAGGAATATTGCCTTCTTTAGTGAAAAGCTGAATGAAGCAAAGAAAAAATACTCTACCTATGATTTAGAATTGTATGTCATGGTTTAGTCCTTAAGGAGGTGAAGATGTTATTTTTTACTTCAGGAATTTGTTGTGTTTACTAACTATCACGTCCTAAGTTTTTTGAACAAGTAGAAGAACTGAATCAAAGGCACATGAAATGGATGTAATTCATTTAGTCATATATGTTCACTATCAAGCATAAGATAGGAGTAACAAATAAGGCTGATGATGTCCTTAGTAGGAGAAACATGATAGTACAAGAAATCCATTTGAAAATAATTGGGATTAGTTTCATGGAGAACATGTATAATAAAGATGAAGACTTCAAGGAGGCATATTAGGTTTGTAATGAAATGGGAGAAAGGTTTAATACTAATATTTTAAATTTTGTTTTACAAGAAGGGTTTTTATTCAAAGGAAACTAGATTTGTGATCCTAAAGGGTCTATGAGGGAAAATATAATGAAAGAAAATTATTATGGGAGTTTGGTAGGTTACTTTGGAGCTATAAAATAGTTGACTTGATTAGAATATTTTATTTTAGGCCTGGGTTACAAACATAGGTAAGGAAATTTGTGGAGTTTTTATTTGTCAAAAGGCCAAGGGGGAAAGAATCAAATTTAGGGTTGTATACACCATTACCAACCCCTACCAAACCTTAGGACTCAATGAGCACGGAATTGTTTTTGGGTCTAATAAGGAGTACGTTTGGCTATGACAATATTTATGTTGTTGTGGATAGGTTCTCAAAAATGGATCACTTTCTACCTTGCAAAACAACAAATGATGCATCCCATATTGTAGGTATATTCTTTAAGGAAGTTGTTATATTGCATGGTTTTCTATTATCAATTTTTTATAGCAAAGATTCAAATTTCATTGGACATTTTCGAAGGACTCTTTGGAAAAAACTTGGAACATAGTTATCTTTTTCATCTTCAGATCACCCTCAATTAGATGGATAGACTAAGGTCATCAATAGGTCATTGTGAAACCTATTCAAATGTCTAAAAAAAGAGCATGGAGTTACATAATATATACCATTTTTCCTTGGGCAGAGTTCTCATATAATGATTTAGTCAATAGGAGTAATTAAGATTTACTCCTTTCCAAAATGTTTATAGGACCCATCCAAGAGGTGTCTTGGATTTGAGTGATGTAAGGGATTTGGAGAAATAACAAGTTGAATACTTTACAAAGGTCACAAAAGATATCAATCAAAAGGTCAAGGATAAGTTGGAGCATACATCTAAATAAAACAAACAAATTGGTGATAGAAGAAGGAGGGATTTGTAGTATCATGTGGGAGATATGGTGATGGTTCATCTCAAAAAAAAGAGATTTCCTAAGGAGAAGTATACTAGTTGATGATGAAGAAGATTAGTCTATTAGATATAATTATGAAGTGTGGGAATAATGCATATATTTAGTATCAAGCCCTTAGTCAAATATCCTTATGTATTTGACCCTGAAATGTGTAGTTTATGCAAATAGTCAGGAAAAACATATAAAGTGACCAATTAAATAGTGGATTTAGTGCATTTGGAGACTGATATGATTTGTTGAGTAGTTGGTTTGATTCTATTAACCCATCTCATAAGATTTTCTATGTAGACCAAGTCTAACTAAGCATATTAGGTGTGTGCACATTTCAAGGGTTAAGGGGCATTGGAGTAGAGTTAGAACATGAAACTTTGGAATCATATAGAAGATCCAAAAGTGTATCCCAAACACTAGTTTTTTTCCCTGGTCACTTGGAGATTTTGGAAGTTGTGCCCAATTTTGTTTGTTCAATTACCTATCTCACAGTTTGATTTTGGAAGAACTTATTTTCCCTTTCAAAATTTTGTGAACTTGGTTTATTACTGTGGATATTTCATGGATCATTATGCCAAGTGTGCATAATATGATTGAGTCTGTGAGAAGTTTGGAGTGGATTTCCACAATTTGACCTAGTTTAGGGAACTTGTCCTTAAAGTATAAATTGGTGTTAATGTGATGTTGAACCCTACTAATTGGTAAGTTTTTTTTGAGAAATACAAACACTTGGAAGGGTGTGATATCCCTTGGAGAAAGAGTAGGTGAAGTTTCCTAGGAACAAGATTAGTTTGAAGGCTTGTAAGCCTAGAGGCCCATTAAGCACTATTTTGGACATGTTCTATTTGCATCACACATAGCACATTAATTTTTTTACATGGATATCTTTGGCTAGAGGGAGAAAAACATGGTGGGGATGACACCCACAATCCCTCCATTACAATAAAAAGGTTTTCTCTATTAGGAGCTAGAATTAACCTTTTTAGGGGCTTGACATGTTAGGAGTGATTTGTATGCTATTAGGAGCATAAAAAATATCTTCTAGGATCTATATCACTAGTAGATTTGAGAAATCCTTCTGAGAGTCCACCCTATTAAATGATTTTCATAAAGAAACTTGTTAGAGTTGAGACAATTAAGATATTTCCTTCATTGTAACTATTAGAAAATAACAAGTTGGATGACCTATAAGTAGCACTTCTTTCTTGTCAGGTGTAATCTTCTCTATCAACTCGAATACTATCCACTGATCAATATTTTCTTCACACCTTGATCACAACCTCTGTTATAAGGAAATTATTCTACTACAATCTTCTCATTCAACGTAGTTCCTCTTAAAATAACATCATACAAATAGTTAGTCCTGATGCTTCTTATTCTTTTCCATTCATTCAAATTTCAAACTTTCCACACAAACACCACATGCAATCCACATATCCTGATGTGCCTAACATGTTCTAAATCACCTCCCTCATCAACATTAAGGTTTTGTGTAATATTCCCTAAAATATCAAAACATGATTGACCTTCTACAACTTATTTTTGAATCTTCTCTTCATGCTTTCTTCGATCACACAACTACTAGCTCATCATAGCCTAAAATAATTGGGACACATCATCACACCTTCTACTCTCACCACATTGATCATACTGGTCACCTATCAATAAATTGTTATTGATAGCTCAAGAATATATTTTATAAATTCTATAACACCTTTTTTTATTGAAAACCTTTCCCACATGTTATCATTTTGCATTGCAATCAAACACATAGTGTTTACACCTCTCACAAAATCTTATCCTATGACTACTCTATTAGATTCACATTGCATTATGATCACCACCAAAATATATGATTTGTTGTTGCTCCTCCTACATACTAGGTATAACACTTAGTCATTTTCTTTCTTACTCATCACATGCCTTGTCTTACTGATCAATCCATATTGGTGATGTGACTACGTTTCCATCAATGACACCTAAATACTCCAATACTTCTGATGACACCTCATAACCAATCAATCTTCTCCAATTCTCATGTTAATGCCAAAATAAGCAATTGGTCCACCTTCTACCATCTTTGTATTAAATAAATTCTTTATGATAAGTACCTTATTTGAAGTAGAAGGCTTTTCATAAACAACTTCATCGGGGTTTCCATAACTCTTCACTTGTCTTCTCTTTTGTAATATTAAATAACATCAATTGTGCCAAACATAACCAACTATATTTAAGTGTCTTTCTATCCAAAAATCTTAGTCTTCATATGGGATATTTTCATCTTTATTGGATTTTCAAGTCTCAAACACCACCATAAATCCTTCTAATAAACATACTCCATTTTTATTTTCCATAACTAAAATTTCTACACATTAAACATCTCAACCTCCTGCTTACCCTCATCTCACTCAACTATGAGACTCCCACTCAATCATGGGACCTTCAAAGAGGATAACTAAAAACAACCTCACTCTAATACCACTTGCTAGTTTTGGATGATATAAATCTAATAGTTACATTCGGATATAATCAATAATGCAAAAGAATAAAGAAAACATAAGTATACTAGAAGACACAAATATTTAATGTGGTTCACCCAATCTTGAGTTACACCCACCAAATAGAGAGTCCAAACTCATTATCTAACAAAGATCAAATAAAACTGTGATACATTTTACATTATAGCAAAACCTTTTATAGCCCTTTAGGCAGGTAAAAGCACAAACTTGTATCACCCTTTTATAAAGGAAAAAGCTAGCAAAAGTATAATTGTTCAACTTCAATGACATAAAACTGGTGTTACTATTTAAAATTCAAAAATGAAGTAAACTAATGAAATCTGCACAAATGGATGAAGTTCCATATTATTATTTTTAATTATTATTTATAATAAGAATTAATATATTTTCTTAAATTTTAAGGTTGATTTTTTAGTTGCTAAAAAACATTGAAAATTAGGGGTCTAGTTTCCACCACAAAAATATATAGAAATAAACCTTTTTCTCTTTGATCTTAAATTATTTTATAGATGACGTATATAGCTAGATCAATAAAAAAATAAAAATTGGCTTGTGACCTATACTTTCTCTAACAATTTAAATTTCAACTCACTTGAAATTGATAGTTTTCATCTCCCACCACATTTTTCAAAACAAATCTATTCTAACTAAAAGAAAATTTATATATTCTGGAACAGAATTGTCTCCTCTAGAACGTCAATGATTTCATTTTTTTGATATATTTACTGTTTTTTTCTTTCTCAAAATCAACATCTTTTGGAGTGTTAAAATAAGTATTTGTAATATTTTTTAATTACACTATACTATATCCAATTAAAACATTATAAACTCTATATGAGAATATTCTTGACTTTAAGCTCTATAAAATGGTGTTTATATGTTATTTTAAAAATATCATTAAAATGAGTAAGAGTTATTGAAATGCCAATTTTATGAAATAGTTTTATTTTTTTAGTAATTGGACACAAACTAGTATAAAACATGCATTTAATAGACATTTCCAATTGGAAAAGTGTGAAAACATAAATAACTTAGCTACAATGAATTTATCTAGATCATGTTTGAACAAAATTGGTTTTTAGATAGAAATACTCAAATTCAGCCGTTATTATAAGTCAACCTAAAAGGTGACACAAATTTGTACTTTTATGCACTAGTGTAGTTAACAAGTAAATTCTAAAAAATAATTTATAAGTCAACCTAGGGAAGTTCTTGCTGAGTTAACTCCATGATACATGGTGAGTGCACAGTACTTACCTGACCATAAACCATTAGAATTGACCTTGAATACACGCTTGACCTTTAAAATGTGAATAGAACTTTCTCATCTCAAAGAAAAATACAACTTGAGAGTACAAATTTCAAAGATTGCGATAGATTGGATTCTAAAATCTCTATAAAGATATTTGGTCTCTAATCATAGAATTATATATTTTAATTTAGAACTCATTAGCTTATAATATACTTTATTGTCATTTATTTAATAATTTATGATTTTTATATATTTTTATAAAATAATTATTTAAGTGAGCCATAAAGTAGAGATGCATAGATTAGCAAATCATTTATGTGAGTGGTGGACATTTTTATAAGACAAAAACTTAACCTTGAATTACAAGCTTGACCTTCACAATGCATAGATCTTTCTCATCTTACAGCAAAATATTTAAGTTGGGAGTACAATTTTCTAAGATTGTGATAGATTAGATTCTAGAATCTCTATAGAAAAATTCAATCTCTAATCATAGAACACTATACTATTCTCATTTAATTTAATACTCAAAATATAATTAAATAATCTATATAGTTTATATAAAATTATTTAAATTATTATCTCTCTCAACAAACCCAACTCATTTTGAATTTTAATAATGAATTACTCTTTATTAAGAAGTATTTGATGAGCCCACATTAATGGTGATGATAATTTGATTCAATTCTGATAGGAAATGTGCATCCTTATCAACACAACTACCCACATCATCTTTTATCTACCCCAGTCCCTGACCAAGAATCTTCAATTTCAATCTTACACGTAGGAATTCGGTCACACCTCACCCTCATCTCCTTCCTTGTTGATTTTTTGTCCCTAGTTGAACATGGCTTTGCAGATTTGCTTATTTTATATCTTGCATTTTGTTGAACAGCAGACTGAACTTCTGTCTCACCCTCATCACTTAAAGCTACAGTTCCATTGAAAGACTTCAAAGAACTTCTTCCATTGTTTTTTCCATTGAAGTGTTTCATGGGGAGCGACACAAACTTGTGTGTTTTGGGGCGAATTAGTCTTTTTACACCAAGCTTTTTCTTCAGTGTAGTGTACCAATAACTCTTTATTTGCCCATCTGTTCTATCAGGAAATCTTCCTGCAATCAATGACCATCTGCACATACAACTACAAACATTTAGAAAAAAAACTCCTTAAAACTGTTACGAATAATCATTATTTTTCTAGATGGCTTTTTTTATAACTTCAAAATCATTCAACCAACAAATGTAATTGAGCAATTTGGGCTCTATAGTTACCATTGAAGATTTGAAGATTTGACAATATTTTTTTCTGATGATAGATCATAAAGGGTGATTGCAAATATTAATACAAATTTATACTGATTTAAAAACTTATTTCAAATACAATAGAAACTATCAAAAACTGCCACCAAATATGATTTCTACTGATCTACAGTCGTTATGACAAGCATTTCAATAATTAGGTCTCCTAGTTCTGATGACACTTCACCTAAAGTGATCCAAAATACAAAAACATATATAGTTGATTACACAAACTATTTAATACATGGGCTGTCAAAAGCTCATCTCATCTACCATGATTTACAGTTGTCAGTGCTACTGATATACACTTGTCATGGCAACTAGAATTTGGAAAAATGGCTCCTCTCTTAATGATGACAGATAACTCAATGTGATATCTGTCATCTTAAAGAGGCAAGTACAAGCAATTATTCTAAGAATAATCATTTGAATACTATTGAGACAATCAAAAGCCATGCCAACTACCTTTGCTGCTACTGATATACACTTGCCATGGCAAAGAATCTTCTGAATACAAAAACACACTCACTTGATTATAAAAACAATCTTCTGAATACTATAGAGACTGCTGATAGTGAGTGAAATCCAAAACTTCAATACAAAAACATACCCACTTGATCATAAAAACAATCTTCTGAATACTATAGAGACATGAGTTGAAAACTCATGCAAAATACCATTGCTACTGATACACAATTATCCACAGCAAGAGTTTGCAAAAATGACCCTCCTCTTTCTCATGAAACTCATACCAACCAACCACCATAAGGATGATACATATTTCTGATGACAAGAATTTGGAAAAACAAGCTCCACTTATTTCAAAGATGAACTACTGATTGTCATCAAACAATCATTTCGATACTATATATGTAGTCTGTCAAACCATAAACAAAAAGTTTGAGACCTGTGACAATAATGTAGAGAGTATCGTACCTATTCCCAAGAAGAGAGTGAAGTCTGATAATGAGGTCTTCCTCTTCTTCAGAGAAGCTTGTTTCAAAGTAGCTGATGAGTCCACTATCTTCACTTCCACTCCAACCAGAGCAACATGGAGAGAAGCCCATTTCAATCCTTTCACACACCAACTATAGAGCTCATTCAAAACTATGTACAATCTGCCTTGAAGGAATAGTTGTACACTTATTCAGTACAAAACCAACCGCCTCTCCTCATAAATCATTGAAGCTCAACTGCTATTCCATGCTTTGATTGAAGATGAGATAAAACAAGGTTGGACTCTCCAACAGATCGTCCAACATTTGACTTGAGATGGGTAATGAAAATGCCAAGATAAATTTCACCTAATGTCTGACAAGGTCTGCAATTTGTTTCATGTTTTACTAAAAAAAGTGTGTAAAAGGATTCCTTTCAACAGACATATCAATAACATAGGATGCTTTGTTCTCCTCAATGTATTAGGAAACGACAACTATGGTAAAACCAAAGTCAATTATTCAGTCCCATAATTTTTTTTCAAAATCAGTAAGGAGCATTTTTATTGCTAAATAATTGAATACTGTGCATTCTTATGATTATCCACAACACACTGTCCCTTCTTTCATTTAAAACTAGTTCTATCATTATCTTGCTGCCACAACATTGATGTGCATGTTGTGGATAAGAATATCTACCAATATAAAATTCAACATCTGGCAGAACATTTTTTCGATCTGAGTTTTGACATGGGCTAATAATTTTTTCTAGCTCGATGATTTCCAAACTCATAAACGGTGTAGAATATAGATTATTTTAAGGGGATTTTCAACAGTGTAAGGGTGTCAGGATTCAAAGTACATACCCTTTACGAAGAGAGACATTTAATAGACAAATAATTTTTAAACTATTATTAAAATTTAGTCAGATATGAATCGATTTCTATCAAAGCTTGATTTTAATATAGTTTAATTAGTATACAAGTGGTCAATTAGGTTGTATTCTGTCACCTAATCTCTCTAATTAAAGTTTTAAAAATCTTTTATTTTGAAATCTGTGTCTTAGATAATATTAGTCATTATTTTATCAATAAATTCTACCAAAAAACATTAAATTGAGCAATTATGTATATATATTTATCTATGACATATAAATGAGGTCATGTCTTAAAATAATCTAGTTGTCAACTATAATAATGAAATTGTGAAGACCTTAAAAATTGTATATACTAATGAATTTTTATTTTTTGTCTATACTTTTTTTTCCTTCTAAAATGCTTACTTTATATTTAAATATTTGTTAATTAATATACCTCAAGTTAGAAAAATATTTGTGCAAGGAATACAATTATTAGTAGTTGCAAGTAATTTCAATTTTCCCACTTCCATGAGCACTTTTCCACTAAATTTCAAAATATGATTCTTTTAAATTTAAAACTTGTTTTCATATAAATAGTTTGAATTTTTATATTTTTTATAAAGTTTTGTTTATTTATAAAATAAAATAAAACTATAAAATAAAATTAACATATATTACATTCAATTGCTAATGCCATGAGTTGGTAGATGTGAGACCCCTCCATTCGAGTACTTAAGAAAATTGTTAAAATAAGTATGTGAGACCCCTCCACTCTAGTATTTAGGAAAATTCTTAAAATATGTATGGTAATGAGAGAATGAAGTTAACTAGATGGGTGAGATGAGGCGTTAATTGGTACATTGTTATAGTTCTTGCAAGGAGTAATAGGAAATTGCATATGCACTTAAATATTCCTCCTTGTGACAATTAGATAATAACATATTTAATAGAGACCAACAGGGTTTTAAGGATTCTTATTTATGCCAAGTTGTCATTTTGTATTGATTACCTAGATTGATGTGTGCAAATCCCTATCCCAAGTTTTAATAGTGTCCTAATTAAGACATTATGTTTTTGAATTAAAAGTAGCCAAAACTAAGGTGCTGGCCCTTTAACAATCAAACTAGACTACTACTAGTAGATAACCATCAAACAAAACTACCCCCTTCCACTTAATAAAACAAAAACAAGGTTCTGAATCATAATTAAAAGAGTATTACCAAGCCTTTAACATACATACTGCCTGTGTAAAAACTTTAAAAGCTACAACAATATATAAACAAAGGCATGATCGCCTTGAACCCCTTCAAGTTCAAAGACCAACAGATTAACATCATAAAAGTAAAACAAGCAAAAACCATTAAGGCTTCTTTGCCTCTTTCTTCCCCAAGAGGATGTTCACCCAATCTTCCACAAGGAAGTCAAATAGCATTTTAGTATCCTCCTTAGGCAAGTCTCCCTTTGAGTCCTTGAGCAGGTACAATGTAGTGGCAACAACATGTGTCACTTTTATAGCGAACTTTGTCAGTAACCAGACCTCACTACTAGCCTTCTTTGTGACCTCCACATTGACCTCTTGCATGTCACCAAGAAAACCATCTACCTGCATCATAGTGAATTCCTGCACAATTGGGGGGTTAGCATTATCCTTGGAAAAAGCCTTAACAGGGGAGGAAATTGTTATGGGGGAAGGAGTTCTATCCACCATATCAGGGAGCTAATCCCTCGTTAAGTCCACAAATCCCAACTCGATGGTTGCCAACACATGTGAAACCTCCTTTCTCTTCTTTAACCCCTCATTTGAGCCAAATGGAGAAGAATCTGAGATCTCCTCTTCCTCCTCCTTCATTCTCCATTTGGGGCAGCCAGTGTCTTCTAAATCTATCTCCTCCTCTTGCGAGGCCCCTTCTTTCAACTTCCTTTTAGCATTAGATGTTGCCCTCCTCCTTTCACTCTACTGGTTCTTTATCTTTCCCTTTATCTTGTCTCCCTTTTTTTCCAAAGAGGAGTGGGTTTTAAATCCACAAGGGACCCACTAGGTGAAGGTTGTGGGGTTGGGGCTCTGGGAGTCGTTAACCTAAGGGGAACCAATCGGGGACAAGGGTTGGGATGAGCTAGAATATCAACCTCCACTATCCTAGGGGGGACTAGGGCAAGGTGGAAGTGATACAAACGAAAAATTAACCCTTGATATAAAATGGTAAAATTAACCCCTTTTCTCATTTTTTCCTTTACATTAGTTACCATGTATTCTAAATCATGCAACAAAAAAAAAGGAATGGAAATTAAATCCTAGTGGCAAAAATGATTTAGGGGGGGGAGTGGTAGTAATAACAGTCACTATACCTTCCTTCCAGCATTAGGTACTTCATCAACATCAGAGAGACCTCATTCCATGGCTCAAGGAGCTTCTCCCGCATAAAACCACCTCTATATCAAATAGGTTCCTCTCCATTCAGGAAGAAGCATTGCAGGTTCCCTTCATCGACTACCCTTGTCACCTTCTACCACTTCCTTCCCTTTATGGCCAAACCCATCACTAGAGCAATGACTTCCTCAGAGATATGGAATGATATGCCATTAATTGTGACTCTTTTGTCTTCCCAAAAATTAACAAATTACATGGAATAATTTTCATTATACCCATTAAGAGCCTCCATAAAAGGCATAAACCCACCTTCCTTTAGCATATACCACACCAATGACTTCTTTGCAGTCTCCTCAATTGTGGATGGCTCAATGTGCATAAGGTCACCACCCATCTCTACAAATTTCCCTAATCCTTTCACCTTCTTCAGAACCTAGAAACACTTGCTAAGAATGACTCCACACTTAAGCTAAAAATCCCTAAGGTTACAATAATGGCCCTTATTATTAGTAATAATATTAGTGTCCTTAGTATAAGTTAAAGTCACGTGTCGAATGCCGCCATCTTCCTCCCAATCTCTTCCACCATTCTCAAAACACACAAACCATTTAAAACTTGAACCTTTTTTCTGCCCAACATACGAGCACATACATATGAAAATTATTAAAAAAAAACTTTCCTTTCAAACTTCAAAGATCTTTCTTTTTCGAGCCACGTGAATTTGTTATTGGTAGTACCATCTCCTTCACTCCTAGCCATATGTCCTTCCTAGCTTTGTCCTTTCTGCCAACTCATCAGAATGATACAAAAGTTTAAAATATGTCCTCAACTAGGATTCATCATTCTTTATTTCTCAGTTCACTAAATCTCTTACCAAATTTGGTAAGGCATTGAATTCCCTCCAACACCTTAGTCCTTTCACCTTTAGACCTAATGCTACCATATTGTCTGCCATACTATTTCCCTCCCAAAATATATGATTCAAATCAAACCTATTAAAATTGGCTAATAGGTGTCTAATATCTTCAATCACATGTTTTATAACCCACCCTTCTTTCATATTACCTTTTATAATTTGTATGATAATTTTGAAATCACCTTCAACTTCCACATATCTCCACCCCACACTCACCACCAGCTTTAAACCCCAATACAATTAAGACATTATGTTTCAATACAACTAGACTTATTGGTAGAGACCTTAGTTCATCAATCACTATGTGACATTTTTATAGTATGATGATCTGTAGTAAAGGTGATGATGTTATATAGTTTTATATGTTCATATTGAAAGATTAAAATGGTTATCATGTTGACAGAAATTCTATGTTGAATTTCATGATTTGATGACAATATACATGTGAATTTCATTTCTAAAATAAAATTATTGTTAATTGAATATAGCATGATGTTACGATTTCACAGATACTTTAATAATGTCTCCATTTACATATGAAAAATGAAAATTACAAGTTGATGCTTTGATAATTTGGTTCATAAGAGTTGTTATAGAGGAACTACAGATGAAATGTGTATCATGAAGAGAAGTGGTCATATGATAATTTGTTATTAAAAGTGAATTATTGTGCTTGAGTGAATTCATGGGGATATTGTGTAAGGAGATACAAAAATTATATATTATGATGAGTTTTGATTGACTATGTAGAAATGTGAATTAGATGATATATGTTGATGCTATGTGTTATTGACCAATGGATTTGGATGATTAAGGATAATATAAATTGAGCTAAGGATTTTATTGACTAATCATAATTGACATGTGAAGTATGTATAAGGAAATTGATGTCATTGTGATTGGAATGATGTCTAATTTTAGAAAATACCTTATATGAAATTGAATTTTGAATTGAAGGGATTATGTAATGTGAATTATGCATGTTTATTGTTGATTAATTAGTATGTTGGTTTATATGTTTGATTTATTTAATAGAAAAATCAATTTGGAAAATGGTGAATTGTTCAATGCAATTAGATTATGAGTTGATTATGTAAATAATGCTATTAGAATATATTAGTACTTGGGGCTATTGATACTTGAATTGAGATGTGCAGGAAAATAACCATGGAACTAAATTGGAGAATCAAGTTTGAGCTAATGTGAATCTGTGATGCCAAGGATTTGTCCAATGAAGAGACGTAAACCTTGTTGTATTGTGTTTAATTTGTAAATGTGAATTGAAGTATGATTGTTATAAATGTGTTTTTATGTTTTTGATTAAGAAAAATAGGTTTTATAGGGATCCTAAAACCCAAAATTTCTTACAAAACAATGGGCTGCAAATTAACAAAACAAGCCCAGCAACAAAACAATGACCAACAGAAAGGCTAGAACAAAAAATAGGCAAAAAGCCAAAAAGAAAGAAACCTATAGATCAGACAATAGAAACCAAAGATGGAACTTGAAAATTCTTCACTTACTCCCTTGCCTTCCTTTCGAGGTCTTGGATAGTCTCTGCCACTTCATAGGCTCTCTGATTCTCCTCTACCATGAGCTCTTGGTTCTTCTCACATGTTTGATCCAAGTGGCTTTGGGTTATGTCTGTTATGGTATCCTCTTCCATCATGTCTTCACCATTTTCCTTCCCATCCTTCTCCATGACAAACCCCTTGGCTTTCAGCTTACCACCAAGATTGACAATGTTTTCATTGAGAGAATTCAGAATAGTGAGCATCTGATTAGCCATGTTGTGGTTGAAAGTCTCCAAATTTTGCATCCTTTTTTCAACTAACCTAATTTGACCCCCTTGGTTTTTCAAGTTCCTTTTCTCATTCCCCTTTCCCTGGCTTTCCATCTATCCCAGTCTATTTTTTACCTCCTCCAACTTGTGAAAAAGCCATTTAAAAACCAAAAGTTATCAATCATGCTGTTTTTTGCATTGTTGAGAAAATTCATACCCACCTCCCTCACATTATCTGTGATAGCCACCAATGCTAGTTCTATTAGTTCCTCCAATTGGATCTTGCCCTCTTTTTCTTCAAGGATTTGGGGATTCATAACTATTGTGGTCTCCACAACACACACCCCATTCCTTACTAGGAATGGGGACCCCCTACCCTTTTTTTGACTCCTTGACTCATAATTCGAGAGTCGGGAGAAGAAAACTTGGTTAAATAAGTTAGAATTTTAAAGTCAAAGGTCAAAAAATAATAATAATAATAATAAAATTTAATTTAAAAAATAATAATAATAATAATAAATCGTGCGCACGTGCTCATCGAGGCACTCGCGCTTTTGCAAAGGCAAAAAAAAAGAGAGGAAGGGAGGTTATAAAACCCCCCTTCCCTCTTTTTTTACTTCATTGTTTGAAGAAGAAGTGCTAAGGAGGGAAAGGTATGGAAACCTTCCCCCCCTCCACCTACATGCAGCCCTCGTGCTCACGTGCACACGACCAGAAGAGGAAGCGCGTGGCGTGGCACTGTGTGAGCCCTTTTGGATGCACACGCACCACCACGGTGCCCTTCTGGGCCACGAACCATAGTTGCATGTGCCTTCTAGGCCACGCGCAGCCATTGTCGTGCCCTCTTGAGCACATGTGCAGCCGTCATGCCGCCACGCCCTTTGGGCCGCCACTGTGGCACCTTAACCCCCCATTTTTTTTTTTAATTTAATTAATTTTTTTAGTAAAGTCAAAAAAAATGTAAAAGAAAAATTAAAAAATTTAAATAAGTTCTAGGAGGTCTTTTTTTTTTAACGTTTTATATATATCCAATAATTAATCATTCTTTTTCTCTTTGTGACGTGCAGGTAATATAATCAAATGGCGTCCACATCTGGATCAACAACAAAACCAGTTGTGTACAAGTTCCAAGGCATAACCTCGAAGTCATGGTTGCACGATGAATACTCTGAGATCAAAGACACAGAACTTGGACACATGGACTTGGGAGAGTTTTTGAGGGTTTGTAACAACCCAACTGAAAGATCTTCTTTGAGATCCACCTTAATCTATTCTAAATTGGTAAATGCAGCATCACATCCTGGGACCATTTAGTCAGCTGAATTGATTATGACCCTATCTCAGCATTTTTTCCCTGAGGAAAGGCTGGTAAAGAGCATCACTGGGGAAGTGATCTTAGATCTACGACTTGATAATATCGAGAGGGTTTTTCACCTACCTAGAGCTGATCAGTTTATCAGGCTTTCATATGAAGTAGCTGAGAGGTGGCATAAGGATCATTACCAGGAGGCCATCGACATCATATATTCCTCATACTTCATTGAGAAGCCATCTCGGGGGAAGACAATCAGCAAAGTAGATATGACTCAAGGATGCATGAATGATGACATTGGATATTCAATCATTCTCCTAAGCAGAGTTATGGGATTTCCTGCAGCGGGTCATCTTGCTACATTCATGGTTAACTTCATTGAGACCATCAGACATTCAAAGATGCCACTGGATTGGGCCACCACACTTAGTGAGAACTTGTGTGACCAGTTGTAGACAGTAAAGGACAAAAATAAGTTCTATATGACTTCTTATGTGGTATATCTACTTGCAACAAGAGCCACCGACTATCTCGAGTTGTACAAGAAGGGTAGTATGCAAGATCCTAATGCATCATCATATATAGTTTATCCTCAGCTATTTAAGAAGAAGCTCTCGCTGCAAAGCAAGGAGTATAGGATTGTGAATGATGCCTTCATCTTTGCCATCATTTGATTCATCAAAGGGGATTATGAGAAGAGATTGTCTGATGAGGCCAAGGCACAGATCATAGCTCTTGGTGCATATTTCATCCAGTTTTGGACATTCACATACATTCGGGTTGGTGGTGCATCCATCCATCCAAAGAAGCTCCCAAGATATCCAAGTGACAAGTTGATTCTAATGGAAATTTCTCAACAGATTGAGTCATCTTATGAGAAGATCAAGAAACAACGAAGGCCTTGTTGGGATTGGCCTTTTGTAATAGGCCTATACCAGGTAAAGAGAAAGCAGGATATCTCAACTTTCGAGTGGGAATGGGAGAATTATCCTCTTGAAGAATATAACTCTCCCCGGTCATTCTTTGACAATGTTGGTAAAGTGGAAAATATGGCAGGAAAATAGTTCTACCATGAGGATGCCATTGAAGATCATTAGATGAATGTCACAAATGACTATGATGTTCGTATTAAGGACTATTGTAGAATGACTTTGTATTTAGTAGAGAAGGCTCTCCATTTGACCATCCTGGATGAGATAAGGCTATAGGATTCACAGGAGCTATTGGATCCCTTATTCAATATAGATAAAGTTGGCGAAAGGCCCATCCTAAATGCAAAAATTGATAGAGAGGAAGGAGATGATATTAATCATCGAGTGAGGCATGTCATTAGAATGAAAAAGAGTTGGATCAAGAAACCCTTTCCACTTGATCCAATTTTGGATATAGTGATATTCCATGCACATGCTCACCCAGAAAGGGTAAAGGGGAGGAAAGTCACAGTTCCTATCTTTGTGCTCCAGTATCTTATCAGGCCAGAAATAGTCTACCAGCTTGATCATCCAGTGGGATACTACCATCCTTTAGAGAAGAAGAAAGAAAAGAGGAAGAGAGCCTCTCCTCAGAGGATCCAGATAGAGCATGTTGAAGAATAGGCCCCTTCATTGCAACACAAATCTACTCCCCAGGACCCCTGAGACCCTAGAATTTCTCATATCCAGGTTGATTTTCCATTGCCTCCTATTTTGTCAAGCCAACAAGAAGAGGGAGAGATTCCAGAGACATTCATTCTTCAGATGCATGAAGAGCCCGCTTCTCCTATGGTTCCATAAAAGCAAAGGAGGGTCAAGGTTAGAATGAACAAGAGGCAAAGAGTTTGTAAAAGGTTAGTGCCTAATCCATCTATTCCTAAAACCATTCCTGAGGAAGAATCAGATGAGGATGAAATAGAGTCAGATGAGGAGGAAGAGCAAGTGCCTCTACAAAGGAAAACTCAACTTGCCAAAGCCACAAAATTGGAAAGAAAGAAGAATGTCACAAATACCCCACCACCCACCCAAGCTAAAATGGTAGAACTCTCTTCTTCGAAAGACAAAGTACAATGATGGGTGAATGAGAAAAGGGAGCTAGGTGATGATATTCTCTCCATTCCAAATTTTGATTTCATGTCAATGGGTACAAAATTGGTTGGAGATAAGATTAGAGATACTCCTATAGGTGAATTTCAACAACAAGATTGGATGTAGATGCCACCTAAAACACAAGGTCCTCATCCAACTCCCCCATCTTCACCTCTAGTTATGATGGTAGATAAGGTTTCAGTGACACCTCCACCTCCGAGTTCAGAAGAACATGTTTAGAAGGAATTGTCATTACAAGGAGAACCAAAACCAAGGGTTATTGATGAGCCATCAAAAGAGGCACAAGTAGTAGAATGTATACAATAGCCTCCCCTAGAAGTTGAGGATCAAACTACGAGATCTACAGAAACTGAGACTATAGAAGAAGAACCCTCATAATAGGAGACTATGAGCAAGAGTGACAAAGGGAAGGAGGTAGTTGAACACATCCCTTCATCATCTAGAGACAAGGTTATAGAAAGACATATCCCGAGATGGTTTCAGAAGGAAATAATGAGAAGTGATAAGCATCAATTCCTTGCTTCAGAGGATGATATTTGTGACATTGTAGAGATTTTGAACAAGCCTGACTCTCCATTACATGATGCAACACCATTTGCATTCATTATTACTACTTAGAACTAGGACCTATTTGCATAGGCGGCTCACCCTCCGAAAGGTACAGATGAAGAAGCTGTCAGCCTTCAGGACTATGAAGTGAAGGATATCATGTTAGGAAAGCCTACATAGGATACTTCTTAACAGATGATGACTATGGGAGGCAAGGAGGTTCTTAACCATATGGAACATGATGAGATTGAAATCAGAGAACTTTGAAGGAAAGTTGAGATCTTGAAAGGATATTTAGCTGAAATTATTGGTCCTCTTGATTCTAAACACCCTGAGGAGACTTTGACTACCATTCTTAACGAAGGGGAAGGTGTATGGCTCAGTCCATTTTTGAGAGCTTGTCAGGATTGGCGAGACAACCTTGAGGATAGGGGTGTCACTATAATTATAGGAAGTCTAAAGTTATTACATGCTACACGAGAGAATTTTGGTAAGATCGTGGCAATTTTGAGGTAGGACTTTAGTATTATGGATGAGGTACGAGTTTGGAGCAAGGATTTACAAACTCTGCAGGCCATAAAAGGATAAAGTTACTGCATTTTGATTGATGTATATACCAGAGAAGAGTTAGACATGATAGATGTTTGGATAGAAAAGATTGCAAAGGGAAATAAAGTGATGGAAACATTGCATGATAAGATACATAGGCTCAAGGACCAATCTTGAGAGCGAATTTTGGAAGCAAAAAAGTTGTACAGTGATGCATGCTTGGTTATTTTTGAAGATGAAGAACAAGAGAAGCTTTTACTAGTTGAGGTAGTTGTGGAGAATTTCATAAAGACTTTAGAGGAAGCATCCAGTAATGAAGACATTAGACAAGCCTTCAGGACAAAAGAAGCATTGTTAGAGTTGGACACCAAACTCAGAGATTTTGCAGAAACTCGAATTGAGGTGGACACCTATAGACAGAAGGTCAAGGATAAGTATGAGGCTTTGGATCTTCCTAATGCTACTAAGATTACTGAGATTATAGAGAAATTCAAGGGCAAACATCCAAACATATCTTGAGGATAGAGATGAGAAAAACCCAAATGCCAGAATTTCAATTTTGACACTTAGTAAAATTTTGAGATTTTGACCTAGTCGAGGTCCGCAGCTCTACAGGTCCACAGATCTGAAGGTCCGTAGGTCCGCAGCTTCGTAGCTTGACAATTTAGAGGTGCACTGATAGTTGATTTCCAGTTCCAAAAATAGCACTTTCCATGCATTGGGAGCACATTTTGATGGCAAGTTAACTCCAACACACATCAACTGAAGGGCCAACTTCTATTTTTGGTGTCTCAATGCACTTCTACTTTGACTGATGGCTTCCTCCTACTTTCTCTGTCATGGTTTCATTATTTTTGACATGTGTTGGTAAACAGATTGTCCTTCTTTTCCTCTTTTTATTGCCCAAACTTATAACGAAGAACAACTTTACACAACAGTTGGGAAACCATTTCTAAGAATATCTAGTTTCCCTCTGAATTGAGGTATAGCTCCCTATGTAAATGATATTCAATGAATTATATTTTATCTCTAATTCCTACTGTGGGGTATGTTCTTAATTAGAGAACAGTAGAGGCAAAACCAAGCTAATCCTATCCAGGACTAACTCAAGCAGATTTAGATTCTAATCCTATCCAATTTCAGGAACTCACAAATCCTATGACTTCCCAACATTGGTGATGCAAGAATGTTATTTGTTATGCAAATGCAATGACTTGAGATGAAAAATGAAGATTTAACATTCAAACCTTTGCAATAGGATAAGTTGACAGTACTCTGATCCATCTCCCAATCACCATTTGACCAAGAATATAAGAAAGTGCTCAAAACTGATCATAACAATGCTCCAATTGAAAGTAATCAAAAAAGTGTTGCCCAAATACTCTGATTCATAACAAAACCTTTCCTTGTTTTAAACACACAGATACAATACTCTGATCATATTTGCTTGAAAACTATAGCCAAACCTATTACAAAAATTGAACATTAATCTCAATACATGAATGAAATTACAAAAATTAAACGTGCTCTCTCCTTCACTCCAGCTCTCTGACTGTATGTAGAAAAGGGAAGCACCTGGATAGTAAAGAATTGACACCAAGCGTGATTGTCTCTATAATCTCCCTCCATACCAACAATTTGCTGACCCCCTATATGCAATGAAAAAAATGAATAACCTAAACTATCTACCCTCCATTTTACTCCTGCTCTTTGACTGTATGTATCCCCTCCCTTTTCAGTTTCCCGTAACTGATTCTTTTAAAATGGAAGATTTATGATATATATTCCCCTCAAATTAAAGTAATATTTTTTAAGTAATGAAGGCATCGACATATAATTCCTAGCATAAATAATACCATGACACTTGGAAAATAATGGGTGGCCTTTGAACCTTAAACTAGATGCCATATAATGAAAATGATTCTATAACTAGGGAGATGAGCACCAATGAATTGTGCTAGCTATTTCTTCCTTGTCACCTTTGACAATTGTATTATGAAAAACCATTGAAGTTTTTTGTGATAAGCTCGAGTGCTCTGGCTCATGGTCAATTTGGGTCAAGGGCTCCAATGTACCTTCCCCAATAACAATTTGATTGGTGTTGGATGATCATGTTGCTTGTCCAACTTGTATAGAAAGATTGTTTGAGCAACAAGAATCATTAGTCTATAATCTTGATTCTCCATATGCCAAATCTATAGATGCATTTGCATCACAACTAATTGAATGTATAATATATGGATACTTGTGGACAAGAGGAACATAACAACTACAACCTTCTTTTGTCATATTTGGTGCCATTGACTTGGGTATATTTGTAGTTGAAGATATTGCCTCATATATGAGTGATTGATCTTGCCATACACATTCTCTTCAATGACATCGAGGCATGAGACAAGTTCATTATCATCTTTGTTGAATGATACTTTCCAACTTGCTCTTCCTCTTACAATCCTCAGTATTTGTCAAATAGATCACATACATTGTCCATGATTCACCAAAATTAGTTGTGAATAGTTCTCCAAGTGGCATCAGCATTATGACTAAAGTTTATGAAACTTGTTTATGCCCCAGCCCAAATCTTATGTATGAGGCATTCCATCTTCTTTGTAAATCTTGATAGGAATATCACAAGTTTTATAACTATCCACATAAGCCATCTTCCCAAAAAAATTCAATGCAGACCACACACTTGCCCTATACAAATATATTGCAAATTAGATCAACTATATATATACTCAATCATAGATTGTGGTGACATAGTCGTGCCTTCATACTAATTTTTCCAATGTCACCATATCTCCATGAAATTGTCATTATGAGCAACATATAGCAGATTTATCCCTCGTGAAAGGTTGCAACATTCAAATTTGTTTGCATTAGTCTGATATATTAAAGTTATCCATTTGGCGCACAATCTACACAGATTTCCATCAAAACATTCCATTGAAGGCCCATAACATGCCACAATATCTACTATAGTTATGGAAGAAACCTATGGGATAATCAATAATGAAGTCATGACTTCAAATCACATCACCCTTGCATACTAGGAGAGTATCCTTGAGTTGTCCTTTCTCATTGTTAACACCTGGACATATAATGTGACTGTCGAGCTGCTAGCATCATTCTTTAGAATGGTTTCTCCTCACAAGAGATATCAATTTCATTCTTTAAGCATTGGGGTTTATGCACTTTGGACTAGGAGCCATGTCATTGAAATTTGAACCATAGCCTTTTGAACTAAGCCTACACTTGGGAACTTGGAGCATCAAACTGAACTTGAACCTTGGATCTGAGCTCAAAGTGAAGCATGTTCAAAGCTTGAAATTTGATTATGAGAATATGGATTTGAGTTCAACACCTTGATCTGCATATCTGAACTAATCACTCTTGTTCTTGAATATAATCTTGAAACTTGAAACTGAACCTGAACTCAGTTTTGAACTTTGAGCAATCAATCCTTTGAATCTTGAATCTGAGTGCTTGGAGCCTATATAGAACATGTCTCATAGTAATCTCCAAATCCATACCTTAGTAACCATATTCTTAGTGCCAGGAAGAAAATGCAGTGGGCAAGAAATGAGAATGCGCAATGGCAAGTCTTGTTGCCTGCCTAAAGATCCTCTTACCAAAGAAAAGGGAAATTAGTAGCCTTTTTCTCGCAAGTATTGGAAGGCCCCTTCAAACTGAATAGCCACAATAGTCCAGAGCTACCACCATCATTTCCCTGTCTCCCTTATCTGGAGATCACATCTTTACAATCATTCTTTATTTGAGAAGATCATCAATGAGAACATGATATCCTTGCCGGGCGGGAACTATCACCTACCCAACATGATGACACTTAAACCAACCACCTAGCTTATGAATGAGAAGGCAAGAAAGAGGGAAACCCAACAAGGATGGCCTACCTATGAAGGACTTAGACCTAGACATGAGACTGACTTGAGGACTATATGACTCCAATATTGCCAAAAAAATGGGTGACTTAATGTCAGGAAACAACATGTAAAGGGCTCATACATCCAATTAATGAATAAAATATGGATGGAGTCCCTCTAAGCACCAGTTAGATTGTCAGTTTGTATATATTTAGTTTTTTAGAATATTTTAAAAGCATTTTATTGCATCAACATATCTCTCACTCTCAAAACGAATTGAGGAGAATATTTCTTATAAATACCCCATTGTAAAATGTCAAAAGGGCCGCCGTTATTATGCAATAAAGATATGCTTTTGGTGCTAGCATTCGGAGTGTAGTTATTCTTGCCTGAATGTGTCATTGTTTTGTGGATTTTATTCATGAGATTGTGATTGAGCAAAAGGTTTATTGCATTGTTTCTGGTTGTGCGATCATTTACTTCTGGTGTTTGCTACAGATATATGAATTTTGTTGACATAACAAGCTTGAGAAGAGATCACCCGATTGTGTCTACATAGCTTTTTGTCTTGCATGAGCACACTTTTCATGGCCTTGCAATTTGATGAAGAGTGAAACATCATTCAATTTGTTAAAGATTCTCACTGACGATTGCATCAGTGGATTCTAGGAAGCACTGCTCCTATTTTCATTGGTTTCCTACTAATTTCTTGTAAGGTTTAACTTGTAGTGTGTTGTGTTCTATAGCTTATGTCTGTTTAGGAACTTTAATTTCAAGTTATTTGATTTCATGTTATTTTCTTTCAGTTTTGCTATTTTCTTTGCTAACCCCTTGTTAGAATAAGACCTCATAGTAGTTGCATTGTTAGAATTGCATTCATTAAAAAAATAGAAAATACAAAAATATTGTTCTTTTGGTGTGATATTTTGAGATAGCAAATAGATTTTACTTCGATTCCAAAACAAAAGAGTTTTTTAGAACTAGTAAAGGCCTCCTCATGAACATTCACATTTATCTTCTACTGAGCAGATTTTGGTATGTCGCAAGACAAACACTGAACCTTGGAGTGGATCCTTAAAAAGATTTGTTTTTCAAGAGAGGAATTACACTATGGGTTCCTACCGTTGACCTCATGCAAAATGAATGCCCAACAATAACTTCTCTCACAATCCCCATTTTTAAGGTTCTCGCATTGAAATTTTTCCAAGCCATACACCTATCTTTTATAACAACCTCACCACTTCTCTCCTCCATTTTCTCCTTTTCTTGCTTCTATGGGGAAATGGAAAGGGGCGGGAGCATAGAGATCTCCAGACCCATATCATTTTTCCCCTCCAAAGGCATGTCCTCCTCTTTATTCCTCCTCTACTTCTATTTAGGGTTACCGGCTGGCTCCTCTCTAGTCTCAACATCCACCCCCTTATTCTCCTCATCTATGTCCATGTCTTCTCCTTCCTCATTGTAATCCTCTTCCCTCTAACCAAATATTTTGGGCACATGACCCATAGGGATTTTATTGCAAGAAACTTTACTTGGAGTAGGAGTATCCTTGTCTCTTCCCCTAGTTTTCTTCCTTGATGAATGATATTCTTCCTCCTCCTCTAATCTTAAGCTCTAGATTTCCTTTGTGTTTGAGGAGAAATTGGAGCTCCCCATCTCCTCAGAAGAAACCACATCATGAGACAGGGATTTTCTCCTTGTGAGCTTTAAAATATTCATAGAGAAAAAGAAGTAAACCCTCATGTAGGGCAGGGTTAGCACTAGCTTTTTTCTTATATCCTAAAATATTTTTGTTCATGGAAGAATACAGGTAAAAAGGAAAAGAAACCTTAGCCCCATAATGGAAATGATTGAGAAAAACAAAATGATGGATTCTAACCCTATCAAGCCTTGTGTCTAGAGAAATAAACTCAATGATGGCCATCAACACATATCTCTAGAGCTTCTTAATTGAGTCCATCTCATAGTAAGTCTCACTCTTCACCAGCTCCTTCTTCTCATCCATGTTCTTGGAAAAATCCTTTACCACATTCATAGAATTTTTTTTGTCTCTGTAGAACTTTAAACCATCATTAGGTTTTTCAATGACATGGGCGATGACCTCCACATTAACATGATGTGAAACCCCATCAATCTTAACCCTGCCATCCTTCCAAGAATCTACAATGAGATTGGTAATCATTAAGTCATACCCATGAAGCTTGGAAATGTAGTTTGCAATGCCTCTCTTTTCAAGTTTCTCCCAAACCTTGGTTCTTTGTTTCCATTTCTCCACCTCTCCAACTAGTTCTCTTTTGCTTCGTTCTCCCACCATCCCGGTAAACTGAGTGATAGCCTTTTTCATAAACACAGTCCTCTCTTCACCTTTCTTTTTCTTTTGTTTACTCTATCCAAAACTACCTTTTCTTTCAATTCCAATGAATTGGTAAAGAAAATAAACAACCCATAAAGTGTAGCAATTAGACATTGAATGCATCATTCGCTAGCTCCTCCCATATTTTCCATAAATGCATTAGCTTTTGCACATTTTTGCTTTAGTTTCCATAGTTAACTAGGGATTTCATCCATACCTCAATGGATCCTCTCCTGATCAATTAGGCCTTTTGCAACTGATGGAATATTCCCTCCAATGTTCCATATCATCACCATTTCTTTCTTGACTGCCTTGTTGGCAAACCAATCAGCCATCGAGTTAGACTCCCTATACTCATGGTTGACATGAACACTCTCAAATTTTCTGAGTGTTGTATGGATTTCTTTTGCTATGTTTGCAATGGTATAGGTAGCTTGGAGAACACCTTTTATGCATTTGATGATATTGTTTGAGTCCCCCTCCAGCCATAATTTTTTGACTCCCACTTTCAAAGTCAGTTTAACAGTGTGGAGAGCAGCACAGGCTTCAACATAGTGGTTTGTCTAGATTCCCAAGGGGTAGGAAAGAGCAACAACACCTGCACCATGGATATTTCTAATGATTCCCCCACATCCCAAAGGACCAAGGTTACCTTTAGCCACTCTATCAAAGTTGGCTTCATGTCAACCTTCCGGGGGGAGTTTCCAGTTCACCTCATGTCTTTTCACACTCATGTCCTTCTCCCTTTCCTTACTATTACATCCTTCATCAAGATCTCCACCCTTCCTTATAAGAAAATTTTATTTCATGATGTTATTGATTTTATCCACAAGAACATAAGTAGGAGCCTCCCTATCTCTAAAAATTTGGTTGTTTCTCTCCTTCCAAACTCCCTAGTAGAAGTGGGGAAAAGTCCATATGCTAATAATATGTGATTTTGTGCCTTTGTACATGCTATCCCACTAAAAAAAGAAGTCCAAAACATTTCTTGGCTTGCACCAACTAACCCCATATTTCTTGGTAAGATATTCCCAGACATCCATGGATGACAATGTGATTAATCATCTCCAAGTGATGCTTGCAAAGAATACATCTATTAGGGATATACTAACCTAATTTTTCCAAATTATCCAAAGTGAGAATTTAATCATGAAGCATCAACCAGAAGAAAATGTTAATTTTAGGGGTAAGGCTAGGCAACTAGGCCTTAGCCCAAAGAGGTTTCTCCTTTAGGCTCCAAAGGGAGTTGTACCCCAAGGCCACCAAGTAGGATCCACTAAATTACCCTCCCATATCAGTTCATCCTTATTATCATTCAAAATCAAAGAATTGAGCATCACCATTATTGGCTTAAGATCATTCAAAATCAAAGACAGGTCTCTCCATCCCTAGTTCATTCTATAGTCTCTTACTTTCATTTGAACACCCTTATATAGGTATTGATCCAATTATCATATGTAGGGTTATTAATGAGAGGACCCTAAATCAAGTAATTATCATGCTAGAAGAGGATGTTCTCTCCATTTCCCACTTTCCATCTAGCCTTAGAGTTATCTAGGGTTCTTGCCTTTAAGATCCCATTCCATACAATTAAGCCATTTAAGATGTCATAGTCATTGAGAAAAAACCATAGAGAAGGCCTCCTAATATACTTCTCCACCAAAATGCCCCTTCAACCCCACTACTATTAAAAATGTGCTGTACCTACTTTGCTAGACGTGCATTATTGAGAATCCTAAGTTTTATGATTGCTAGTCCTCCATAGCACTTGGGAAGACATACATTATCCCAAGTCACTAGAGGGTATCTTTTATGTTCCTCCAGATTGCACCACAGAAAATCTCTCTAAATCTTTTCCTTTTTGTTAGCATGTTTGACTAGGATCCCAAAGGGACTCAAGGCATATGTTGGAAGATTCTAAAGAGTTGACTTTACTAGAAGACATTTACCAGCTTGGTTGAGGGTGGTACCTTTCCAACCTTCTAGCTTCTTACTAAACCTATCAATAATCCCATTCTAGAAAGAGTTTGGTGGCTTAGTCCACAATGGAAGTCCAAGATAGCTCGTAGGCAAGTTTCCCATCCCACACCCAAGAATACTAGCAATATTCCTTTGTCTATCAAGTGGGGTATTGATAAAGAAAATTGAACTTTTTGCCCAATTAATTAGTTGACCTATTCCCCTGGTATACAAATCCAATAATATCTTCATCGATTTAGCCTCCTGAACCAAAGCTTCTCCTCCCATAATAATATCATCCACAAACTATTGGTGAATGAAAGAAACATTCCCTAGAGAGGGCTTTATTCCTCTCAAGATCCCTTCCTGCCTTTTTCTCTAAATCAATCAACCTATACGCTTAGCCATGATAATGAAAAGGATCAAAGATAGGGGATCTCCCTACCTTAAGCCTCTCGATGGTTTGAAGAAATCAAATGCAACCCCATTAATCATGATAGCAAGTGAAGAGGTAGAAAAAAGTTTGGAAATGAGTTTACATACTTGATGATCAAAGCCAAAAGCCTAGAGAACTGATCCAAGGAATGTCCAATCCACCCAGTTGTAGGATTTGGAGAGATCCAACTTGAGGAGAAGGCCCGCCCTCTTCCTAGCCTCCAACTAATGAATTACTTCATGAACCATCATAATAGAATCTAGGATTTTTCTGCTAGGGACAAAGCCTGTATGTTGTGGAGAAATGATCCAAGGAAGAACTTTGAGGATTATGGTCATAAAAACTTTTGAAATGATCTTATAGAATGAATTACAGAGACTAATGGGCCTAAATTGGTCCATAGTATTTGCCCTAGAGATTTTGGGAATAAGAACAAAAAAGGTAGAGTTGAGCTCTTTCAGAAGATTCCTAGCCTCAAAAATTTCCTACACTGCCTTGACAACATACACCTTAACCACCTCCCAATAAACCTAGAAGAAGAAAGTAGGAAAACCATCCAACCCTGGGGCTTTATCACTTGGGAGAGAAAATAGGGGTTGTTTTACTTCCTGATAATTTGGTATCACCTACAACATAGTATTATGATGAGGTTGTATCAAATGGGGAAGAGTTGAAACAATTTCCTTCTCGTCCTCCAAAAATAACATAGGATCCCAAGAAAGAAGAGAAGAGAAAAAATTAACAGCCTTAGTAGAAATATCATTGTCATTAGTCAAAAGAGACTAGCCCTTCTTGATACCTATAATCCTATTATTTTCTCTATGCTTAAGAGTGGAAAGTTGGAAAAAGCTAATATTTTGATCTCCCTATTTAAGCCACTTGATTCTAGATCTTTGTTTCTAGAAGTTCTCTTCTCTACTAATAATGTTATGAAGATCAAAAAGAATTGAAATCTCTATGTTCCTATTATGATCATTATATCCTTCCTATTGTATTATATCTTGAATAGTAAAAAGCTGATCAAACATCTCCTTGTCTTGAAAAATATGACCAAAATCCATCTTGTTGCAAACTTTGATATTACATTTTATATTTCTCTGTTTCTTGTCAACCTTGAACATTGTAGTCCCTTCCACCTCAATTTTCCATGTCAATGTTCCACTAAGAGGAGATCCTAGATAACAAGTTTGGATGGGATATCCACATCTTTTCAAAATGAAAAGGAAAATTCTTCTTGGCCACAAGAGGGGCTATCGAAAGGGAAATAGAGGAATGATCAAACCCAACTCTAGGGAGAATGGAGAGCTTGCAAGAGAAAGAGTTAAACCAATCTAGTGAAATTAGAGCTCTATCAAGGTGGACTTGGATACAGTCACTCCCTATTTTCCTGTTGGACCAAGTGAAAACCCCACCAGATAGACCAACGTCTAGGAGAGCCAAACTGTTAATGAAATTTGAGAGATCCAACTTACTATCCAAGTCTGAGGCCAAACCCTCAGATTTTTCCTCATCAGAAAGGGGAGTATTGAAATCTCCCGTTATTATACATTTTTTAAGGTTGCAATTTTGAATGATAGAGCAAAGCTTGGTCCAATAATTCTTCCTCTCCTACTTAGAATTAGGGGCATACATGTTTAAAAGAAACTAAGAATTTGTACTATTAATATGTAGAACTTTACATAATAATGAATTACCTTCATTATAAATGGTTATGACAAGGAAATGCTTATTATTGAAGAGTTTGAATAGCCCTCTAGAGGCTCCCTTAGAATTTTTGGCCTCTCCATCCATGTTGTTCCTAAAGGAAATCTTACCCACCAGATCCTTCTTCATTTTAGTTTCTTGGATCAACATAAAATCCAGTCTATGATCTCTAATCATGTCCCTTGCTACCTCTTATTTATGGGCTCCATTTATCCCCCTTATATTCTAGGATATTATCTTCATTTCCTTTTAACAAAGCACTCCTTGATGGTTCTTTGGTTCCCATCATCCAAATTCCTTCTAGCCTCCTCTTGAATGGTTTGGCTTAAACTCTTTCTGCCTAGTGTCTTTGGTTTAACCCCAACATCAGTTTTAACTCAGCTCTTGGTTGCTACTAGTGACACTGGGGAATGGTGCCTACTTTTATTCTTCTTAACCTTGGTCCAAATCCCCTTGTTTCCATCTGAGTAGATCTCAAGCCATTCCTTCATTCTTGAAATCTATCTAGGGGAAGAATTTCTAACCAAATCTAGAATCCTAGTTCCCAAATTAAAGGATGTTGGATGATTCCCTAGAGGTGATGAGGGGACCCCCTTGGTACCCTAAGGCACTTGAGTTTCCATCAGAATCTCCTCTTCATCTCTTGATATTTGCACCTCCCTCATCCCCACTAGTGAAGAAGTCTGATGAATTACTTGAAGGGAAGTATCACAATGACCCTTTTCCCCTTCAGAGAGTGGTTTCATATTCTTCTTGTTAAGCCCTTTTTCTTCCACTAGTTGGTCCTCCCTTCACCACTTTGATCTGGGAATCAATCAAATCTAAGACCTTTGCATCTTTTTACAAGGATTCCCACCACTTTGATCTAAGAATCAGTTGGATCTGAAACCTTCACTTCTTTATCTACCTCTTTGATCACCTTCACATATTTTACTAGATTTCCACCACTTTGATCTAAGAATCAGTCAAATCTGAAACTTTCACTTCTTGATCTGCCTCTTTGATTTGGGAACCATCTTGATTAGATACCTTCACTTCTTTTATAGGGATTTCCACAATCACCTCTTGATTCTTAGGGAAACTAGTCTCAGGACCCTTGATGTTCTTCTATTTCCAAACCTTTTTCCCTTCCTTTTTGGATTTGGAAGAATTTTTTTTCCTATTCTTTTCCTCTTTAACCTTAGGACATTGATTGGCCTTATGGCCTATTTTAAAAAAATGAAAGCAGGAAAAAGGCATGCTCTCATAGTCTAGCTTCTAAACATGTGTTCCAATTTTAGAATGAAGCTCACAACCTCTGGTATATCCACCCCCTCCCCAACTCCAATATAGATACAAGAATAGGTTAATCTTCTTCTAGAAGATATTATTGAATCTATAGACAAAAGATCACTAAGGAACTAGCCACTCCTATGAACACATCCTCATTCTAGAACTCTAGAGGAAGCTCTGGAAGTCTAATGCAAACCAGAGCTTCCACAAAAAAAAGAATTGTTCAAGTCTAGCTATGATGTCCACTTTTGGAGGACCAAAGTGAGGTGTCCTATTACCCAAGGCCCTTTACACAATATGTTTGAAAGGTCATTTAAATTTTTTTTTGTGTTTAGTATTTTGTTTCATTTCCAAATGGACATGTCATGTGGAATTGTGAAGTGAAATTTTTGTAGTGTCACATGTGTAAAGTGAAGTGTAAATAACATGTCCAAAAAAGGATTGTAGAAATGAAACCTAACCTATATTAGTAACCCTAGGTGCAACCTATGCAAACCTCATCATTGAAAGATGAGCATGAGTTGATTTAAATCTTTTGAAACTTGTAGGTTTGTTAGAAGTGGGTTTTTAGAGGGTTATATAGGACCCTAGGGGGTAGTTAAGGCCAAAATACCCTACCCTATTCATTGTACTTTTGGTTGGTGGGTATTTTCTAGTAAAAAAGGTGTCCATACCATATTTATGAGCCTTCAAAGAGGGTATGTTTGAAAAGTGACAAAAATTAGAGTGTAAGGCAAGCCATACTTAGTGCCATACCCCTAATCTTCATCCATATTATGAGGTGGGGATAAGGAGGAGTTATGAGGGAAATAAACCCATACCTCATTTATGAGAGTTAGATGAGAAAGGGGAAAGACCCTATATAGGGAATGTTTTGTGACACTTTTGGGTGTTCACCCACTCTCCACATTTGGAGACACATAGAACTTAGAGAGATTTTTGAGGAAAGGATTTGTATGAAGAATTGGTGGGAAATCTTAAGGGGTCTCTTCTACAAATTTTCCTCACCTTAAGCTTGGATTCTTGGTTGGTTATTTTAGTTCCCTTGTTATCTAAATTTCATGTTCTTTTTGTGATATGTTATGGAAATATGTTGTAGGTTTTAATATTTTCATTTGCAATGTATTTGTGGTGTTTGATGTTGGATTGCAAAGAGGTTCTTTTGAGAAAATTATTGATAGAAATGTAACTGTGATGTCAATATTTTTTTTCTTTGTTATCATTTTGTGATATTGGTTGTATAAGGCATAGTCACCCTTGGGAGGGCAAAGTAGCTTGGGGCAAAGTGTGTTTGACCTCCCATCATGTGCAAAACCTCTCCTTGTGTAGGAAAGAGGAAAAACATGGGTGTATGGGCTCCATGTTGGACAAGTCTTCTTGAAATTCTTGGGGGTGATAAGGGTTAATGTGAATTGGGGGTAATAAGGGTAGATGTGAAAGAAAACTAACTTAAATGGGAGTTGTTGGTATATTGGGCTTGTTGAAGAAAACTCTTTTTATCTTTAAATTTTGGCTTTCTCTAGTTGGGTACTTGGTCCACATTCACCCCATTTTTGGGTCTTAGGTGGACCCTTTGTGAACAAGCCTAAGGTGGGAGTTTTGTGTAATTATTTTATGTTGCATTTAGGTTGTTGGAATTCTTTATGTCATCCATTGAAACTTGGTTCTCCTAGCTCAAGGGTGGCCTTATAAAGGCCTAGGCTAGGAGGTGAGCATTCATGGATATGAATGATATTTTATTGTAGGTCTAAGTGAAAGAATGGATTTGTGGAAGAGTATGGGACACCTATAAAGTTGGCTTACTTCATATTATTTTTGGTTAAAAGCTTTTTGTGCCAAAGACTTCAAAGAGTGTCATTTGCATTCATATGTAAATCCATAAAAGTCTCATGTAATATGTTAAGAAAGGACTATTATCATGCGTTGTTTTGTTCCAGTGTTAAGATGTTAGAAGAAAGAAGGAAGATTGTCTACATGTTAGAAGACCAACTAGTTAAATCTTTTAATTAGTAAATCTATTTGAATGTTAATAGGCTTCTAAGAAATAAAGAAAATCAAAGCTCCTACTATGTTTTATCCTTGCAACAATCAAAGGGAGAAGTTATTGTAGATCTTGTATAATAGTTGAAAGACATATTGTGAAATTTTTCAAAAAGTCTAGTTTTCTAAAATGAAATATTGGTATGTATTTTGTAATTGGAATTGTTGGTGTAAATATGTACTTTACTATTTACACTTACATAAGTTTACTGAGGTTAATGCATTATTTAATTATTTTGCATTATTTTATTATTTTTATTTGTGAGACACTTAGGAGTTTGCACACCTTTTGAGTTGTCATGTAGACAACACAGGAGTACGCAACTCTATTTAAGCACATGGTGTCTACAGTACTGTTTTGCATGTCACACCCTTGTAGGCTTATCCTCTCATCACCACACTTACTTCTGTGCTTAATGGAGGATAACCCATATTTGGTGGACATGTGCTTGGTTGTATGACACATCATGATGCTAACTTCTATGCATTCTAGAAGCTCTCCTAAGGCCTTTATATTCAAACACTCCTAGTGTACTCTTATGATGAACCAGTTATTGAATACATTGTTATTCTGATCATACTCTCTCTCTCTCTCTCTCTCGGTCTACTATGTGCTTGTGTTTGAGTTCTTAGTTCCTAGGTGAATTTTTCCCTTAGGCAAATTCTTACATGGTATCAAAGCAACTTGGAGATTTTCTCATCACAAGCCATTCGAGACCTCTTGCTTGCTTCATCACCTTAGCTCGAATCTAGAGTGCTGCTGAAATTAGGAGCATCTAGAGCCAGATTTGACCTCGCCATTGCATCCAGAACACTGAACCGGTGAAAATTGACTATAAGTATGCCGACCTTGGCCCAAAGTCGACCGTGAGGCAAATTTTTTTTGCAAATCGGAACCCGGAAGCCCTGATTTGTAGCATGGGTATGATCTCTTGTAGATCTCATTGATTATTTTTTAAGATCTATAATTTATTTTCTCAGAGCTGATTTTTCGTCTTTGCAATTAAGATATTTTTCAAAATTATTTCCATCTTTGCAATTAAGATATTTTTCAAAATTATTTCCAAATTATTTCCTGTCGAAATTTTTTTGCAGTACTAGATCATCACACCCCAACCCGCAGGTTATTTTTTATATTGCAGAGTTTCATTATTTTTTGGACTGAGAAATTTGGCTGTATATATTCGAAAACGATACACTTGCAAGATCCGTCAGCAAAGTACCTCACCGACGGCATCCTTCCAACATGTTGGGAGGAGAAATCCAGCAATACACATCGTCTGACCAATTTCCCACACCGCCGGTGAGGCAAGCAACAGATGCTCAACTTTATTAAGCATTTTTCAGGTCAACAGTTATAAAATCTTGAAGACTAAGCGCATGCTCAATGTGGGATATTACCCATTGTTCCCCCAATCAAAATTTAAATCTGCGACAAACATTTTTGGCAGTCAAACTAATTTTTTAATCCAGCAGCGCAGAGTAATTTGGCAACAGAAAGCATTTCTCACTTTTTTTTGACATGCGACATTTACAAAGCCGCCCACACGGATGCCCAACCTATAGCACGTCCTCCAATCTAGCTCTGCCATGTGTTCTTAAGACACGTCAACTAGTTTTGACACGTGTACATCACAATTGTGACAACTCATCCAGACTGCCACATCACCTATGGAACTAGAGTCAAGCCACATCATTTGTATGAATTTTTCCACATGTCTTGTTCGTACAGTACGAACAAATCTAGTTAGCTGACATGTCACCAAGGGACTGTCTTTTTTGTTGACATAATATTTTCATTGTTTTAAACTTGACAGCCGTTTGACTATCAAACTAGGCTATTTTATAACTACGTTGATGGCCATTTGATCATCAAATTTAGACTCGCAGTTTCTCCTCTAGACCCCTCTCCAGATTGCTTTTCAGTTTGGCACCCTGACTTTGTGAGCTCATATCTTGGACATCCAGACTCTGATTTAGGTGCAATTTTTTTGAAATCAGGTAAAATTTCTTGAATTTTCCAGTGGTGGTTTTTTTTTTTGGTTTTATTGCACAAATTTTGCAGAAATTGCATTTTTTGTTGACTGTACCTACATAATCTTGCCTTTTGCAACTTCAGAAGCTCCGTACAGGCACATCTGGTCACTTTTTCAGGTTCCATTTTTTTTGAAAGTGCATATTTTTTCATCTACTTTCCAAATTTGAAGTCAGATTCTAGGGTTGTATGGACCAATTTCCCACTTTCAAAATTAGGCCTTCTTTGGCATTGTAATGCTTTGATTCTTTTTAGAATTGTTGTAAAACTAAGCTATAGTGCTTAAGTGACAGATTTCAGCCTTATAAGGCAGTTGTAAAAGAAAAATTAGAAAGTCCACTTTGTTCATTTTGATAAGTGACCTATTGTAAATGCACTACTTATAAAGTGCCAAAGCATCTTTTTTGGGGGGGTCTTTTGATGGAGTGAAAAGGGGGGGGGGGTTGTACTATGTTCTTGTGTCTTTATTTTGTGCTTTTTTCATTTTTTGCATCATGGGTTTTAAATGTCCTCCTTTAACT
The DNA here is from genome assembly GCA_028749045.1 of Cupressus sempervirens. NCBI lineage: Eukaryota > Viridiplantae > Streptophyta > Pinopsida > Cupressales > Cupressaceae > Cupressus > Cupressus sempervirens. The sequence continues at coordinate 450,451,453 of CM053787.1, forward strand.
TCATGCAACTATTCTACATGGAAAGATATTGCATGGAGTAGACTAATGGAAAAAGGATATAGTTTATATGTTGATGGTACAACTACCAAACCTACTGATGCTAAAGAACTCATTGAATGGAAAAGACAAGACCAACAGGCTTTAGGTGTTATTAGGATTTGTGTACATAGGGATCTTCTCTTTCACATTAAAAATTGTTCAGAATCTAAGGAAGCTTGGGATAAACTTGAATAGTTGTATGGTAAAGTGGATGAAGAAAAGGGATTTTAGATTGAAGATGATCTACTTCTCTTGGATCCTAAGAATTATGACACAATTCAGGATTATATCATCAAAGTCAATGAGTATAGGGCACTTCTTAAAGATTGTGGAAATCCCATGAAGGATGATAGGTTGATTCATCACATCCTGAAAAAGCTACCCTCTGAGTATGCCAACTTTGTTTCAAGTTTTAATACTCATAGGTTAACCATGGGATCTGATTACCAGAACCCTTCCTTTGATGGATTTGTAGACATGTTGATTGTTGAACAATATCACTTGGTGGATTTTGGACTTCTCAAGTCATCTAAGACCAAAGCCTTAGTGGCTAGTGATGATCACAAATCTAGCCAAGGGGGAAAAAGAAACAACAACAAGAAGTAGCGGAAGTAGAAAACACAATCTGAGACACAATATGACTCCTCTCAACAAGGTGGTTCTTCTTAAAACAAGAAGGGAAGTAATGAAAAGAGGGAAAAACTCTTTTGTACATACTACAAAAAGCCAAATCATGACGAGCATCATTGCAAGACAAAAAGAATCGATAAGTTAGAAAATCTACTCAAGAAGAACAAGATTCAAGTGTCAGGTACTTCCAAGGATTCTACTCCTACCTCTTCAAAAGGTAAAGGTCAAGCACTTATGGCAAACTCAAATTCTTCTTCAAAATGGATACTTGACTTAGGTGCCTCTTACCACATGGGTTTTTCAAGGGAAGACTTTTCTTCATTGAAGCAATCAAAGGTACCACACATCTTCATGGGAGATGATACTAAGATGGAAGTTGAAGGAAAATGACATGTTGAAATGGAAGATGGGGAATTCAAAGACATTCTCTATGTTACAAATCTAAGCTCTAATTTCCTATCCATTTACCAAATCACTCACCTTGGAGATGGTCATAAGGTTGAGTTCCTTCCTGATTCAGTGATGGTGTGAAGTCTCAAAGATGGTTCATTGGTAGTAGTGGGGAAATTCAATGATGACAAGAGGTTATACTCATTCTCTCACTTTGTGCCTAATAGTCCTTCCCAAGCCTTGTTAACTCACTCTACTTCACAAATCAACTTATGGAATGAGCGGTTTGGTCACCTTGACTTTTGCTCTCTTCAGCAACTTTGCTCAAAACACATGGTCAAAGGTCTACCTAATATCAACTTTTCTAAGGGAGAGTGTTCATCTTGTTCAGTGGATATGAATCTCAAGGAGAAGTATGATAAGGGGAAGTCTTCTCGAGCTCCAGTTGTTCTTCAATTATTTCACATGGTATTAGCAGGACCCTTTGTAGTGACTTTAGTCAACCAAGGCCGCTACATACTTGCATTTGTTGATGACTTTTCAAGATTCACTTGGGTCTTCTTCCTTCATCATAAGAATGAATTGGTTCATAAGTTTAAAGACTTCAAGACTTATGTTGAACACAAGTCAAGGAAAGCCATCAAAGTATTAAGGGTGGACAATGAGAACAGATATGTTGATAGAAGACATAAGAACTTTTGCAGAATTGAGGGGATTGATCTTTAGAACTCACCAGCATTCAGTCTGCACAAGATAGATGTTGTAGCTATGAGGATTAGGACTCTCAAGACCATGGAAATTTTCATTATTAAGGCCAGGTCTCTTGATCCTACACTTGAAGTTGAAGCCATTAGTAGTACTAATCACATACTTAATAGGTCTCCTCATCTAGCCTTAGATGGCAAGACTCCTTTTGAGGCATGGTGTAGCAGAAAACCAATTGTGAGTCACCTTAGAGTCTTTGGTTGTCTAGCACGGGCTAGCCTTTCTTGTAGGAGTTGCAAGGCACCGGCACCTAGGCCTTGTACCTTCATCGGTTATGAAGACAATGTGAAGGCTTACAAATTGATGGATCTAGAGACTCATGAGATCTTTGTGGAGAAGGATGTTCACTTTGAGGAAAGTTCTCCCAACTTGTCCTCTACTCCTCTTCGCACATCATACACAATGAAAACTGATAGTGACACCAATGATAGTGCTTCAACAGGTTCAAACACATGGGGTTCTATTAATAGTTATAGTGAGAGGTCACATCAGTCCATTCCACATGTTTACATTGCCATAGTGAAAGGTCTAACACATTATAGTACATCTCATCTTCCAGCTCCAACTTTAGTTGACTTGGGAGACAGACTTGAGGACTTACATCTTCTCATTGATGATGATTCTTCTACAGTTGTTGTGAGGGCTCACTCTGACCCTCATGTCCATTCTCTGCGTGATCAATCTACTCAGGTTGGTGTGATTGTGGATCCTTATGAATAACAATTAGTGGAGGTCTCTTTCTCATTAGAGGAGATAGATGGTTCAATGGAACAGGCTCAACAGACATCCTTGCCAAATCTGCATTCATTCTTTTTTGCACAGTTGGAAGGGGTGAACTTCAGCATCAACACAGGGATACTTGAGCAGGTTTCAAGGCCAACACACATCTTTAGGGGTGTACCTTTGGCATTTTTTCTTCCTAAGGGGAGGAACACCTTTCTGCATTCATTGACCAACTTCTTCATTGGAGCAGCTTTCACTTGTTGGCATTCTTCTTTTGGGGGGGGGGGCTATTATATCTTTCTTCCTTCTCTCATTCTCTTATGTATATACTGGATGTATGTCGTAATGGGGGGGTCTTGATTAATCCATCCATCGATGCATCCTCTTTCATCTCTCTTTTTGGGGGAGGGTTTTTCCAATGAGGTTTTCCCTCTTTCCCTGCTTTATGCGAGATTTGCATTATCATTATGTACATGGGTACCTAACATAGCCTAGTAGCTGGGACCCATTATGCATCTTCATCCTAGTTTGTAAGCTTAAGGGAATTCCCCTAAGTTGCACTTAAGGGGGGGTGTTGGTGTAAATACATAGTTTACTATTTACACTTACTTAAGTTTACTTAGGTTAATGCATTATTTTATTATTTTTATTTGTGAGACACTTAGGAGTTTGTACACCTTTTGAGTTGTCATGTAGACAACACAGGAGTATGCAACTCTATTTAAGCACATGGTGTCTACAACACTATTTTTCATGTCACACCCTTGTAGGCTTATCCTCTCATCACTGCACTTACTTCCATGCTTAATGGAGGATAACCCATATCTGGTGGACATGTGCTTGGTTGTATGACACATCATGATGGTAACTTCTATACATTCTAGAAGCTCTCCTGAGGCCTTTTATATTCAGGCACTCCTAGTGTACTCTTATGATGAACCAATTATTGAATACATTGTTATTCTGATCATACTCTCTCTTGATCTACTGTGTGCTTGTGTTTGAGTTCTTAGTTCCTGGGTGAATTTTTCCCTTAGGTAAATTCTTACACAAATTAATAGTTAATTATTGTATGGAACACATAAACTTGAATATTACCATATGTGATGTTGTTTTCTCATCTTAATAGATTACTCTATTAAAAATGTCAATAGAGTTTAAAACCATGATAAATTTTGTACTTAATCATGTTTTAATATAGATCCATTATGTTCTTTATGTATTACTTCAATTTTCACCTAAATGTTTAGTTCCATTTTAGAGAAAGAATTCATATTATTGGAAGAATAATTTAATTTAAAAAAATAAAAATTAAATCCCTCCTTATGTGTTACACATAAGTAAGCATTTGTAAAAGTAAATTTGAGTGTTTATTTTATTTTAATGTGGACATGATAGTATATCAATTAATTATTAGTAATTGTTTTCCTAAAAAAAATCCAAATATATAAATATAATTTATTTATTTTTTACAATGAAAAATATTGACGGTGTGTAAAACACACTCCCCATTGTCTAGAAATAAAACTTTGTGTCCACTATCCTAAAATTAGAGTAGACTTAATGCCAATAATCTCAAACCCACTGATTAATAATCTATAAGCCCCCAAGAGTAGTGGAAATTTTAGCAAACTTCAGATAACCAATAATCTTTAGTAAAATACAGTATGTAGGAAACAAACCTATTTAAACAACAAGAAAAATTGATATGTTGTAATGCATTGATGAATGAATTGATCAGTCAGCGAAGATTAAAAATGGGAACTAGTCCTTGGCTTGGCATAGAAACTCAAATTTCTCAGCCCTCAATAATATTAGATCAAGAGCTCAAAATCTATCTAGAAGCTCAAACGATAAGGGAAAATAGACCTACTTTGATAAGACCAAATATGCTAATATTGGTCCAATCAAATATAATAGATATCCCCATTACAAAGAGTAGAATAATCTTACACAATTCAATAAAAAGATGGGTAGCCAAATCCCTAATCAACTTAAGGATCTAGACCTTTGATCAATCATTCCCTAATGCAAAATCTTAAGGACTCTAAAACCATTTTAGGTAGTAGTAAGAAAATGAATCCAATGAAGAATCCTAAGAGTTTCTTCAAAATGGGGTTTTAGAAGCTTAAATCAAATCCTATTTTTGATAAATCCACTAGCATTCACATGCCTTTCGATAGGATATCAAGAAAATAATCAAAGAGAATTACAATTCTTGAATGATGAAAAGAAATGGAATTCTAACCAAAATAAGAATGGAACCCAAAGAAATGGTATTCTAGGATAGAAATCCAAGTAGGAAATTATTACTAATCAAGATCACAGAGTCAACATTATAGAAAAACCATTGAGTCTATTTAACACTAATCAAAATACCAAAGATAATGTGTTAATAACCAACAACGCTAATATAAAATGTTGGTGTCATAGATGTAATTCTTTATACATCTTCGCTTACCAGAATGGGCCTAATGACAAAGAATCAAGTTAGATAAAATGCTTTAATATATTCTACAGTGACCAAGTAAGTTATCTCTCCTATCAAATAGATTGTCTTTTTTACAGTGTAAAAATTAGGATTTTAGAGATGAATTTTCTTCTAGGCCTCCATATGTTTACAAAGGATATAATGTGAATCTCATTAAATGGTCACCAAAATTCAATGAGGAAATGGAAACTCAATTAATTTTACCAACATGGATAGTGAATTACTTCATATACATATATTAAAACAACTAGGAGATTCAATAGGTATATGTTTATGGATTGAGTCAGATTTGAAAGAATCAAATGAAGTTAAAATTATGGCTAAGATGAAATCTAAATTAGTAGGAAACAAATCTATATCAAACTAATAATCAGTAGATCAATATATAACTTATAATATGTAAATTTTCATGATAGCATTCAAAGTATAACCCTATTTTATCCAGAGATTAAAGAATACTTCAATATAGATTCAATAAGATGTGTTGGAAATCTAATAGGGAAAGTATGATACTAAGAGGGGGGAGTGAATCAAGATCTACAAAAATTCTTTCACTTCAATATGAAACATATTTTATATCACCACATAAAGCCCTCATTTAAATATTCATCTCATATCAATGAAATCATTCACGTCAACATAATAACAGATCTACCTTCTAAGCACATAAATATAAACTCATAAACACATAACACATTATCACATGGATTTGGTAATGTAGAAACCCTCCAAGGTGAAGGTAAAAATGTTATGGGGATGACACCCACAAAATCTTCACTACTACAGCAATAAAGTTGTGCTTGTTAAGATCTAAGACCTAGGGCTCAATAATATAAAATCTAGGGCTCAAAATATATCTAGGAGCTCAAACAATGAGGGACAAAACACCTACTTTGATAAGACCAAATATGCTAATATTGGTCCAAGAAAAAAAATATGATATCCTTATGACAAAGGCAAGAGTATTTCTACACTATTCAATAAAACAATGGGTGGCCAAAGCCCTAATCAACTTTAGGACCTAGACCTTAGATCAAGCATTCCCTAATGTAGCATTTTAAGGAATCTAAAACTATTTTAGGTAGTAGCAATAAAACCTTCCCAAAGAAGAATTCTAAGGATTTATTTAAACTATGATTTTAGAATCTTAAATAAAATCCTATTTTTGAGAAATCTACTAGTATTCACATGCCTTTTGATAGGAGATCAAGAAATAGTCAAAGAGAATTACAGTGCTCAAATGATGAAAAGAAATGGAATTCCAACCAAAATAAGAATGCAACCAAGAAAAATGGTAATCTAGGATAGAAATCCAAATAGGAAATTATTACTAATCAAGCTGATGAAATCAGCATTATAGAAAAAACTTTGAGTCAATTTATTGCTAATCAAAATACCAAAGATAATGTGTTAATATCAGCTACACTTATAGAAAAGATCAATAGCATTGATGTAATTCTTTATACATCTTCACTTACTAGAATAGGCCTAAAGATAAAGAATCAAGTCTAGTAAAATGGTTGAAGATATTCTACAGAGACTAGGTAAGTATCTCTCCCCTATCAGATAGATATTGGCTTTTTATAATGCAATTTTTTTAGGATATTAGAGATGAATCTTCTTCTAAGACTCTATATTTTTACAAAGGATATAATGTGAATTTTATTAAATGGTCACCAACTACAATGAGGAAATGACAACTCAATTAAGTTTACTAACATGGCTAGTGACTTACTTCATATACATATATTAAAACAACTAGGGGATTCAATAGGTATATGTTTAGGGATTGAATCAAATTTGAAAGAATTAAATGAAGTTAAAATTATGGTTAAGATAAAATCAGACTTAGTAGGAAACAAATCTATCAAACTCATAATCAATAGATCAATATATAACTTGGGTATGTGCAGGATCATGGTCAATCAAACTATGCTCTTAAGTGGTAATAAAAAATTAGTGAATCAGGGTTATGTCAACTTGACGTGCAATTTTTTACTTGTTACAAACTTTATATCAAAAAGTTGAGAGAAAATAATTGGTAGGAAATTGAATTTAGTTTCTAAACTACTAAGCCTTATCTAAAAAAAAAATTTTAAAAAATGATTGGTAAAAATTTTGAATTTGAATGCAATAGTACAAGAATTATAGGACAAAAATAAGAAGTAGACTTATGTTTAACCACCTTAATCAAAATCAAATGATAATATTTTTAAATAATATTCTATATAGAAGAAGTAGACTCATGGCTGGATGTGCCACATATTTTTGAGTATCTTTATTATAAACAAATAAATAATTATTAATTTTCTACTTTAGTATTTTAGAATAAAAAACTCTCATGTCTGACCACCTTAACTAATTCAAAACTCTACAAAACTTAATTTTACTTTTTTTTACAATAGTACAAGAAGCATAGAATGTGATATATCTTTTGGATTTCAAAAATGTTGTACCATTTCAAAGTTATAATTATTTTTCAAGCAGTGTGTCAATCAACACTTTATATGTAACTTCATTAATTACTTATCGATCTCCTAATTTGACAAACCTTACATTTATGGAAAGCTAAGAAAATTATTAAGAAACCCTTTTCATTTTATGAAATTTTAAAATGTCATCATCTACATGTTTAAAGTTAAAATATTTAAAACAAATTTTTGGTACATTTTTAAAGTTGACCATATAGGGTTGGTATCAAAAGATATAGTAGGCCTTATAAAAGTATTGATTGTTTTCGTTAAATATTAGGATGGGTGGGGAAAAAATTGGAATAGATTTTGAAATGATTTTAGGCATTTCAGAACTACATATTTTTCAGATCATCACTTTTTGGCACACCATGATCCTCCACATACCCACTTATAATATGTAAAGTTTCATGGTAGCATTAAAAGTATAACTCTATGTTATCTAGAGATTAATGAATACTTTAGTCTAGATTCAATAAGATATGCCCATAGACTTCAAATTTAAAAAATATATTTCCAATAGTAGCTAAGATATTTAAGGAAAGGGAAGAAGGACAACTCAAAATTATATAGAGCAACAAATTAGAAGTTTGCAAAAAAAAAATGGAAATAAAAACTCTAAAACATATCTATACCCTATTTGGCCAGTCAATTTTTTGCCCTATGGAAAAAATTGAAGAAAGAGAAACTATCAACAAAGATCTGGAATAAAATGATGAGATGATCCATCTATTGAGGGAAGAAGGAGGTACTACATAAAAGGAGAATCTGTCTAATTAGAATGATAATATTAAGGAACCACCAATAGATGTCAACTCCACAAATCCTCTTATAATTGATATTTTCGAAGAGAATATTAATAGGTTGGATGACTATAAACTTTGTAAAAATAATAGGAATTATAAATCAAAGAAGTTAGAAAAAACATCTTCTCATATTAAAAAAGAGGCCTTACGAAAAGATAGAAAAAGAAGAAAGCATGCCCAAAGATATCAAATTTTGAAAGAACAAATTAGGATAGAATAGACTATTGTAAGGATGAAGAAACAAAGGATGAAACCCATAATCTCATTTCTACTAAAATAAAGACACTCTTAAGGCAAACTGGATCAACAAGTTAGGATGAAAACATAAAATCTAATAGACTTTAACATATATCAGCTAGTATGATATGTATTACAAATGAGGATGTAGAAGAAGGAAAGATTATGGATGATATTTACTTACCACATATTAGTACTACAAAAAAAGATTGGGAGAAGGATCAATTAACTCTCACAACTGAGGAAGATGAAAAAAAATAAAAAAATACAACATCATTTATAGAACATCAAAGATGAGAGTATCAATAATAAGGTAAAATATATTAAGATACCTACTCAGGAAATAGAATGAGTGATAGTAGAAGAAAAAATATATCACAAATCAAATTAGAACCAACCATATGACATGAACAACAATAATAGAAACTAATATTATATCATAGGTGATTTGAAAGAACTAGAAAAGGATGTGATGGTTTTAGAAAAAGGAGTTCAAGAAATTCAATAAAATGAAGAAAATATAAATAGATTGAAACAATGCATAAAATTTAAACATTGGAATCCATACACTAAAGGTATCATAGAAATATCAAGATGCATAACAACCTATTAAAGGACATAATGGTACTTCATAATGACATTTGTGACCAACTCATCTTATGATGGGATGCTCATACAACTCACCTAAATTTGAAGGAGTGACTATTGATTAATGACAAGAGTATGTATATGGAAGAAATAACTAATTGAGATAAGATAATTGAAAAAAATAAATAGGGTGAATGCACCAAGTTGTGGTGCCAAAAAGATGACACACAACTAAAAATTTAAAAAATTTAAAAGCATGCACACACTTTGGCTTGGGATCCACAAGCCATGTTCTTTACCTATAACATGTGCGTGCTTTGTAAAAAACCTATATATGGGCTGCAAACTTGTGGCCCATTCCATTTTTTCTTATTTCTTTTTTATGGTGCCTTCTTTCCCCTCAACGACATACACACAGTTTGTAGAAGTTGAAGAATTTTCTCACTTTCCTCCTCAAAATGCCTCCTCATCACCAGAGATCAAGATCAAGATCATCAAATATGTTTTCTACTCTTTTTCTTGTTGAGAACAATTGGTTAATTGTGTATTGTCTTTGATATTATAGAAAATGTCATATCTTTACTAGTTAGTGTATGTCAAGCTCACTCAGGCAGACAGTTTCCTATGCCTTCCAAGCATTCTAGAGTTTGCCAAGTGTAGAGGGCAGTGTCTACCAAGTTCAATCAGGCATCAAAGAGAAGTTCACAAAATTTGAGTGTTAACCAAGCTCACTCGGGTAGCAAAGGGATTTTTGGATAGAACCAGTGTTAACCAAGCTCACTTAGTTACCAAAGGAACTTTGTAAAGATGAAAGTGTTAACTGAGTTCACTGGGTTAACATAGGAAAATCATTTCTGATTTAGTGTCTACCAAGAAGGGTTAGCTAAAAAAGGATTTTCTTGTGTTGGCATATTAAAGTTCAATGGGATTGTTTGGTGGTTCTATCCAATGGAGGAGATGAATATTTATTATTTTAAGTTATAATCAAGCCAACTTGACAATGCATAAGGTATAAGTATAAGGTCAATTTTAGGATTGAATGTGTGCAAGTGTATGGAAGAATAGAAGATGATGAGAGGAAGAAAATTAGAAGGATAAACAAAATATTCTTGAGGAGATACAAAGATACATTTGACTAGGAAGGATCAAGTATTTAAGCTCGAATTGAGATCTATAATCAGCAATTCAGTTGCATCATAAATCAAGTCATCTCATTGTTACTCTCTAACCATTATAGCAGTGATCTAAATCTCTTAACCGAGTTGGCTTAACAACTATTTTTAAATCCTCTAACAAGGTGGCATTTCTAGATTGAAGTGTCTTTAAAGACCTCTAATAAGGCCACTCCTTAAAAGGTGATTAAATCCTCTAACAGGGTCACACCTAATAGTGTGTTTTGTAACCTTTAATAGGGTTGGTTCCTAATAGGGCTCACTTTAGAAGAGTGAAAATTAGTAGCTAGTTGTGTTGAAATACTTTAGAATAACTGAGAGGAGGGGTGAATCAGTTATCCAAGGTCCATATGTATAAATTAAACTTTCCACATCTTAGTGATTCCATAAAACATTCATACCCATGCATGCATCCTACTAGATTATGCAATCACTAAAACTTGTATGTTTTTGATTAGGTAAAATAGATTTTATAGGGATCCTAAAACCCAAAGTTTTACAGCAAAAAGAGCAAGAAGAAATGGACTAAACAAACAAAAAATTGCCACAAAAGGCTGGAGACAAAAGAAGGCTCGAAGCCAAAGTACAAAGGCCAGAGATAGAAAAGAAAAGGCAGGTGAACAGGCTAGTGGCCATCTGTGTCCATGGCCTCCAGGGTTTTTGTAGCATCATTTTCCTTCTGACTGGTTGTGCCCTCTTGAATCCTAGTAGGAGTGTTCATCTGGTTCCCCTGATTCACTTGGTCACTGGCCTCTTTCTAAAATTCATCTCGGTTGAAACCTTGCTCTGTGTTCTACTTCGCATCCCTTTCAAGGCTAGTTGTGGTCAGATAGTCCCCCAGATTGACAATATTCTCATTCAAGGTGTGAAGGGTTTCCACTATCTATTTGGTGATTATCTGGTGGATAGAATCTAGCCTTTGGACCTTCTGCTCAAGCTGGGTGAGTCTATCATCCTGATGGTCTCTGGAGACCTAGCCTCTATCTTTCACCTAGCTACCTGATGCAGAGCCCTCTGTATTTATCTTCAAGGAATCTTAGTTCAACTCAAGAGATTCAAAATAGGCTGGTACACCCTCAAGGAACCAAAAACATCTCAAAGATTACAACAAAGAACCCTGACATTATACACCAATAAAGACAAAATCTTCACTCACACAATCAGATTGCTATGTCTGATTCCATTATTCATAACTTCTGTTCTAAACGTCTTCTTGGAAAAAATTTTGGAGGAATTGTTCCAAATTATTAATTCTAAAACATATCCAAATCTAAGACCAATCCAATAAGCATATTATAAATTACATATTCTGAACCAAGACCCATTTTCTCTGTCATAAACCAGAACTAAAACTGGTAACCCTGCCTAGGGCATCAAATATCTTCCTCAAAATAAATCTAAATGAAACCAAACCAATTCCATATTATCCATTATTGAGTCTAGTTTTCAAATATGTAAGCCATTCATTTTTCTCATTCATATATAAAGTTCCAAACACAAATCACTGTCTGTAACTCCAATGAAAATTGTTAAAAACCAGTTTTCACTCAAATGCCCATAACTTTCACAAATATATATAAAAATGATTCAAATTAGTTGGAAATGAAAGCTAATTCATGTATATTTCCAATGAATATTTTTAGAGGTCATTATTTTCCAAAATATTTCTGTACCAAACGTTTCAATCTGACTGTAGTTGGTCATTCTCAAATCTGCAATTTACAAGCTCTTCCAAAACCTACATAATTTCTTCATTTCTAAATGAAACAAATCCAAAACAAAGACAAAAGAAATTTTATTCACTTCTCTATCCAAATATACAAAATTTACATGGTTTCCAGGCTGTACATGGTCATACAAGACCTGTAACCAACACTAAAACTGAAAACCAATCAAAATAACAACTCAGAATATTACCAAATTTGTTTCAAAATGTATCTCTTCCTTTCCTCCATGCTTTGGTTCGACCTTACATATAGTTTTATAGATTTTTTGGTTGGTTATAACTTCCAAACCACCTTTTAAACCAACCCATTACATTCTTTTGACCCTTTTGCATTCTTGGCAACATTTTATGCACTTTATGCATTTTTACATTACAACTTTCATACAAATCCAACCTAGACCAACATTATGACTCAAATGACTTTAGATGGATGTCAATAGATCCATTCACCAATTAAATAAATATTTTTACATTATTTATCATATTAAGACCTCCTTTGACAACTTATTACAAATGGCTTCTCTAGCTTTTATATCTTTGTCTTCTAGAAATTTAATGTGCTCCTGCACCATACTCCCAAACTTGAAAAGTTTCCAAGTCCCTTGGAAACATGGAATCAATAACCTGCAAGAAAAAATATTAGATCAAAATCCTCATCTTTTCCTTTGCCTCTTCACCATCATCACTGGATCGATGCCTCCTCCACTTTCTTATCTCTTTCACTAATGACTCCCATCAATGGAGTTATGCTAGTTGCCTCTATGGTGCTTCTCATTCCTTAGTCCACTCCTCCATGCTGCATCACAACCTCTTGTCCCTCACCTGGGAGTCCCATCATGCCTCTCTCCCCAGTCTATTGGCAACACACAAAGGACCATCCTCTCTGGCCCTGGATCATCTCCTATGATCCTTTGGTAGACCTCTCTTGTCCACCCATTGTAGCTGAGCGAACTGGCACCATTCTACAACCACAAACCTCAAAACAAGAATCCAAAACAACCCAACACTGCCTGGTGTAGATCATCTTCCATCTACACGCTCAAAATCTTCTGAGCTCTGATACCAATCTGATGCAGAGCCCTCTGTATTTATCTTCAAGGAATCTTAGTTCAACTCAAGAGATTCACAATAGGCTGGTACACCCTCAAGGAACCAAAAACATCTCAAAGATTACAAAAAAGAACCCTGACATTATACACCAATAAAGACAAAATCTTCACTCACACAATCAGATTGCTATGTCTGATTCCATTATTCATAACTTCTGTTCTAAACGTCTTCTTGAAAAAATTTTTGGAGGAATTGTTCCAAATTATTAATTCTAAAACATATCCAAATCTAATACCAATCCAATAAGCATATTATAAATTACATATTCTGAACCAAGACCCATTTTCTCTGTCATAAACCAGAACTAAAACTGGTAACCCTGCCTAGGGCATCAAATATCTTCCTCAAAATAAATCTAAATGAAACCAAACCAATTCCATATTATCCATTATTGAGTCTAGTTTTCAAATATGTAAGCCATTCATTTTTCTCATTCATATATAAAGTTCCAAACACAAATCACTGTCTGTAACTCCAATGAAAATTGTTAAAAACCAGTTTTCACTCAAATGCCCATAACTTTCACAAATATATATAAAAATGATTCAAATTAGTTGGAAATGAAAGCTAATTCATGTATATTTCCAATGAATATTTTTAGAGGTTGTTATTTTCCAAAATATTTCTGTACCAAACGTTTCAATCTGACTGTAGTTGGTCATTCTCAAATCTACAATTTACAAGCTTTGCCAAAACCTGCATAATTTCTTCATTTCTAAATGAAACAAATCCAAACCAAAGCCAAAAGAAATTTTATTCACTTCTCTATCCAAATATACAAAATTTACATGGTTTCCAGGCTGTACATGGTCGTACAAGACCTGTAACCAACACTAAAACTGAAAACCAATCAAAATAACAACTCAGAATATTACCAAATTTGTTTCAAAATGTATCTCTTCCTTTCCTCCATGCTTTGGTTCGACCTTACATATAGTTTTATAGATTTTTTGGTTGGTTATAACTTCCAAACCACCTTTTAAACCAACCCATTACATTCTTTTGACCCTTTTGCATTCTTGGCAACATTTTATGCACTTTATGCATTTTTACATTACAACTTTCATACAAATCCAACCTAGACCAACATTATGACTCAAATGACTTTAGATGGATGTCAATAGATCCATTCACCAATTAAATAAACATTTTTACATTATTTATCATATTAAGACCTCCTTTGACAACTTATTACAAATGGCTTCTCTAGCTTTTATATCTTTGTCTTCTAGAAATTTAATGTGCTCCTGCACCACTACCCACTTGGTCCTTGCTTCCTTTGGCTTCCTAGTCCTTGTTAGAATCCTGGTTGTTTGGTTGGTTGCTCCTATCCTTCAAAGCCTTAATTTCTTGAAAAAGCCACTTGATGGAATGAAAGTTGTCAATCAAGCTGTTATTTGCATTGTTCAGGAAGTTGAAGCCAATTACACACACATTGTTAGAGATAACCAAAAGAGCCAGGTCAATGAGCTCGTCGTAGTGGGTATTTTTGTCAAGGTCCTCCAGCACCTAGATTTTAGTAGGTTCTCTAACAATACCCAAACTGACCTTGTCCCCATAGAAGTTCCTTCAGGCCCTCCTCTTGTTCTTTCTAATTACCTCCCCCCTTTTTCAACCATGATTTCAATCATCTCCTCTAGGGGTGAAATGGGAACCTCTTGAGGTGAATTAGGTAGGGTGGGGCTGGGGGGCACATCAACGAGGTCGTTGGGATGATCTTGGGGCAGGGCCTGGTTCACTTTTCTTTTCTTGGGGTTAACCTTGGGATCTATAAGGGTCACCACCTCCTTGTCATTTTCTCTCCCCTTATCTTCTTCCATCTCACTTTCCTTCCCCGTCTCTAAGTCCTCCTCCTCAAACTCCTCATCATCATCACTGGCCTCTTTCACCTCCTTAGGATGAGGAGAGGGGGGGATAGGGGGAATAAATTTGGGGCTCTTCCTGCTAGGGATGCAGGGATCACAGGTAATAAGGATAGCTTTGCTAAAGGTGTCAATTTTCTCTAATTTCACTACAAGATCATCCCTAGAATTAGAACTAGCAGTGTCCTCCAAGGCACTACCCAAATCCCCAATGGTTTTACCTCTAGTTTGGGTTTTGAAGAGCTCATAAATCAGAAGCAGGAGTCCCTTATGGAGGGCAGGATTTTTGACAGGGCATTTCTTGAACACCTCTATATTCTTGGCCATGGAGGTGAAAATGTAAAAAAGAAAAGAAATTTTCACTTTGTGTCTAAAATTATTTAATAGAACAAAATGATGAGTCCTAATTCTATCAAACCTAGGGTCAAGAGTGACATATTCAATGATAATCCTGAGAATATACCTCCAGAAGTTTTTGATGGAATCAATGTCATAGTAGGTGTCAATATGGACCAATTTGCTTTTCTCCTTATCATCCTTGACAAATTCATTGATAGTATTGGTGGACATCTTCTTGTCCCTATAGAAGTTCAAGCCATCCTGAGAAAGGCTAGTCACCTCTGCAATAAGACCCTTAGTGATTTGGTGGGAAACACCATCAATTTTGACCTTGCTATTTTGCTAGGAATCAACCATAGCTTTAGTAACCTCCGCATCAAATCCATGAAGCTTCTCTATGAATTTTGTTATACCTCCCTTTTGGAGCTTTCTCTAGACCTTCCTCTTCTCTTTCCATCTCTCTACTTCGCCCCATGGCTCTCTTTTGATCTTTTCACCCACCATTGCAATTTTTGGCTCAACTAACCCTAAACCACTAGCACTATTGCCAAGTTCAGAGTAGAAAAAGGCACTAAGAGTGAAAATAATTTTGTGCATGTTTATGAGTTTATTTCTAGCTTCCTTCAACTTGTGTCTTCCATACATGTGATTATGGAGCAAAGAGGGTTCCACATAACTCCAAATAATTTCCTTTTTGAAGTACGATTTTGCAAATCCTATCATCATTAGAAAGACGTTATGTTGGTGTCGTGGATTTTCTCCTTTCAAATTAGCTCAATCACCGCTACCAGATAGTCATTATTGCTTCCCCACATCATCACCAAGTTGCTAGCAACTGCTTCATTGGTGAACTAGTCAGTGATTATGTTTGCTTCACAATAAACATGGCTAATGTGGTAGTTTTTAAATTTCCTTAAGTCTGATTTTAGGTCCTCAATAATGCTTTCAATGGTCCAGGAGGGTTTTGTGACTCCTAAAATGAAATTTATTATATTTACAGAGTCACCTTCAAGCCACAGCTTCTCAATCCCTGAGGCCAGGGCCAACTTAACAGTGAACCTAGCAGCACTGGCTTCAACTAGATGATTGGTTTGGTGGCCAATAGGGGAAGAGATAGTAGCAATGCCACCTCCTAAACTATTTCTTATGATACCTCCACATCCAGAAGGACCTGGATTCCCCTTGGCCACCCCATCAAAATTTACTTTATGCCAGTTCTTAGGGGGAAAAGACCAAATAGCCTCATGTCTTCTTTTGATCATGTCTTCTTTCCTGGCTTTACTGTTCCCTCCAACCTTTATGTCTCCTTCTCTGGTTATGGCATAGTTCTCTACCATAAGGTTTTCAGTTTTCTCAACTATTATAACCTCAAGGGCTTCTCTATCTCGGAATATCCTATTATTGCACTCCTTCCAGATTCCCCAACAAAAGTGTGGGAGGATCTAGGAGCTCAATAAAAGAGAATTCAAACCTTGGTGGTGGCTTCTCCATTGACTAAAGAAATCCTGGATGCAAGCTGGAGGGCACAAGTTGAAGTCTAGGATAGTAGTTAGATGGCTCCACACCCTGGAGGAGAAGGGGCAGTGGATGAACAGATGATGAACCATTTCCAGATCTTGCTTACAGAGGCAACATCTATTAGGTAAGATTTGGCCTCTCTTGGCTAAATTATCTTGGATGAGGATTTTATCTTGAAGGAGGAGCCAAAAGAAAATGTTTATCTTAAGCATAAGACTAGGGATCTAGGCTTTGGCCCAGATAGGTTTCTCCTCTTTACTCACAAGGGATAGATAGCTGGTGGCCATAGAGTAAAGGCCCCCTGAAGAATCTCCCCAAGCTAAAGAGTCACCATTCTAGTTGATGAAGATGGCATTTAGAGAGGACATTAAAGGCTTTAGGTCCTACAAAAGTTTTGCCAGATTGTGCCATTCATTACCATTTTTGTAGTTCCTTACCATCAAACCATATCTGCCAATACACTGATCAGCCCACCTACCAAATATGGGGTGATTAATGAGGGCTTCCTAACACAACCAGCTATCCTGCCAAAAAAGGATTTTGTCTCCCATTCCAACTTTCTATTTAGCTCTTGATTTAGCAAGGGGGAGGGCCTTCAAGATCCCATTCCAAATATGGGATCCCATTGGTAGCTCAGCCCCTTGAAATATGGAGTTAAGAGATAGTCTACCGAGATATTTCTTAGCCAAAATATCCCTCCAAACACCTATGCTTTGGAAGATCCACCAAGGATGTTTAGCTAAAATGGAATGATTGAGGTGAGAAATTTTTCTAATACCAAGACCACCCTGGCTTTTGGGCTGGTAGACTAGGTCCCATGTAACTAGGTGGTATCTCTTGTGGTCATTAGTCCCTGTCCAGAGAAAATCCCTCTAAATCCTCTCCATTCTTTCTGCAAACTTAACTGAAATCCTAAAAAGACTGAGGGCATAGGTAGGGAGGTTCTGGAGAATAGAGTTAACTAGAGAGCATTTGCTAGCTTGACTGAGGGTGGCCCCTTTCCAACCTACAAGTTTCTGATTGAAATTGTCTATAATGCTGATCCAAAAGGAATCTAGAGGTTTCATTCCAAGAGATATCCCAAGATAATTCACTGGCAGGGACCCAATGCCACATCCTAGGATGTGAGCAATTTTCCTCTGCCTCTCCAAAGGGGTATTGAGGAAGAAAACCAAACTCTTATCCAAATTGATAGCCTATCCTGAGCCCTTGGTGTAGGAGTTCAGAGTGCTTTTGAAAGTCCTGGCCTCCCAGACAAAGGCTTCACCCCCCAAGATAGTGTCATCCACAAATTGCTAGTGGGTGAAAGTAGAGGGTCTTGAAGAAAGCCTTAGACCTTTCAAACTCCTATCTTGGATCTTAATTTGGATGATTCTACCAAGATGACAAAAACGACAGGAGATATGGGGTCACCCTGCCTTAAACCCCTTGAGTAGGAGAAGAAAGGAGTGGGGAGACCATTAAAAAAAATAGACAAAGAGGGAGAAGACACGAGCTAAGAGATGAGCTTGCATACCTGAGCATCGAGACCAAATGCCCAAAGGACAACAAAGAGGAACTTCCAATCGACCCTGTCGTAAGCTTGCAAAACTTGAGAAACTAAAACTTGTATGTTACTATCAAATCAACTTGCAAAAATGTAAAGCATGAAACATAACAAATTCATCAACACGCTTGACACAATGATTTACATGGAAACCCAATTTGGGAAAAAGCACCAGTAACATGTTACTCATTTTCACTCTTCTAAAGTGATGCCCTGTGAAAGGCCAACCCTATTAAAGGTTACAATACACATTGTTAAATGTGACCATGTTAAAGGATTTCAATCACCTTTTTAGGAGTGAGCCTTGTTAGATAAATTTAGGCCATTCACTTGGAATGCCACCTGGTTAAAGGATTTATAAATGACTATTAGGTCAACCTTAATCCAAAGGATTTTGTCTAGATTGATACAATTGTTAGAGAGTGACAGTAGAGCTTTGATCTAATACAACTTACAACTTCTCTTTCAGATTACATATCTCTATTTAGTCCTCCATTTTTCTTGGCTTTCACACTTTATAGCTTTCATAGCTTGTTCACCCTTCAAGCATTCATCTCCTTAAGCCTTCTTGCTTAACATGCCATTTTAGACTCTTCTCTTAGGTCACTTGATGAAGCAAAACCCTTAACTCCTTTTCTTTCTTAGGTTCTCGCACATGACAACTTTGCTTCATGACCAGACATTTCCATAAATAAAAAAAATTAGGATATTTTCCTACTCATTTTTCATCATCAAAATTAGGGTTCAGATGGATTAGGTAGGATACAATGTATCTACCTCATATCTCATATCTCTTCTAGAAACTTCTCCTAGAATCCACTTTGAATTCACCTAAAAATGATTTACCTCAAATTCTATGCCACTAGATCATCATCCTTATCTTCCACCTCGTTCACAAAATTTAAGAAAGAAAACTTGTTGACTCAAATTCAATGAATCTTCAATCTTTAAAATAATGTTGTATCTTGGCATTATCAACCTTTTGATGCTTGGCACATACTATGTTGCTCAACATCCTCTATAAAATCACTCAACAAAAACTAAAGTTTACTGATGCTTGACATCAACTAAACTTAATTTAGTATCAACTGTCTTGCTCAACACCCACTAGAATTTTCTTTTACTTGGCTCCAACTAACTTTCTACTTTGTTTGCACTAACTTTTCTCGGTACCTACTATCCACTCGGTCAAGCTTGGCAGAAAAATGTTGTGTAACTTGTTCTTCTAAACTATCTAAGTGTAGCCAACATTTGTAACCTCAAATAGATTATCAATACACCATGTCATCACTGTCTTAACTAGTCATTGTACTTCATTACATAATCATAACTCAACCCTTCCTCTAGGTGCTTTTGTTACATCTTATTGATCAAATCCTCTTCATCAATCAACTAAGTGATGGTACTTGAATCTTGTAAGTAGTTGTCCTACTAGAAAATAGAAAGTTTGAGATTAGTGACAAAACAATGATTGAAACACATAGTCTTCTTTAACATTCTCCCTCTTTCAATAATATTTCTCAACAATGATCTTTTCAATTAGATTTCAACAAGTTGCAATTGGTGGTTTTTTCCAAATTGGGTTTCCATGTTAAATCTTGGTGTCACTTGTGTTCATGTTATTTCTTTCATGTGTATGTAATTAAGTTAATTAAGGTTAATCATAGAAAATATCTTAAGATTTTCATGTTAAGAATTTACTGAGTTACAATTTTTATTTTAGTGGTTACTGAGTTACAACATATCATCACTATTAAGTGAGTACATATGTGATTGTTGAGAAATAATATTTTTAGTAGTGTTTATGTTTTATGTTGACATCTAACGGATTTGGGATTTATTTTAGTGGTAACTAATTCACTCCTCCCCTCTTAGTTACTCCTATTATATTTCCAACAATTGGTTTGTTGCTTACAGAGAAGGTTTTAAGGACCTAAGCTAAAGATCAAGATGTCTTACAGAAGGGAGATCCCCAAGATGAACATACATAACTTCAAGGCATGGCAAGAACTCATGAGATTGCATTTGGAAACTATTGGAGATTCAAGCCTAAAGTACCTAGTCACCAAATATGCAACACCTACTTGAACTATGACTATTGAAGAAATTGTAGAGAAGAAGAGTCATAACATTATGATGATTGATATTTCTTCATCTCTCAACTATGTCAAATTTGATGAAATCAAAGACTATGGAATTTCTTATGAAATGTGGATCAAGATGAAAGCCATCTATGGAGGAGATGATAATGTAAGAAGAGCTAAAGTTAAAATTCTCAGAGGACAATTTGATCAAGTAAAGATGAGAACATTGCAAAGTATAGTGATAGAATCAAAGCCAATGTTTGTGCAATCAAAGCTTCAGGAGGAAAGATTAACAATGAGATAATGGTAAGTATGTTTCTTAGAAAACTTCTTCCTATGTATGTAATCAGAATATCAACAATTCAAAAGATGAAATGCAATCCAAAGAATGATATAACATTGGATGCAGTAATTGGAAGATTGATAACATTTGAGCTAGATAACTATGATAATTATGTCCCTAGTTCTATAAATCTTGAGTTTACATTTGAAGCCAAGTTGTCACTCAAGAAGAAAGCTAAAAATTCAAAAGGAAAATAATTTGAAAGTAAAGAAGAAGATAGTTCTGATAGTGATCTTGAAACTATTGAAGCATTACTTTCAAGAAGGTATCCCAAAGGCAAAGGAAAATATAAAGGTAAAATCCCTTTAAATTTTTTTTCTTGTGAAGAAGTTGGTCACATTGCTACAAGGTGTCCTAGAAAAGAAAAAAAATATGAAAAGAAGCACAAAAAGTTTAAAGGAAAGAAGGATTTCAAAAACTTCAAAGACTACAAGGACAAAGGTAAGAAATCTTATTTTTTGGCTAAAGATTTAGATAGTAGTGATGACAATGAGATGGTCTATATTGTTGTAAAAGATGAATCTAATGATGATGAAGATAAAATGACACATGAATTATTGATAGTGGTTGTTCACATCATATGAATGGTGATAAAACAAACTTTGAACATATGGAACACTATGATGGTGGAAGTGTGAGATTTGGAAACAATGAACCATGTTGCATAAAGGGAAAAGGTTGTATGTCACTAACCAATGCACTTAGATATGATAATGCTTATTGGGCTGAAGAACTAAACCATAATCTACTAAGTGTGGCACATTTGAATAACATTGGATTCAAGGTATATTTCATGAATGGGAAGGCCAAGCTTCTAGATGGGAAAGGAAGTCTAGTTGGGTCTGATAACCAAACAAAAGGTAACTTATTCTACCTAGATCTTAGTGAAAGTTCATGCTTCATTGCTCCAATAGAAGAAATTTGGTTATGGCATAAAAGGTTATATCATGTGAACTTTGATAACCTAATCAAGATAAGGAAAAACAAAAGAGTGATAGGCATTCCTAGTTTGAGGAAACTTGATATAGGTTTATGCAAAAATTATCAAATTGGTAAGATGGGCAAGACAGATTTCATTCTGAAGAAGTCTTGGAGCTAGTTCATAAAAACTTATGTGGACCCATTAGAATTGAGAGCTATAGTGGAGAAAAGTATTTTATTCTTTTTGATGATGATTATTCAAGAATGATGACTTTAATGTATCTAAAAGATAAGTCTGAAGCATTTCAAAAGTTTAAGTGGTATCTAGAAAGAGTATAGAAGGAAACTAGAAAGAAGCTAAAGTTTTTGAGATTAGATAGAGGTGGTGAATTCATTTCCAATGAATTCTTCACTGAAAGAGGAATAAAAAGACAAGTATCAGCCCCTTGTACACCATAGAAGAATGGTATAATTGAAAGAAGGAGAAAATCCATCATGGATTGGGAAAGAACTTTGATGATAGAAAAGAATGTTGCAGTCGAATACTGGAAGGAAGTAATCAGTACTGCAATGTGTTGGCTTCCCAATTAGATCAATAACCTGGTTATAAAAACACAACTCATGGATTGAACATCCAAAATGAGTAGTTATCATTCTTATAGAGAAGAATCACTTAAATTGTCAACCCAAGGATGTATACTTGAAAAAAGTCTGCAAAGTATATGCACTATAAAAATCTCTAAGCTATTATATCATTGAAAACTTAAAATGCTAGAAATAAATCTAAATACATAGTAATGATTGTAGGAAACTACAAAAAACTACACAGTAGTTGCTATAGGAACTGTATACTACAATTTTTTGTGTGTGTGTATGTATCCCTACATCCATATATATCAAATGCTTGATTATAGTTTCAAATATATAAGCTTATTGAATCTCTAAAAACCATCTAACAAGTGTCTCATCATTACTTTAAACAAGGAAGAGACTTATTACAAACCTAATGACTAAGTGTGCTGATTTTCTGTTCCACATTTTCAACAATCCACTCAAATGCATGGTTCTCATTTACTATGAAAAATTATATCAAAACCTTTTATCAAATGGTTCTCCTCCTTTTTATCTTTCTTGATCATTTTGAAAATATGAATTTCATTAAGCAATGTAGAAGTTATGATCATTTTATTGAAAGTAGTTTTTTTCTACCTGAAAATGTGCCACCTTTTACTCAGTCAACTTCTTATCTATAGTGCTCATTGACTATTTTGAACTAACTCAAATGCTCAAAAGGGTTTTTGAACCTTATTTTACTCTTTCCAATTTTGTAATTCATTCTTAATTTTATTTTGAATTGAATAAAAAATTCCCATTTTACTAAAACTGGCTTTTGACTTTTTCTGCATTTCTTGCAATTGTTGAATGTTGACAAGTGCCAACTTGCTTCTCCTTCTTCCTAGCTGCATGAACAACCTAAATATCTCACAATTTTTTTTTTAATTACCTCAAGATAATTATTATTCAATAATAACCATTTATCATAATAAATCATAACAATTTAGCATTAACTAGCTACACATACAAATGTTAATCAATAAATTATTAATCATAGTTAATTCTTCAATGATCAAATTAATGTATGGAAATGACTTGGGAATATACTAAAACCATGGGGTAAAGTGTTGTAGTAGATGAATATATATATTAAATTTTATATACTCATCATTCCCCCCATCTGAAATCATGTGTGTCCTCAAGTAGGGGATAGGCATTAGTTAGATGTGAAAGCTTTTAGCATGAAATCTTGTGACAACTTCAATCAATCATCAAGAATGTCAGGGGTAGTATGAAAATATACATGTAATTTCATCCTCTTATGGTCTATGAAAATTAAACCAAGTATACATGTGCTCCCCCCAGCTAAAAGGTGGTTTATCCTCAAATGATGATGTGTGTATGAGGGTTGCAAGATAAATAACTTATGAAGCATATAATTACAATAATGATAATTGAGAAAAAAAAATTTTTTGCATAGATAATCAATTAATAAGAAGGATAAATATTATGATGTAATGAACCTGGATTAATGTAGATTTTTAATATATTGAATTAAAAATCTCTAAGAATTATTTCAATCAAATTGTATAAGACAAATATTATTTTAATATGTTGATTACTTTGAAATGTTCAAATATTATTTTAATCTTTTTTCCATTCCTTGTGAATAAACATAACCTTAAATATATTATTTGTTCACAATACATTAATACATAAACCTTATTAATATTATAAATGTTATTTAATTCCATAAACCTAAACCTAATATAGCTACTCAAACATCTTCTAACTCAAGGAACTCTAATTATTAATTATTATCATTGGATTACCAAGATTTACTATGTACATATGCCCATGCTAAATATAATCTAATACTAATCGATGCAAATAGGGAAACTAAAATATAACTAAGTTATATTGAATAGACACGACGCAATGTGGTGACTAACAAATAGCATATTAATACCCATCTTAGGTTTAGGGCAAAAGGAGGGAGAAAAAATACGAATCAAGGATCACATCCAGCAGTTTAGCCAATATTTCACATTCAACAGAAGAAGGAGGAAAACCCCATAAATTAAATCAAAGGTTAAAGCACATAAGGGAGTGACAATTATTGTATCCAGTTAGTAAGCACATCGCCAAAGCACAATCATCCGAATGTGTAGGCATCAACGTCAATATTGTACAAGAGAGTACGAGTACCTCCATACGCTACATTAACGTGGCCCGACAACGCCAGGAGGGAAATATAGGTATATTCGATCCTATACTTTTTGAATAGTAAATGCAATAATGCATAAAGATATATATATATATATATATATATATATATATATTAATGTTGTAAATCGTGTTATATGTTATTAACAACAATTGTTTTGTATTGTGTAATTGTGATTTATGTATTTGGGATACAGTCCAAAAATCATTGCGATTATAGTTTGAAAAAACCATTGCATGAAAATGTGAATTCATATTAATTAAATCAATACAAGTTAACATGTATGTGTGTGTGTGTGTGTGTGTGTGTGTGTGTGTAAAATGATGATACATGATCAAAATAGATATTAATACGTAATATATTAATAAATATTGATATGGGTATAATACATTTATGACTAAAGGAATATAATAACATTAAGGAGTATTTTGAATTATAGTGTGGAAGGATTGTATCTTTCTCTGAGCTATGAAATTCTGAGATATGGAGTTGGTGGGAGGAAAGGTGGAGTAATTTCGAGGACTTGTTGAATATGCTTGGACCTTGTTTCACGCGCCTCTGCACTGTCATTATACCATCTCAAAATAATCATAATGAGGAAGAAAGATTGCTTGCCTGACACTATGAGAAGAAATCTTCTTTGAAACCCATAAATTAGTATTAATGCTCAAACTCCTCAAACATCTCAATAGTAGAAAGGATCTTAGGATATTTTAAATTGATGATTTCCTAATTTATACCTCAAATTGAATATCAAGTAAAATTTTCAAAAAGGGGTCATAACATATGAATAAATGGAAATCATAAATATAGTACCATTTGTGTTGTTTTGAGAAGATTCAAACTTTGCAAATAGCTGACAATACAGGTCCATTTAATGTTGAATATTCAAGTCCCTCCAAGAGTGTTCCATATTTCATATCAGTAGATATAGATATGTCTTTATACTTTCTACAAGTTGTCTTTTGGATCACATAGTAGTTGATGCAAAATGATTGTTTAGTCACATGGTAGTTGTTCTAGGATTGTCTATTAAATCAAAGAGTAGTGACTGCATGACTAATTGTTAAAACTAGATAGTAGTTATTGTAGAAATAATATTATAATATGAAACCTACATATAATATCAACTAGACACCATTATTGAATAGACATTATTGACATCATGAAGACTCAACTAAACAATGGAACTTTTGGAAACATATGCAAATACTCTCTTCCAAAAATAGAAACTAGACTCACTTAGACCCTTGGAAAGATGATTTGAAATGTGACCAACTAACTAGCTATGGACTCCTCCAAAATAGTCATTGAGACAAGAAGACCTAGGAAACAAACTAAACTAGACAAAAAAAAACTAACTCTAAGACACTATGTAATAACACTTATTGAATGAAAAACCTACCCTAACCTACACTAACCAAATAAAATGACATGTTCAAACAAAACCATTAATTGGTTCTTTGAAGTATCTTCCTCTTCTCAAAATCTTCCAATGCTTTACATGCTTATCAACAGATATTTAATAAACAATAGTAATTTTGTAAATACATAAAAAAAACTCAATTATAAATTCATGTTGATAGTATATATTTCTATATTGAAGTGCATAAGTATGTTGAAATGTTTTCACTTTAGGTGCAGCTACATATGTAGCTTTGTCTTCAATTGTGAGTTCTTTCTTTGTTGCAATGATAGTTTGTGTTGACTTCTTTTCATCCATATGAATGAGATGTCTAATAGGACACCATTGTGAAAGAATAAATTTTGAACCCTCCTTGTTGGCTTTGTGTATATGAGCTACTTCTTTATTATAGCTCTCTTCTTGAAGTAAGAGTTCTAATTTTATATCACAGTCATCTTCAGGAGAAACCTTGTGTATGGTGATTTCTTCATTTTGCAAAATAAGGTTTTCTTCATTTGACTCTTCATAAATCAACATTTTGTCATCAATATGTGAACAAAATTCCTCTATGATACTAGAGAATATGTCTTCATTGATTTCTAAATTTGCTACAAATGATAGTGGATCTTCAATCTTATTCTCCATGGATCTAAAATCCATATTGTTTGCTGCAAACTTTTCTAATCCTAAGTGCTTTGAGTAGAAACTAAGATTCTAGAAAAATTACAAAGAACTACTAAAAACTCATAGACTCGCATAGCTTGACTTGTCCCTAGCAATGGCACCAAAACTTTTGGCTTCCCAATTATATAATTAACTTGGTTCTGAAAACATAACTCATGGACATCCAAAATGAGTAGTTATCTTTCTTATGGAGAAGAATCATTTAAATTGTCAACCCAAGGACATATACTTGAAACAAGTCTGCAAAGCATATGCACTGTAAAAATCTCTAAGCTATTCTAACACTGGAAATAAATCAAAATACATAGTAATGGCTGTAGGAAACTACAAGAAACTACAAAGTAGTGGCTATAGGAATTGTATACTACAACTTTATATATATCTATCTATAGATATATCCATCTATCTCCCTACATTAATATACATCCATATATATCAAATGCTTGATTACAATTTTGAATATGTAAGCTTATTGACTCTCTAAAAACTATCTAGCAAGTGTCTCATCATTCCTTTAAACAAGGAAGAGACTTATTACAAAACTAATGACTAAGTGTGCTGATTTTCTGTTCCACATATTTAGTGTTCCACTCAAATGTGTGGTTCACATTTATTATTATAAATTATATCAAACCCTTTTATCAAATTGTTCTCCTCCTTTTTATCTTTCTTTATCATTTTAAAAATCTAAATTTTACTAAGAAATTTGGAAGTTATGATTATTTTATTGAAAGTAGTTTTTTGCTACCTGAAAATGTGCCACCTTTTACTCAGTCAAATTTTGATCCATAGTGCTCATTAACTATTTTGAACTAACTCAAACCCTAAAAAGGGTTTGTGCACCTTATTTTTCTCTTTCCAAATCTATAATTAATTCTTGATTTCATTTAGAATTGAGTAAGAAATGCCCATTTTACTAAAATTGACTTTGACTTTTTCTACATTTCCTACAACTGTTGAATGTTAACAAGTGTCAACTAGCTTCTCCTTCTTCCCAGCTGCATAAATGACTCAAATATCTCACAAAAGACATGTTAATCACCTCAAGGTATTTATTATTCTACAATAACCATCTATCATAATAAATCATCACAATTTAACATTAACTAGCTACACATGCAAATGTTAATTAATAAATCATTGATCATAGTTAATGCTTCATAAATCAAGTTAATGTATAGGAATGACTTGGGAATATGTTGAAATCATGGGGTAAAGTATTGTAGTAGATGAGTATAAATATGAAATTTTATAGGCTCATCACAATGCATACCTTGAACAAAATATAACTGAAGAAAGACTCAAATCAAACTCTTTATGAATTATGGTATGACTACAAACCTAATGTAAGTTACTTGAAAGTATTTGGTAGAAAATCTTATATCTTGAAGGAATCAAGGAAAGTTAAACTTGATGTCAAAAAGTGATGAAGTCATATTCCTAGGATATTCTTGAATAAGTAAAACATATAAATGTTTGAATTTATCTAGTCATAAGATTGTAGAAAGTGCACATGTAAGAATTGATGAGTGTACAGATAAGAGTGAAGAAGAGAGAAGCAAAGGACTAGAGGACTACAAAATTTGTATCTACTATGAACCTAATACATTGCCAAATCCAATTAGAAGTCATTAGTCTTCACGTCCAAAATCTCCAGAATCTCCAAAAGCTATCAAGTTGCATCTAATGCAACCTAAGTCACTAACTGAAGGACTCAAGTTGCAATCAGAAGCTACCAAGTTGTTGCCAATGAAAATTGAGTCTGATGGGCCCAAGTCACAAATAGTAGGACCTAATCTTGATATAGAAGATCATGATGAGACAAGTGGGAAAAGCTCTAAATCCAAAGTACCTATGTTAGCAAGATATGTTAGAAGGCACCATGCACTAGATCAGCTCATTGGAGACAAGTCAGATGGAACACAACAAGAAAAAAATTAAAAGGTACATATTTTCTTACTGAATTTGAACCTAGATTGGTTAAATATTCTTTAGATAATGAAAGATAGATTGAATCTATGAATGAAGAGATAGAACAAATAGAAAGGAATAAGACCTGAAAACTTGTTCCTAGACGCAAGGATAAAAATGTAATTGGCACAAAGTAGGTTTTTAGAAATAAGGTGAATGAAGATGGAGAAGTTTCCAAAAACAAAGTAAGGTTAGTATACACAGGTTATTCTCAAGAAGAAGGTATTGATTATGGTGAAACTTTTTCTCTTGTTGCAAGATTAGAAGGTTTTATAACTTTACTTGCTTATGATACACATAAAGGATTTAAAATTTATGAAATGGATGTGAAATGTTCATTCCTAAATGGAATTCTTGAAGAGGAAGTTTACATAGAACAACCAAAAGGTTTTGTAGATCCTAGCAAAAAGGATATGGTTTTTGAAATTGTACAAAGCATGGTATGGTCTCAAGCAAGCTCCCAGAGCTTGGTATGAAAGAATTCATAACTACTTGATAAATATTGGTTTTCAAAGAACAAATGATAGCAATAGGCTATATATCAAAGAAGGACAAGACAAGAAGATTGTGTTGGCAAAAATATTTGTGGATGACACACTGTTTACTGGAAATGATGACTTGTGCAAAGATTTTTTAGAAGAGCTAAGTAAATAATTTGAGATTTCCATGTTTGGAGAGATAAAATTATTTGTCAAATTGCATATTCAACAAAATAAAGATGGTATCTACATTACCCAATCCAAGTATATCAAGGAGATACTAAAGAAATTTAGAATGAAAGATTCAAAACCAGTTGGAACACCTATGTCTATTGGACACAAGCTTTCCAAGAATGATGTCTCCAAGAAATAGATTAGATCACATATAGATCAATGATTGGAAAATTGCAATATGTAGTACATACAAGGCTTGATATTGCATTAGAAATTTTAATGGTGGCAAGATTCTCAACAAATACTCAAAAAAATCACATGATGGCAATCAAGAGTCAAATAATGAGGTTTTTGAAAGGTACTAAGCCTATAGATTATGATATAATAAAGGAGGCAATTTGGATTTAAAGGCCTTCATAGATGTTGATTGGGAATGAAGTGTTGATGATAGGAAGAGCACCAGTGGTGGAGTATTCTTTCTTGGTAAAAGACTAGTGTCTTGGACAAGTAAGAAGTAAAATTGTATTTCTCAATCTACAATAGAAGATGAGTATGTTGTAGCAACAGTTACTTATTCCAATGTTGTTTGGTTAAAGCAATTATTGGTAGGTATGAAGACAAAAATCAAGGATCCATTGGTTATATTCTATGATAAGACCAATGCAATTAATATATCGAAGAATCTTGTGATGCATACCAAGACCAAGGACATTGCAATAAAATATCACTTTTTGAGAGAATTGGTGCAAGATAAAGAGGAAAGATTGGAATATGTGAATATTAAAGAACAAATTGCAAACATATTCAGTAAGCCTTTACCTAAGGATGCATTTTTTTTTCTAAGAGGTAAGTTAGGGGTTATTCCCCTATATGAAGCTCAACAAAATAAGTTTTAGTAATGTATCAATCAGTGCATGTTGAAGATTAGTCAGTTGATGCAATATTTAAAAGAGAAAATTACATATGAATCAATACATAAGCTAAATTAGAATTCACTGTGTATTGTCTTTGGCATGAGATGTCAAAGAGGGAGATTTTTTTATCATATAATAGAAATTTTCTTGATGATATCAAAGAGGGAGTGTTTGCTATCAGAAGAAGATAGAGTTTCCTAACAGAGGGTGAAACTAAAGGTAGAGGGAGTTCACACTAATAGAGGGAGTTCTCATAGATGAGAATTTGAATGAAACTAAGGATATATTACTTTATTTTTTCTCTAAAATTTTATTTTATTATGACATGTTGTGTTGCCATCAATGCCAAAGAGGAAGATTATTGAAAACAATTAGTTAACTATGTATTGTCTTTGAAGTTACACAAAATGTCATATCTTTACCAATCAGTGTATGTCGAGCTCACTCAAGCATTGAAGACAATTTCTCATGTCTACTAAGCATTCTAGAGTTTGTCAATTTTAAAAGGTAGTTTCTACCAAGAGCACTTGGGCGTCAAACAGAAGTTTACATAAGTTGAGTGTTAACCAACATCACTCAAGTAACAAAGGAATTGTTGGATAGAACCAGTGTTAACCGAGCTCACTTGGTTACCAAAGGAACCTTTTAAAGATGCAAGTGTTAACCAAGTTCACCTTATTAACATAGGAAAATCATTTTTTAGTTAGTGTCTACTGAGTAGGGTCAACTAATGAAGGATTTCCTGGTGTTGGCATATTAAAGTTCAATGGAATTTTTTGTTCGTTCTGTCATGCCCAAATACAGAGGGCAAAACCACGCGTAATTTTATTTTTTTTAAAGTTAGGTTAATCAAACTACTAAGTTTGATATTTTTAATTCAGTTACAACATAGGAAGATTGCAAGGCAATAATAGGTTTTTCTATCAATACCTTGACATTCTGTTTAGATTCAAAAATCAATGTGTAGGACTAGATTGTTAAATTAAAATTTCGTTATCAAATCGATTTTGACATTTTTTTTGTTATTACTTTAATTTTAAAACAATCTGTTATTTGTCATTTATTTCTCAATAACCTCTACGAAAACCAACTAATAAAACATTCTATTTTAATCTAATTATTTGCTTAACATTTTAAGTCTAAAAATAAACTCTTTTCATAACTAATCTATTTAATTAATTAAAATTAAATAAATATCTAACATTCACTTTAAAAATATTAGACTAATAATGAACTAACTTATCTAAATATAATCTATCATTTCATTATTCTAACTAATATCTACTAAAATAACTAATACACAAAAACATGATATTTAAAAAAATTACTTAAAACTAACACTAACTAAAAGTAAAATATACTAACTTCAATAAAAACCAATAAAATCTCTTAACATTAAAAATATACTAAAACTTAAAACATATTGATTTTATTACCAAAAAAAACAATTAAAACTATTTAATATTTAAAACTACAACTAATACTTAAAACACATATTAACTAACTTAATTAGATAAATATAATAACAACCTACTAACATCTAATATTTACAAAGACTAACCCACCCTTACTAATTTAATATTTTACTAACTTGAACTAAAATTAAAGTAAAACTAAACAATAATGAAAATTACTTTACAACTAACATTACTAACTTAATTTCCTCTTAACTTAACCTACCCAAATTTCTTTCCTCATGCTGACTAAAGATTTTAAAGAAAACACAGCCCATAGTAAAAAGGTGGAATGAAGAGTTTGAAATAAAAAACAAGCTTGCACTTTTAAATATATTCCTTCATTCCAAGTGACATGACAACATGACAGTTTGGAGCCACGTGAAATATTTCAATGCAGATTTTTGGGACTGCGAATTTTATGGGAGTACATAGGTTATGACATCCCCTTTAATGCAATCTTGGGTCAATTTTTCCTGTGCCAAGATAAAGACTAAGGCATATTTTATTATTAAATTTTTTCAAACTTCATCATCAACCTGCTCCTCATAACTTTAACCATAAATTTCCATGTTGACTTTTTTGATTTTATTTTCTTCCCTCCAAATGTACTGCATAGGGTGATGTCACGATAAGGGGGAAATTTAATTTAAAAGTTTAGTATTGGATAGGAAGATATTAGTTTTAGATATGTATTATATATTTATTTAAAATTTAATTTTCATGATATTAATTTATTTAAGCAAAGGTTATTTAAGAGAATATAACAAAATATTCTCTATTACTACAAAGGGATTAATTTTCCTCTCATGCAAAATCCAGAGAGCATTTTTCTCTAAGATGGGTAATTCTTTTTGTCCAAATTCTTTCTAAGTGTTAGTTTTTTTTGAATGCAACTATTTTTATAACAAGAGGTATATATATTTGTTTCCTTTCTAATAGGATTTCCCAACTACTTAGTTAAACAAAAGGGGTTGTATTTTTTTTTTAAAGGTGATAATAGGATTAAATGAAAAACATGAATATTCAGGTTGAATATTTTCTAACTTCCTAATATTCATGAAAAAAAATGAAATGAGATACTAATCAACCAATGAATCTTCTTTAATATATTTTGATTTTTTTAAATGCAAAATTATACATCATCATTTTATCAAATTAATCCAAATCAAAAGAATATGAATACAAGATATATGAATGCCGCAATAAGGTAACATCATCGCATCTAATTTGAAGTAAACATATACAAAGAAAAATAGAAATATTAGAAAGCTCAAATGCAAGAATATTTCTCAATCTCTTTTTCTATTAAACCACCTAGTTTAAAGGCTTCATTGGGAAAGAACCAGTAAGAAAACTTGACATCGTTGTCACTTCAACAACAAGTTTAAAAGTAACATTTTACATAGGATTTTATCCTGAGGGAAAAACTCCCAACATATTTGAAATCCAATACAATTTTAAATTTCCTTCTTGACCCTTAACAAGGAATCCATTACAAATTATGCAATACATCACGGTGATCAAGGAGATAACGAAAATTGAACTGAAGACAACCAATCATAACATGAAGACAAAATTAGACATTCACTTCCATCCTGGGTTTACACAATAGGTTCGACATTAAACCAGACTAAGGAGAAGGTGGATTTTTCCAATAGGAGATGTCAGACACAACACCATAACAGGTGCCCTTTTGGGGCTAAAACTCGAGAACTTACGTTCTTCCATTCTTACATACCAAATCTCAAAACATGGTTTGTGTTGATAGGTAGGGGCCCATAACACCCTACCCTCTTTCCCTCTTCTCGTCTTGAAAAGAGACTTTACACTGTCAAAGTCCAACTAAAGACCTTCCTCCATACATGGCCACTTCTACCTTATTTGAGGGTGAGTAATGCCAATACACCCATACAATCCCTTTGAAATTCAAAGAAAACAAAAAAACAAAGGAACACATTTAAGAAAACCTATTTCAATCCCTCCCAACATACTCAACACACTCATGCACATACATATGCAATAAAACTGAAACATGAAACACAACATGAACAAAATGAGGTGAAGTATTTCTACCTTCAAAATTGGGTTATGGAAATTGAACAAATTTGAGGTGAGCATTCCCCTCCTTCTCCTTCTCCTTCAATCCTAATTTACAATTTAAAACTAGAGGTTGGGTAACACACAAACCCTCTCAAATCTACCTCTAAATAAAATCTTAAACTCAACCACCTCTAAAAAGAAATAACTCCCCCACTTTCCTAAAGTTCTAGAGGCTTCTAACTCAACTAGTCCTAAGGCTAACCTCAAGGTGGAGTTAAAGTTATCCAACTCATGATGGAAACAATCAATTTTTGCAATAAATCAAAAATGGGATTTTTGAGTGACCATAAAAGTCAACAAAAGGGACTGGGAGTGGAAAATGCCCCCAACCCATACCCATACCTCTTGGGTACTTAGATTTCAAGATTTTTGGTCTTTAGGATTAATTAGGGACCTAACAAAAGCTAGGAAATTTTAAGACTTTCTAACAACCTTCAAAAAAGTAGATTACTCACTAATCTTGATTAGGGTAATTAACCTTGATTACTAACTAATTAGCAAAAAGGTCACTAACCTAGTCCAACTTAGATCTTTAGGTTACTCAGTTAACCCTAACTATCATGCTGGAATGCATATAGAATTCAGAAGTGTCAAGCGACACTATAAAAACACTATTTTTGATTAGATAAATAGGTTTTATAGGGAACCTGAAACCCAATAGTTAAAGCATAAAAGGCTGATAATAAGTGTGAAAGCCCAGCCAAAAAGGTATAAGTTCATAGGCTGATAATAAGCATAAAGCCCAGCCAAAAAGTAGAGTTTTGAGAAAAGACCAAGAAAAAAGATAGGCAAAGCCATGGCCTAAAGCCAGAACAAAAAGCCAAAAGACAACAAGAAACAAAAGAATAGGCGAGAGTTATTCTTCGTTCTTTCGCTCCAACTCTTGCATAACCTGAGCAGCCTCAAAGGCTAGTTGATTCTCCTCCACTTCTAGCTATTGTGCCCTTTGGTTTCCCTAGTCTTGATCAGGAATGGAGATATCCTTTGTAGAGTCATCATCCATTCTGACTTCATCCCTGTCTTTTCCTTCCTCATCTTCTTGCATTTCTCTGTCTTTGATCCAGCCCATAAGAGAGATGATGTTGTTGTTAATGGAGCTTAACAAAGAGAACATCTGATTCACAAGGTTGTGATTGTAGTTCTTCAGGTTATGTATCCTTTTTTTTGCCAGACTGATCCTGTCAGCCAAATTCATCCTCCTATTAGCATCCATCCCTTTTCTTGTTTCCTCAATATGTTTTGCCTGATCTTTGATCTCCTCTAGCTCGTGGAAAATTCATTCAAACATTAACATTAACATTATAAAAACACTGTTAAGAAACATTAACATTTACTAATTACGGAATGATAAATTCATTCAATGCACAATACAAATAAAATATGAACAACAATGTTTGCATCCTTCATCAGATTTAACTTTGGTTTCCACAAATGGTACATAGGGTTCTATTTCATTTCTCTGTTAGATTTCTTGACCTGTTTTAAATCCTTAATAACATATCTTTGAAATGAACATGCATGCATAGAAACATTAAGCAATCATGAGAAACAAGTATGTATCACCACATTACACTTGTGATTTTGGTGACCTAGAAACCCTCCAAGAATAAGAAGGTAAAACTAAGGTGGGGATGATACCCCCAAAAATTACTGCAGTAATAATGTTCAACCACTTCTGATGGTCTACCCTGTTAAAGGCTTTACACTATATCAATAGTGACTTGGTTAGAGGATTTACAAACACTTTACATGAAGTGCTACCCTGTCAAAAGATTTAATCACCTATTTAAAGGATCTACAAAAT
Source organism: Cupressus sempervirens (assembly GCA_028749045.1). Classification (NCBI taxonomy): domain Eukaryota; kingdom Viridiplantae; phylum Streptophyta; class Pinopsida; order Cupressales; family Cupressaceae; genus Cupressus; species Cupressus sempervirens. The sequence goes on from CM053787.1 coordinate 450,486,984, forward strand.
AGCTATTAAGCTAACCTATCATCATAGGATTTCCTTTCTAATACAATGGCTAAAGAGTATTAGGTATAATAAACCTATTAGCTTAGAATCCTTGATTGCTGAATACAGGCACTTGATCTACTTTTTTTTGATCTTGATCCTCTAAGATATGATATTCATTTGTATCCCCTGCTTTTGTTCTGATTAACTGAATATTGTTATGTTGATCTCTTCCTCTAAGTCCTTTTATACTTCACTCTAAAAATAGTTTACCTTCCACACCTTTGTCCCTCTCCATACAATGAGACTTAGTCTTCCTTATAAAGACATTCAAAGACTTAGGGTTAGATGTGGATCTACAATGCATATTGAATCTTTGTTTCCACTTATTCCTTATACTTCTATCATTGGTTGCATGCCTTCTCCATTTTTCTTATTGGTTGCATGTAGATTGCATAGGAAATTTAAATTATTTGATCTTATCACTTAAATCCTTTGAGATTCATCATATGTCAGCCATGAAAATGGTTTACATCTGAGTTTGTGAAGTTACAAACTCATATGTTGATTCTGAGTTACTCATCACTTACTGCTTCTTGATGCTCAACACCTTCTGTAACTTGACTCCTGTATCATTTCTATCTTGCTTGGTATTGTTTATGACTTGGCACCTAAATATTGCTCGGCACTTGTATCATACTCGGCACCGTTAGTCACTTGACGCTTGATCTTCACTCGACACCTGAAGGTTGCTCGACATCTGAAGATCACTCAGCACATCCTGTGGCTCAGCATACATAGTGTACTCGGCTTTAATGTAGAAAGTGGTAAAGTGTGTTGGCACTCAAGTGTCAAAACCATTCTTAGTCTAACAATCTCCCCCTTTTACATGAGTGTCAAAAACACTTAACTAAGCATTATTTATCTGATCTTATGAGTACTTTCACTGATCTACTTGGTATATATACAGAGGTTTAAAAAATTGTGATCAAAATGTTGTAACTTACAATATATACCTCAAAAATTATTATAACTCCCCCTGAGTTGATCATGCCTTGTCATGTCATGAATTCTTACGTCTTGTGCCATTATGCCTAATATTCTCTTTAATATATCTTCACAATATTATCTCCCCCTTAGAATATTATCTCCCCCTTTTTGATATGGATGTCAAAGGGTCCTAAATAGTAATGCCATGCTTGGCCAAAAATTTCTTGTTTACCTCAAGGAGTATTTGGAGAGTTGCATCCTAGTTATTTAAGGCAATATCCAATGACTTTTGTTGGATTGCAAGCTCTGCTACTAGATCAACAAGTCCTTCATGTGTAGAAATGTTTGGATCCTTCTTTAGAACTATTTCTGCACACATTTGCTCCTTGTGTAATACTTCCAAGTGAGGAGTGATAGAGGCTTGGATTTGCATAAGCTTTTCTTTGATAGTGGCCTCTTCTGTTGATAATGCAGCTAATTCCCTCTGAGTGTGAAGTGTTTTAGAAAATTGCTTTTCACTTTGTGTAGGATCTGAGGGTAGTTTCATGTTGGAGAGCTTTAATTTACTCTCAAGGTTCAAAATTTTTGGATTTATTTCTTGTGTGAACTTGGAAAAATCACACAATTTGCTATAAAGGGAAAATATGTTCCCTAATACACTTTTTACATTTTCCAATTCTTGGCTAGGTCAACCTGTCCCAAAATTATGTTATTAGCTATTTTTTGGTTGACTTTTCCTACAGACTTCTTTTCTGACCATTCCAATAGTTTGACATTAGTATCATGGTCTTCATTATTCAGTTGGTCAACTATATCAGATAGTCACTCAAGAATTGGCCTGTTTGCATCTGGAGGTTGAAGACTAAAAGCATCCATGAATATATATTTTATCTCATTCATTGCCTACTTGTATTTTTAGTCTTTTCTCATTGCCTCTTGCCTCCTTCTCTTATCCAATGCACTCTTTATTTCATTCATCTTTTCCTCATTTAGAGTGCTTGAATCATAATAGGGTATTTTAATTTCTTCATCAAGCTCAAGAATACCATAATGAATGGTCCTGGCTACCCTAGTAGAACTTGAACTTGGTGTACTGACATGTAAGGTCATTGTTTCAATACTCATCTTATGACTCAGTTTGGTAGGAGTTCCTATTTTTGGTAAGTCAACCAAAGTTTGTATTGCAGACTCCTCTTTATCTTGTGTTTCTTCTTTGTCCTCTTCTTCTTGCTTGGCTTCTTCTTGTGTCACTACTATTGGAGGTGTACTCACTGTCTAAACTATTATCCCTGTGACTACCTCTATTGTTGCACTCAGCTCTTGATGCATTTGAGTGGCTATTCTTGGTGGTGACGGAGGTGGTAGAAATGTAAACCCAGTAGTTTGAATGGTTTGAGGTGGTTCTTGTGGTGACACCTTGGCTTCTTTGAGTTTGTCTCCTGACTTTTGAAGATTGTCCACACTGACCAATATAGGACTTGTACAAAATTGTGCTTGTAGGGTTGTTTGGTCAAGGGTCTTAGTAAGAGATCCTCTGTAGCTAATGGATTGATATTTTGACATGTGGTGTCAAAAAAATCCTTAATCTTTATGATTTCTATAGGTGTGGTATTAGAGTGAGGTGGGCTAGGAGGTGAAAGTTGTGTGTCTTGCACACTTTGCTATTCATTAGTACTTTTTTCTTTATCTTTTCCTTCCTCCTCTCTTTCTTTCTTGTTTTCTTCTTCTTCAACCTTTTTCTCTTCTTCTATCTTCTCTTCTCTCCTCTTCCTTCTTTCTTTAGTTTTGGTAGCAGCTTCCTCTTTGTATACCTCTTCAAGGACATCTTCAGTTGTCTTGTACAAGTTTTTCCAAACTCTTGTATTTCTGTGTACAACTTCTTCAATTTTGTTTTGCAAGATGGAGAATGCCCTACATTTAGGTGTAAACCTTTTACTATTCCTTTTGACTACTTGAGTTACCTATTCTTTTGTTAAATTAGGTAGTAGGTTTGCTAGGGTTGATTCCCTCATCTCTTTCTCCATCATTAGATAGAAATGCCATCTATCTTCTATAGTTTTAGACAATTCCTTTAGTAATTGTCCATCTAGTTCAAGAGGTGTATACTTGAACTATGCCATTAATGCATAGATTGATTCTTCTATGCTATTTTGTTCCTCTTTATTGAACTTATTGAAATCAATCTTTTCCACTTCACTTAAATCTCCATTCCTAATCTTCTCACATAATATATCAACTGAAGATTTAGGAGGATGACTTACCCTCTTAGTCTGATCTTCTTCATCAGTATCAGGTTGGGCCACATGTATTTTCCTTTTCTTTGGCTCTTCCTATGCCTTTGTGTTCTTCTTCTTTGTGGCTTCCTCTTTGGCCTTTTAGGTAGAGGCCCTTGTTGTGGCTCTGGTTGTTGGCTTCTTGGGTTTTTGCATGGAAGATTTCTTTGGTGAAGGCTAAGAAGTAGGAGGTGTCTTTGTCTTTCTTTTGATGACTCTACCTTTGATGGGTACCTTCTTGGTTTCTGCTTCCTTGACACTCTCATCTTTCTCTTCAAGTGGCTCTTGTTCTGGCTCACCTTCTTCTTCTCCTTCACCAATCTCTTCTACTTTGCCTACTGCACTAGATTCTTCAACACCAAATTTCTTCTTTATCTACTTTACTAGCTTGTCCTTCTTCTTGACTACAGTGGTTGTCTTGAGTTCTATAAAAATTCTTGATTTGATAGTGTCAAATGTTCCAAATGTCTTGGCAGATTTGTCCATTTCCTTTGCAAGTAATGCTATGATGGCTACAGAAGCTTGGTAAACATTAAGCTCATATCCTGATGGTCTAAGCCATCTTGTTCTTGGAAGGACTGCTTGAATGTAAGCATAATCAATATCAACAAGAAAACATATGTCATTTACATGCTTTTCTACCAGTGAAACTGATTTTATCATTCTTTTCTTCATTGCATTTTTGAAGTCCTCAAAATAGATAGACATTTGATCATCAAAGCTATCTCCCATTTGTGCAATGAAATCATTAATTTGATCAACAATGGTTCTATTCTGACTCCAGTTAATTTTAACAAATGAAGGGAATTCCTTCATTGCATAAAAGAACATACAAACCAATACTGAACCAAATTTACACTATGCTCCCTTGGACTTTCTAATAGCTCCAAGATTTTCATTGATCTGTTACAACAAGAGCTCTGTAAGATCATAGGTGTGGTCTTTCTTTAAAAGCTTATATGCCACATCCACTACTATGCAGGGTACACTATTTAACCTGCTGGATTGGTAAAGCTTATGTGATATGATCCTTACATCAAAGTCTAGAAGGGGATCAGTTATGGTGTCTATAGTCATGCCTCTATTATTCCACTTTGCTCCTGTGTTCTTCCCAATTGTTTCCTTCTTTTCACTTCTTAATGTCTTTGGCCAATATAGGGTTGGAAAACCTGTAACCCTATGAACCATTTTCTTAGTAATTTTGACTGGTCCTTGTTCTAACCAGAATGCTCCATCATGGATTCTTTTGAGTATTATGCCTATCCACTCATTTTTGAATATGATTGGGAAAACTAGGGCTTTGGTTAAACCCTTCTTTTCTATAACAGAAAACTCATCTTTTAGGATACCATTTTCATAGAGTTTTTCATAGGCATTAAAGATTTCCAAATCTCCTATGGCTCCTATTTTACAATTATAGCATTTTCACACATCCTGAACCATAACAACTTTTTTAGGAATGGTGGATAGGGCACCAATGGGATAGTTTTTGTATGCAACTTATGGTATAGGTCTAAACTGGGGTTGCTTAACATCATTGCTGACAAGTTGAATCTCATGGCTCACTATCCCTTGGTTCATCTTAGAACTAGATGCCATTTATATCTAAACTAGGGTTTAATGATTAAAGTGAACTTTACAAACTATAAAACTCAGCACCTGAGGAAAATACCTGGATAAATGCTTAGGTCACTTGAGTAGATGCTGAATCATTGGTTGAAAGCTTGAAAATTGCTCAGTTGTGCTCAAGGTAATCACTCTTCATTTGAATGTCTCAAAAATGAATCAATTTTTACTCTTAAATGATAGAAGAAACTTTGTATTAAATGCATTTTAGTACCTACACCGGTCACTCAGCTTCCAAATGGTTTTCAACTCGGCATCCACTTGGAAGCTATACTTACTTGGCATCTAGTTATTTTGTTAATAACTCAGCATCCAAAGACAACTCGGCATCATCTTTTAAGTTTAGTCTTAGCATATTTTCTCATGCAAATTTGTACTTTGTAGTGCTTCTTCATGGTTTAGGGCTGATGTGTGATACTTCTTTATGTATCAGCCCTATAGGGTTACCTTGTGATTAGTTAGATGAGAAATGATCACTTGACCTCATGGGTAAAGTGACTCTTTCATAGGATGTACTTGATCCATCCTTTTTCTACCATGTTTTCTTCATGTTTGTTCTTATGTGTTCCACATCAATATTTTCTTTGCCCTTATTTACTTCAGTCTTGGGTGCCTTGGCCTTTGTTGGACAATTTTTGCTGACATGTCCAGTTTTCAAGCAACTGAAGCAAGTAGTTTGGTTCAGCCATCTTTTATAGTTCCCCTTGAAATGTGTTCTTATGCAATTCTAGGGTATATGTCCATACTCTTGAAAATAGTGACAATTGTTCCTAGTGTTATAATCCCAATGATAGTGACCTTCATTCTCTTTTGCTGGTTGATTTTCTATCCGCATAGGCTTTGATCTGCATTCAAATGCCCTATGTCCATATTTCTTGAATTATGAAAATGTCCATTAAATCTTTGTGTCCTTGGGACTTTGGATCTGCAATCTTGTGTCATATGTCCTTGCATGTTGCATTTGTGATAGTAACTCTTGCTTTTGGGTGTGTTTTGCTAATTGAATCTTCTACTCCTGCAAATATTAGCAGTATGTCCCCTTTTATTATAGTAATGATAGATGGGTTTAGAATCCTTACCTTTTTCACTTCTTTGCTCAACACTCTTTGATGATTCACCAACTTTAGTGCTGTTGTATCCAAGTCCTAATGTATCATGGGTGGATCTTGGGGATTTCAGCAACTGTTCAAAGTACTTTATGGCTTCGCTTGACTTGTTTAGATTCTCTACTACCTCTTTTTCTCTATTTAATTCATTCACCATTTGTTCATTCTGCATCTTCAGAGTAGAGATCTCAATATCTTTCATATTGAGTTCATGATGAAGGTTCATCATTTGGGTAAGTATATCCATTTACATGTTTGACATCCTTGTTAATTTAGTACATTTTTCTTAAAGTTTGTTTGCAAGATTTATTTTGTCATCTTCCATCATGACTCTATCCTCGACTACTCTTTTCTTTTGTTTAGTGATTTCACATAACATTATGGCCTGTGATTCATGTTCCATCTTGAGAGATCTTATCTCTTCTACTTAAACTTTGTTTTTCTCCATTAGTTTCACTATTGTTGCATCAAATTATTTAGTGTCTCCATTGGCAAACACTTCTGTGGTATCAATCTCCTTATAGTGTATATCATTTTCAGCTATGGCTATCTCCTTTCTTCTTTTCAAAGATTTTCTTCATTTCATTCTAGCTTCCTCCACTTTTTGTAGAGCGAGATGCACATCTATCACCTGGTTCTCAATGATCTTTCCAAGTTTGAAAACTTCCATCTTTAGATCTTTTCCTCCAAGTTGTTAGACTCCTTCTTGAGAGAACTTGTGCTCTGATACCAATTTTCGTAATATCTTATTGGAAAGAAGGCTTCTGAGAGGGGGGGGGGGGGGGGGGGGTGAATCAGAAGTACTAGCTTTTGACCTATTTTAAATCCTTAATAAAATATCTTTGAAATGAACATACATGCATAGAAACATTAACCAATCATGAGAAACAAGTATGCATCACCACATAACACTTGTGATTTTGGTGACCCAAAAACCCTCCAAGAATAAGAAGGTAAAACTGGGGTGGGGATGATACCCACAAAAATTACTGCAACAATAATGTTTAACCACTTCTGATGGTCTGCCCTGTTAAAGGCCTACCGTGTTAAAGGCTTTACACTATATCAATAGTGACCTAGTTAGAGGATTTACAAACACTTTACATGAACTGCTACCCTGTCAAAGGATTTAATCACCTGTTTAAAGGATCTACAAAATAACTGTTAAGCTAACCTATCATCATAGGATTTCCTTTCTAATACAATGGCTAAAGAGTATTAGGTATAATAAACTTGATAGCTTAGAATCCTTGATCTCTAAATACAAGCACTTGATCTACTTTCTTTTGATCTTGATCCTCTGAGATCTGATATTTGTTTGTATCCCCTGCTTTTTTTTTGATTAATTGAATACTATTCTGTTGATCTCTTCCTCTAAGTCCTTTTATACTTCACTCTAAAAATAGTTTACCTTCCACACCTTTTTCCCTCTCCATAAAATGAGACTTAGTCTTCCTTATAAAGACATTCGAAGACTTAGGGTTAGATGTGGATCTATGATCCATATTAAATCTTTGTTTTTGCTTATTCCTTATACTTCTATCATTGGTTGCATGCCTTCTCCATTTTTCTTATTAGCTGCATGTAGATTGCATAGGAAATTTAAATGATTTGATCTTATCACTTAAATCCTTCGAAATTCATCATATGTCAGCCATGAAAATGGTTTACATCTAAGTTTGTGAAGTTACAAGCTCATATGCTGATTCTGAGTTACTCAGCACTTACTGCTTCTTGATGCTCGAAACCTTCTATAACTCGACTCCTGTATCATTTCTATCTTGCTCGGCATTGTTTATGACTTCACACCTAAATATTGCTCGGCACTTGTATCATACTCAAAACCATTAGTCACTCAGCGCTTAATCTTCACTCGACACTTGAAGGCTACTTGGTATCTTAAGATCACTTGACACTTGATGGTTTTCCTAACTCGGCACAACCTGTGGCTCAACATACATAGTGTACTCGGCTTTAATTTAGAAAGTGGTTAAGTGTGTTGGAACTCAAGTGTCAAAACCATTCTTAGTCTAACACTTTCAAATAATTAGTTGTTTGTCTTTTTCTACTCATATTCTCAGTCATTAAAATTGCATAATCAAAGTGTTAATTTTGCATTCACTTACTTCATCAGTATATAGTTCATAAAGCATTAAATGACAAAATCAAATATCTAAAAGTAAAACATCACACAACATAAGATAACATAATAATATTTAGTGTATCCGATAGTGTCTCGACATATCGAGTCATGAGTAACAAAATAATAATGTATCACTATGCTACGATGGGTCGAGGCAATGCCCTATCCAAGGGTGAGTAATGCCAATACACCCATACAATCTCTTTGAAATTCAAAGCAAACAAAAAATAAAGGAACACATTTAAGAAAACCTATTTCAATCCCTCCCAACATACTCAACATACTCATGAACATACATATGCAATAAAATTGAAACATGAAACATAACATGACCAAAATGAGGTGAAGTATTCCTACCTTCAAAATTGGGTTATGAAAATTGAACAAGTTTGAGATGAGCATTCCCCTCCTTCTCCTTCTCCTTCAATCTTGATTTCCACTCTAAAACTAGAGGTTGGGTGAATACACAAACCCTCTCAAATCTGCCTCTAAATAAGATCCTAAACTCAACCACCTCTAAAAAGTAATAACTCCCCCAGTTGCCTAAAGTTCTAGAGGCTTCTAACTCAACTAGTCCTAAGGCTAACCTCAAGGTGAAGTTAAAGTTATCTCACTCATGATGGAAACAATCAATTTTTGCAATAAAGAAAAAATGGGGTTTTTTAATGACCATAAAAGTCAACAAAAGGGGCTAAGGTGTGGAGAATACTCCCAACCCATACCCATACCCCTTGGGTACTTAGATTTCAAGTTTTTTGGTCTTTAGGATTAATTAGAGATCTAACAAAAGCTAGGAAATTTTAGGACTTTCTAACAACCTTCAAAAAAGTAGATTACTCACTAATCTTGATTAGATTAATTAACCTCGATTACTAACTGATTAGCAAAAAGGTCACTAACCTAGTCCAATTTAGATCTTTAGGTTACTCGGTTAACCCTAACTATCATGCTGGAATGCATATACAATTCACAAGTGTTAAGTGACACTATAAAAACACTGTTACAAAACATTAACATTTATTGATTACAAAATGATACATTCATTCAATGCACAATACAAATAAAATATGAACAATGGGGTTTTCATCCTTCATCAAATTTAACCTTGGTTTCCACAAACGGTACATAGGGTTCAGTTTCATTTCTCTAATAGATTTCTCAACTAAAATATCTTGCACACTCATTACACACATCAGTAGCTCAAGAAAATCACATGCATATATGTATATAATGTATCAGGGAAATCACATAAATTAAAACATCTATCTTTCAAATAATTAGTTGTTTATCTCGTTCTACTCATATTCTCAATCATTAAAATTGCATAATCAAAGTGTTAATTCTACATTCACTTACTTCATTAGTATACATGTTCATAAAAAATTAAATGATGAAATCAAATATCTGAAAGTAAAACATCACACAATATAAGATAACATAATAATGTTAAGTGTATCCAATAGTGTCTCGACATATCGAGTCATGAGTATCAAAATAATAATGTATCACTGTGCTGCAATGGGTCAGGGCGAGGCCTCATAGGTTCTAGCCAACTAAGCAGATAAATATTAATTATTCTAAGTTTTATTCAAGCCAACTTGACAATGCATAAGGTATAAGTATAAGGACAAGTTAAGGATTGAATGTGTGCAAGTGTATGGAAGAATAGAAGATGCCAAGAGCAAGCGAATTAGAAGGATAAATAAAATATCCTTGAGATGTTGTAAAGATACATTCAATTAGGAAGAATCAAGTATTCAAGCCAAAATTGAGATCTGTAATCAGCAATTTAGTTGCATCAAAAATTAGGTCATCTCATTGTTACTCTCTAACCATTGTAGTAGTGATCTAAATCTCTTAATAGAGTTGGCTTAACAACTATCTATAAATCCTCTAACAAGGTGGTGTTTCTAGATTGAAGTGTCTAAAGACCTCTAATAAGGTCACTCCTAATAGAGTGATTAAATTCTCTAATAGGGTCATGCCTAACAGTGTGTTTTGTAACCCTTAACAAGGTTGGCTCCTAATAGGGCTCACTTCGTAAGAGTGAAAATTAGTAACTAGTTGCAATTGGTGGTTTTTCCCAAATTGGGTTTCCATGTTAAATATTGTTGTCACTTGTGTTCATGATATTTATTTCATGTGTATGCAACTAAGTTAATTAAGGTTAATCATAAGAAATATCTTAATATTTTCATGTTAAGTATTTACTGAATTATTGTTGCTATTTCAATGGTTGTCAAGTTACAACTTATCATCAGTATTAACTAAGTGCTCGTGTGATTGTCGAGCAACAACATTTTCAATAGTATTTATGTTTTGTGCTAACATTTAAAGGATCTAGTATTTGTTTTAGTAAAAATTTATTCATCTCTCCCCTCTCAATTACTCCTCTTATATTTCCGATAATTTTTGCATTTTTTTGTATGTTTTAGCATTGTTTTGTATTTTTTTAAGGTTTTGATTGAAATTTATTTATTTATTTAAAAAGCAATTGGTTTCTTATGAGGAAATGTGAATAATCATCCACCAAATCCCCATCCTAATCAACAAAATAAAAATAAAAACCCTCCATAAGATCAAAATGAAAACCTTCCACAAGAAGAGCAAAAACTTTTGCAACCGTCAATTGAAAGACACCCTCCTAACACCCAAGACAATATAATGAATAAAATAGAAAGATGGAAAAATGAATTAGAATCAATCATTGGTAGGTTGAAATCTTTGTTGGAAAACTAATCCCATGAGAGCATAATTGGCATCTTCCCTTGAGTCTATTATTTTAGACAACTAAAAATCCTTTAGAAAATAAAATATTTTTATTTTTTGAAAAAAGTCCCTGATAACATCATCATTTATTTATTAATTAATTAATTAATTTATTTATTTATTTTTATGCCATTAAATCTCTTTATCTTAATTTAAAATATTTAATTAAGGAATCCCTCCCAAAAATGTTTAAATCTTATTTGAACATTATTTCCTTATTTATTAATTATTTAATTAATAAATTGACCAAAAATCCCAAAATAAATTATTATTATTATTTTTTTTTCCCAAAACTTGACCAATTTCTTTAAGACCACTAACCTCTTCCAAAATCTTCTAATCCTTCTTTAATTTTGATTAAAGGCTAATCTCATCATTTCCTACCCCTAATCCCAACTCAAAATATTTAATTAAGATTAAATATTAATCTTCATGTCTATTAAAAATATTTTAATAAATATCTCCTCAACCCAAACCCTTGAAATAAATAAAACTTTATTTATTTCCCAAAAACCTTTTTTATCCTCATCTTAGGAAGTTCTAGACTCTTCTAGAAAGTCTTCATCCTCATCCAAAGCCTAGACTCTTCTAGAAGATGCCAATCCTTATCTTTAATCGTAATCCTAATCCCCTCCTAACTTTGTCACATTCCCTAAATATGGGTTAATACTTGCTAACCCAAGCCAAAGTTAACAAATATCTCCTCCTTCACCCACCCTCATTTATTGCCATCCACTTGCCTATCCCTAAGCTAATCCTAAACCATCCTAATCCATCCTCTAATCATTTGCACAATCCTAAGCAAGCTTAAAACCTTCCTAATCCAATCCAAGTTGAAATTCCTCACCCTCCAACATAAATGAGCCTCAAATATCTCTTACACTCTCCTTCAATGCTCTTACAAAGCACTTATGAAGGATCTTTATGAAGATATTATCCTTGAGCCTCCTTTATTGACTCATCCTTGCCCTTTCCTCCATCCTCTCACCCTATGACATGTGTCATTCCTTGACTGGCTATAAGTAAGCACAATCCATGTGCTTTCCTCTCATTCAATCTGAGCCCTCCATAAGCTTTCTCCTTTCCTTCCATCTTAGCCCTCCATCCCTCAAGCCTCTTGCCTATAAATTGGATCCTTCCCCTTTGCAAAAAAAACACAATATAGAAAGTAAAGCCATAATGCCATTTTGAGAAGCCATTTTTTTACATCAAATCCATTTACCAAAATCTATCTAAAATCTTCCATTGAAGCCCATTTGATAATTTGAGCATACATACAGAATCAAGCCATCTTAGCTATTAGACACACCTCTACCTTAGCTATTAGACACACCTCTACATCAAATTATCATCCTCATTGAGAGAGCCTATCCATGGCTCATATTCTCATTTGAGGACTTCACTTTGTCTCTCATGAAGTTATGTTAAATTAGTATGCGAATGCTTTTTGATTGTTTTAATTTAGTGTTTCTAACATACTAAAGTAGCATATACATTTTAGCACGCCCAGTGGGACCCCGCATGGGTCATCTTCATTAGCTTTTTTAGTCAAGTTTTGTATGTCATTTGCTAATTTTGGCTAATTTTGCTTGTTTTTGTGATTGGTAGGATTGTATAAATTGGTTTTGTAGGTCCACATGAGCATGAAGAAGAGGAACTTATAGTCTATCTCATAGTGTTTGCAGATTTTTCAAGCTTATAGGTGGACGGAGCACTTGGAATTCTTCTTCCTCTTCTTGTCTATATTCTTCTTCTATTCCATCTACTTCTTCTTCTTCTTGAGGGATCTTGGCCTTTTTTTTTAAGGAAGCAAAATCATACACACTTTTTTTTAAGTGCTTAAAATGAACCCCCAAATCATACTTAAATCCATTAAAAACTAAAAATTTGCAAAAAAAAAATCTTTTAACAAGTGAAACTAAACCAATCCAATCATTTGCATCCTTGCAACATCAAGGTTTTAGATGCATTCATGCAAAGTTAGGAACACTTCATTTTTGGAAATTTAAAAAGAACTTCAAGTTTTCATTTCAAAAGGTTCAAAATCAACACTAAGTGCACACTAAAATCTAAATCAAACTCAAAGCATCAATCAAGGATAAAATGAACCTCATTTGCAAATATTTTAAAGTTTTTTTAAAAATCTCATGAAAACTAAGAGTCCTAAATGGTTGCCAAAATTGTCCTAAAATCTTTGTTATTTTTTCCAAACAAATGTCTTGTTGCAAAATCTTGAATGTTTCCTAGGTTTTTCATGCATCAAAACAATCTAGGAATATCATTTTTTTAGGCTTAAAACATGCAAACTAGAATACAAAATCTTGAATGAAAACCAAAGTCCAAAGAATCATTTTAACTTTTGAGTCCAAAACAATCTTGAATGATCTAAGGTTAAAACAAAGCACTTCAAAGTTCTTAAAATAACACACAAAATCTCAATCTTGAATGCTCAATGGAAAAAACTTAAATGTTTAATCACTTGTCTTTGACTGCATGTTGCTAAAATCACTCTTGAGTGCCATGGATTAAAATTAAGTTTTTTTTTTTTTTATGAATGCATGATCAAAACAACAAATCCAATCTTGAATGCCATAGATCAAATAATCATCTTTTGGGGCATAAAAAGAATCCACATTTTAGAAACTTTCTAAGTTATAAAAACAAATAAAGACACTTTGAGTGAATTTGTTGTTGGACTCACCCTCTTTAATCACCCATCATTCTAACCATTGGTTGCAATATCATTGCCATATATGGGGATGGGTCTACCTAAGAAGGTATTAAGTACTCCACAAAAATCAAATTCTACTCACTTGAGTTTTTATTGGTTTTTCTAAGATAGAAAATTTCTTGAATGCACATTAGTCTCGTTAACACTTCATTTGGGCATAAAAATTGAACAAATCTTGATGTGGAAGGCCTTCAAGTGCGCGCTTGAAATCGAGCTGTACACACATCTTTGTTTTGGGCTTAAAACAAACTCACACTCAATCTTGAATGCCTTAAAGAAAATCAATCGATACTTGACGTGGAGGGCCTCCGGGTGCACGAGTTTACTTTTTGTTGACCTTAAATCTTCTTGGTGTATTCATTCTTCGATCACTTCTCTTTTGTTGATGCATTTCAAATTGGAATTGAACCTTTGCATCTTAAATCACATGTGTTTTCAAAAGGTCTAGATCAAAAAATTTAAAGTGTCAGTTGGAAAAGAACTCTGTCTTTTAGCCCAAGATCATCCAAGTCTTCTCTCCCCTTGTCGTATTTCAAGGCCATCTTGGGTGCATAATATTAGGATCCAAAATCTTGTCTTAGCTTTTAGGAGGCCTGATTGGGGATTTCATCACCCCTTGGGATGACCTCAACTCAAGCATTCTAGTGGAGTATAAAGATCGGGAGGTGAATCCAAAGACACCTCTCTTGCGATCAAAATTTTATCACTCAGGCTAAGCCTCAAGGAACTTTATACCCTTGAGAAGTGAAAGAGGAGAACTGGGTTGCCACTCCTCTCAACTATGTGACATTATTTTGGTTTCATCTATGGATTTGGGCCTCACATACCTTGGGTATATCGAGGACTCCCTAGCTAAACCATCTATCAGCCTTGTAGACAACCATCTAGGATGTTAATGTGTTTGAAGTGACTAATCGAAACATTTGTAGAAGATACACACTCCATGGCACAGTTACTATCTTTTGAGAATCAAAACTTCTATTTGGTTGTTCCTATCTATTGCTTGATCTTCTACTTTTTGAATGAATGTTTTCCAAACTCAATCAATCCTAGCTTAGGGAACACTTAGCATAGTCATTGCCTGTTTTAGAAGTTGAACAAAGTTGAAGCAAAACAGCCATTATCTCTCAAAGCTAAACAAATTCAAGAATTTATGTCAGAACAACCCAAACCCAAATAGAAGTTTCACAAAGCCAAACTTAAGCCATCTCAGGTATACCAAGAAATTTCATCCAAGAGAAAGGAAGTAACACCAAGCCCTTGAATTACCAAACTCCACAAAGAAGAAGACAAAGTTGTCGACGAAGCCCTTCAAGACACTTGGTTAGATCGCACTATCAGATTTAGCAAACATCCAAGAGTTAACCTTGCTTATGTCTTACCAACTAGGCATGATTTCTATGATTAGCCCCCTTTGTTTCTCCACATCTTCTTGCATAAGTTTCACTTTAGAGTCATCTTTGTAGGAAAGCCATCCATTCTAGGCTATCCCTTTAAGCATTTTAGCTCATCCATCTCATCTAGTTCTTTTCCTTAGAACCAAACCATCTAGCCAACTATCAAAAAGTTCACATCCAAGCCTTCAAAATTGTTGTCATATTGCTAGAACTTGCTTTCCCTATCATCTTGCAAATCCACTAGTCTCACCAAGGTTATCCCTCTGACAAAGATTTTTGTAGGGTAATCTAGCCTTGTCACTTGTCATCTCTCATCACCTTGAGCTAAAGGTTCGGATCCACAAGTGGTCAATCTCGTGTTTTTCCTAAGGGATCATTAGTCTATCCTTAAGTTGACATAATCACCACCAAGCTTGCACATAGGAAAGAAGAGCTTTCATGCTTTGGCAACATATCTTTGAAGTTAGAATCCCCAACCCAGTCTTCCTTAGGTTTGTCATATAGCTTTGCCTCAGCCTAGGAAATCATTTTCATAGAAAAGCCTCCCCCATTTGCATCCATCAACATTGTTGCACCTCATCCCTAAAAACATTTTCATGCCACTTGTCACTCGCTTAGCCAAGAAGAAGAAGGAAATAATGGAGCCCTATCATTTGGATCAGATAGCATCACTCCCCTTAAGCACTCAACCATCCTTCAGCCTAGAGAATGCTATACCATCACCTACTGACATTGAAGCTTTCATGAACCAACCAAAAAATGCAGTATTAGTGAACGCCATTATAGACAAAAACAAAGAAACAATCATGGCAAACTTTAAAAGGGACAATGTAGGAGCCTTCAATTTTGGAAGACCTCCTCCCTTATTAGATCCTTCTCACCCTCTGTTTGGGCAGCGGCCACCACCCATAGGCTCTTATGATCCAAATCATCCTTTGTATATACCAAAAGAAGAGCCTCAACCCACCTCATATGATCCAATAGACCCAAACATACCAGCCTCCACTCAAGTTGAAATATCCTTTCCACAAGCCAATCCAGCTACCACCACTCCACCATTGGTCCATACCACTCCATCCCAAACCCCCTTTGCTCAAAAAACCTCATCATTCACTCCCTTCACTATTGCTACTGCTGCTCTTCAACCCAGCCTTCCAAATCCACCCATCTTCCAAATTAGTGCTAGCATCTTTGGCCAACCTCAGCAATATACAATTGGGATGCCACCCATGGGGCCAAGTAATCAACCTTTCATCACCCCTAGCTTGTTTACCTTAGCTCAGAGCATAATTCCATCATTTCCACTAGGTCCTTGGAGCTTAGTGCCATCAGCCACAAATCCACAAGCTATTACCCTCACTCCACAAAGCTATCAAACCCTGCAAGCTACTACCAATGTTCTGCCAAGCTCTCAAGTGACCCAAGCTCCTGCCACCACTCTACCAAGCTTTCAAATCTAGCCACCAAGCTATCAAACCCCATCAGTTCCATTTCCAAGATTTCAATTCCCAACACCTCCACCACCAACTAATCCATTACCTCCTATTACTAACTATTTTTCTATGCCACTTCTAGGAGGAAATCCACCACCACCAACCACCAATTACTTGGCCTCTTTTGCCATGCAAATACCCTCCCAAATGGGGGTACAACCCACATAATTTGGTTAAACTCCTCAAATCCAAAGTTAAGTTCCACAAGCTCCTGATCCTTTCCGCAAGCTTCACAACCATCTTATACCTTACCTCCACAAAGCAATACATTTATCCCATAGCTAGCTTATGTTCCTCAATCCCAACCTCAAATCCAATATCAATAGCAAGCCTCGCAACACATGCAGCAATATGTGCCACCTCCACCTTAGCAACCCATCATCCACCATTTAGTTTTCCAAGCCATGTACAATCTCTACCAGCCTATACTTCAAAGACATCCATATTCAATTGCACCATTTAGTGCATATCTCCCTCAAAGTGCTCCTATAGTGGAGGCACCACAACCACCACCCATTAATTCAGAATGGGAAGCCATGAAGACAGCTTTGAAGAACATCTAGGAGGGAAATGACCCAAAAACTTTCAAGTTTGAGAATGTGTGTCCTTACCCATTTCACAGAGCCATTACCATGACACCATTTCCCAAACACTTTGAGATACCCAAGTTTGACAAATTTAGAGGAAAAGGAGACCCTGTCACACATATCAAAGAATTTTACATGCACTACCAAGAAGTGGCATACAATGATGTCTTCCTTTTGTGCCTCTTCCCCAAAAGTTTGGCCAGACCAGGTCTTGAATGGTTTTATAGAATCCCATATGGCACAATCAAAAACTTTGCTAAATTGTCTGAGGCATTTGTAGCCCAATATGCCCATCTTGTTGAGACAGAATTATCAGTGGTTGATCTTGTCCACACCAAGCAAAAAGGTGGAGAAATTCTTGGTGAATATTTGCAAAGATGGGAAACCCTTACCACCCACATATCTTGCACCCTGCCAGAGTGCCATTTGGTGAAAATGTTTATTGATAATGCCCATCCCAACTTAGCTCACCACATGACCATGAACTATTTGCAGACCTACAAAGATATCAAAGAAAAAGGAATGATCCTTGAGCAAGGACTCATTAAAGATGGTGTGGTCAAGATTTACAAGGAAGCCAACCAAAATCAAACACATTCAAATGACAAGTCTAGGTATTGGAAAGAAAACAAGCACATTGTAATAGATGGGGTCACTGACACCAGACATGTGAATATTGTTGGTCCTTCCCAAAATCAGTCCAACCCACCTTATCAACCAAACAATCAACAAGATATCAACAACCATTAGCAGAATCAGCAAAGCTTTCAAAGCCACAATCCAAAGCCCAACTTTCAAGGGTCTAATAATCAAGCTAATGCCATCAATGTAGCTGCAGGACCAAAGCCCAAGTTCCAACCTACACCTCAAAACTATACACCCCTTGGTGAGCCATTAGATGTCATTTTTGAGAAATTAGTCAAGGAAAACCTCATCAAATTTCCTCCTACCCAGCAAATTGACCCAAGCCAATCCAAAGCTACATGGTATAGAGACAATGAGTATTGCAAGTTTCATAGGGTGAAAGGGCACACCACCCTCAGATGCATGAAGCTGAGAGATTATGTGCAGGACCTCATTGATTAGAAAGAAATCACAATTGGAGCACAAACCTCTCCCAATGTAGGCTTGCAGATCTATCAAAATGCTTTTCCTCCTCACAACAACCAAAATCCTAGAAAATCACCCATCCAAACCAACAAAAACAACACCAACAACTACCAGCCAAACCAACAGCATGAAAAGAACAATGACCACACTTCATCCTACATAGACTATGGTAGCTTCATAGGTTGTATATATGAGAAAGAGCCTTCTGTCAATGTTATAAATATCCAAGGCCCAAATAATGAGTGTGCAGTCACCACTTGAAGAGTGTGATTGAACATCACAACCCCATCAGTCCCATCAACACTATCAACCCCAGCAACATCATTAGCTCCATCAAAAAGCCAGTACAATATCTTGGAACACCTTGGAAACATGCCAGCCCAAATCTCCATTTTAGACCTTCTTCGCACTAGTCTTGTGTACAAAGACATCCTTAATAGTGCTCTCATAGAATCCCATGTCCCTTCGGATATCAATGCGACTGATTTTTGTAATCTTGTTGGACACCTTTCATCCTCATGTGCCTTATCATTCAAGCCCACTAAAATACCCATGGTTGAGCCAGATCACACCCTTCCACTTCACATAGTCATTATGGTATCCAATTTTTCCGTAAAAGGAGTAATGATAGATAATCTAAAGAGAACCACAGAGGGAATAGTTTTGCTACCCATCAAGGTTGGGCTGGTCATCTAGGAAACAATTTTCCATGTTGTTGATCTAAACCTACCATTTAACATCCTCCTTGGACACCCATGGATCCATACCATGAAGGCCATTCCATTCACATATCATCAATGCCTCAAATTTCCACATCAAGGCACTAAAGTGACCATCCATGCCGATCTAGAACCCTTTGCTTATTGCAATGCAGTTGAAGCCTCATTTACAAACCATTGCGCTAGCATTGAAATTGGCCAATCCATTGCCAGTTCATCCAACACCTGTAATGACCCAAAAACCATCCTCGCCTCCACCCTATCTACCCTAAAGATCAACAACAAAGGTTGTGGAGAGTATAGCCTGTCTGATGCATTTGCAATTGGTGCATTACCACTTGATCCACACACCCATGGATGACCCACATATCATAGAGCCAAGGAGACTCCACCTCCTTGATACACATAGCTTGGCCCAACAACCTCTGTATCCCCGAGAATCCCTCTTCATGAGGAGCTCACTCTAGATATCAACAATTGGTTACATAAGGATGCACCTCCAAGAAATCAAGCATGTCTTGATCACTTCGGCCAGAAGTATCCCCAAGCACATAAGCTCATCACTAAAAAATGGAACTATCAAGGTGGTGGTCTAGGACCAGAGGAAAGAGGCATGCAGTGTCCCATCAAAGCACACAAATGGGAAAAGAAGTTAGGTCTAGGCTTTGGCATACCCACAACTTGGGGCACCAATATGGATGGTCATGCTTTTTTGAACATCCACCATGACCTTGTAGAAATCAAAGACATTCCAGAGGAAGTTGAAAAGAGAGCCTATGATGATATCCTAGACCAAATCTCCCTGGGAGACTCTATTCTCCAAGAACTATCCATCCATTTCATCGACCTACCACTCACTCACCCTGAACTCATAGATTGGGACCAACCAAGCATCATACACATTGATGAGTTCACATCAGAGGAAGCACTTCTAAGATTCATGGGAGCCGAAACTCCTCACAAGCAAATAAAGCCAAATTCTACTTATATCTATAAGCTAGATCTCAAGGGGTATTTTGGAGGAAATCCCCAACCTAGTTCTGATACACCAAAAATTGGAACTAAGGTGAATCTGAGACTAGCTCAGGTAGTGAAGAGAGCCCCTCAGTGAGAAAATCAAGAGTCACAAGCAGAACATGAGGATTTAGCATTGCCTCCTCAAGATAATCGACCAGAGGTGTCTTCTATTCTAATTGAGGATACTAGAGAAGTCAACATCGGTTCTTTAGAGATCTTTATACTTGTTCACATTGCTACATCCCTATCACAAGACCAAGTTGATCTCCTCTTTGAGGTCTTCAGAGAGAACAATGGTCAATTTGCATGGTCATATTAGGACATGCCAGGACTTGATCCAAAGCTTGTAGTTCATCATCTTGTAGTCGATCCAAAGATCAGGCCCCTCAGAAAAAAGCTTAGAAAAATGCACCCCAAGGTGGCATTACTAGTCAAAGATGAATTAGAAAGAATGTTAGCTACTAAGGTTATTTGACCTATCAACTACTTAGAGTGGATCTCCAACATGGTCCCCATCACTAAGCCTTTTGGTGACATTAGAATCTACACTGATTTCAAAGATCTTAACAAAGCTTGTCCAAAAGATGATTTTCCCTTACCCAACATAGATATGATTGTAGACCTTATAGCTGGACATGAAATTTTTTCCCTCATGGATGGATTTTTTGGGTATAATCAAATCAAGATTGTAGAAGAGGATCAACATAAGATAACATTCACTACCCCTTGTGGAAACTTTTGCTACAACATGATGCCTTTTGGCCTAAAGAATGCTAGGGCTACCTATCAAAGAGCTATGATAGCCATTTTCCATGATCTTATCCATAGCATTTTGGAGGATTATGTGGATGATATCTTGGTTAAATCTCACACCTTCATGGATCATCTTGCTGACCTGGAGAAAGTCTTTGATAGGTTAGCCAAATATCATCTCATGTTGAATCCCAAGAAATGTGTCTTTGGGGTCACATCTGGCAAGCTTCTAGGCTTTATAGTTTCTAAATGAGGTATAGAGATCGACCCCAAGAAGGTCAAGACTATCTTAGACATGCCTCCTCCCCAGACACTTTGACAGCTTCATACTCTTTAGGGAAAGCTTCAATCCATCCAGTGCTTGATCTCCCAACTTGCAGATAAGTGTACACCATTTCCACATCTACTAAAGAAAGATGAGAACTTCAAGTGGGATTCTTTATGTCAAAGTAGCTTCGATAAGCTCAAGCAATATCTCACCAATCCCCCTATCTTGGTTCCACCAGTTCCTGGTCATCCCTTCATCTTGTACATATCAACAATGCCTATTACTCTAGGGGCACTTCTAGCATAGAAAAATGACTATGGAAGAGAAAGAGCCATCTACTATATCAGTAGAACCCTAGTTGGTTATGAACTCAATTACACTCCTATGGAAAAAGCTTGTTTGGCAATTGTTTTCTCAACTCAAAAGCTTCACCACTACATGCTAAGTCATACCTTCTAGCTAGTATCTAAAATTGATCCTCTCAAGTATATTCTCTCTAGAACATCACTTATAGGCCATTTGGCCAAATGGGTTATGCTCCTTAGCGAATTTGACATCCAGTATGTGGATAGAAAGGCAATCAAAGGGAAAGCTATAGCAGATCACCTAGCTGATGCACCTCTAGTAGATACATATCATTTGATCACAGAATTTCTAGATGAATTTATCTGTCTAATTGAAGAACAACCCCCATGGAAACTTTATTTTGGTGGCTCATACACATCTCATGGATCAGGGGTAGGAATATTGTTGGTCACACCTCAAGGAGATTACATTCCAAAATCTTTTAAGCTACAATTCCCTATCACCAACAATATAGCTGAATATGAGGCTCTCATAGCAGGATTAAAGATAGCCACAGAATGGAACATCACTGAGTTACAAATCTTTGGTGATTCTCAGCTCATCATCAAGCAAGTCCTAAATGAATATCAAACCAAAGATGAAAAGCTATTACCCTACAAAGATCTTGTTGATTAGCTGACTCAGCATTTTATAAAGCTTTAGTTTACACAAGTGCCTCGAATGCAGAACAAGGCAGCGGACGCTATGGCTACTATCGGCTCACTCTTGGAAATTCCCCAAGAGGCTACGCAGTATGAGTTTTTAGTCGAGCATCTCCTCACACCTGCCTATGTGAATGAGGATTCAAATCATGTTTGCATCTTGGTTGGTCCCCAATCCCCTTGGTACCATGAAATCTATGCTTACCTTAAAGATGGTATCATATCCCCTCACCTCACACGAACCTAATGCCAAAACCTCATCTAAAAATCATCCCACTATGTCATCATAGCCAATATCCTATATTGCTAGGGTTATCACGACACTCTCTCTAGGTGTTTAGACCAAAATGCGGTCGCGATGGCATTAAAAGAAGTACACTCTAGACTTTGTGGTGCCCACACAAGTGGTATTTTCCTAGTGTAGAAAATCCTTAGAGAAGGCTACTATTGGCCTACCATCGAAGAAGACTCCTATGAATTTGTCATAAAATGTCTCCCATGTCAGCAGCATGCCAATCTTGTGCATGCTCTAGCACAAGATCTACAGTCTATTGCACCACCTTGGCCCTTTTCATGTTGGGGCCTTGATCTAGTTGGAACTATCACACCTCTCTCATCTAATGGACATAAATGGATAATAATAGCTACAGACTATTTCACTAAATGGATGGAAGCAGTCCCCCTAGTCTCAACTACAGGAGTTCAGGTCTCCAAGTTCATCTTGTACCACATTGTTTGCTGCTTCGACATCCCATCCACCATCTTTACCGACCACGAAAGTAACTTTGAAAATCTCAACATGGAAGAACTATGCACTTCCCTCCACATCTATCACCACTTTTCTAGCCCATATTTCCGACAAGGTAATGGCCAGGCAGAGGCAACTAACAAAACCCTCCTCAAAATCCTAAAGAAAGTTGTCAATGATTTCGGCCACGATTGGCACCTACAAATAAATCCAGCCCTATGGGCTTATCGAACCTCCTACTGTACATCCACAGTACAACTCCATACTCCCTAGTCTATGGTGTCAAAGTAGTACTACCCATAGAGGTTGAACTTCCCTCCTTGTGCATATCTTTGTGAGGGAAAATATCAAATGAAGAATACAGAGTAGCTTGGCTCACCCAGCTAGATCTCCTAGATGAGAAGTGACAACATGCCTATGAGCACCTCACAGTCTATCAATATCATCTCAAATGGAAGTTCAATAAGAAGGTGCTTCCTTAACACTTTCAGTCAGGTGACATGGTCCTCAAAGAAAATATGAAAGTCCAAACAAATCGAGAAAAGAAAGGGAAGTTTGAACCTACATGGCTTGGTCCTTATGTTGTCACTACCTCCTTTGGCTCTAGAGCCTATCAACTATCTACACCAAAAGGAGAACTCTTGAATGATCCTACTAACATAATTCATCTCAAGAAGTTCTATGCTTGAAGATCCTTGGTATACCTAGCTTTTAAAAATTACAAAAAAAATAGTAAAGAGAAATAAGCGTCCAATGGCGAAAACTTGGCAATTTAAGTGCCTTAGATAGGTACCTTGGTGAAAATTTGGTAATTCAAGTGCCTTGTGTACTAATACTAATCAATTATCTATCACTATCCTATCCATCATCCATCCACTCACCATCCCATAAAACACTTGTGTGTTCCCTTGGTGTTCTAACCAAATATCCAACATCTAATGAAGCTTGTAAATACCTCTTGTACAGCTTGTAAATCTTGTACCTCAGCTTGCAAATCTTGTACCAAAGCTTGTATCATACCTTGTAAATCTTGTATCATAGCTTGTATATCCAAATCTTGTCCAAAACTTGTACCATATTCTAGCTTATAAATAATCTTGTATCGTAGTATTGTATCCTATCACATGCACAAAAAAAATCCTATTTTCCTTAAGCTTTTCACAAAACCATCAAATTATCCAACTATCCATCCAACACACTCTAAAACATTTCCATCTCACAAAACCCAAACATGAACAACCTTGTACATTTGTAACATATCTTGGTCTGTCAGCTTGTACATCCTCTTTAGCTTAGTACCATTGTATCTATCTAGCTTTCGTATTAGTTCATCCTTGATCAACATCTTCCACACATCACACAACCCTTGGTTAGCTATTGCAATGCATCTTTTAGCTAGATCTCTTGTTACCAAAGTGTTATCCTTCTTAGTTCAGCTTGCCAAACGAATCACTCATCTAGATCCATCAGATTAGGTGCTCTCCGATAGATCCTTGTAGGATATAGCTTTCCTCATGTTTGATCTTGGTCCGTTAGTATCTCATCCTACCCATCTCATTGGCAAACAGTTCTCTTTTGGATTTTCGCTTTCTTTTGATTTGGAATCTTCCCTGTGGGTCTTGAAGTATCTTTTTCAAGCAATCTTTTTGTTCCCTCCTCAAGGTTGCCATGATCTGCCATATCATGGTATACTGCAAATGGGGCAATCTGAGCGTAAAGTTTTGATTAGGTCTTTTATTTGTTTTTCTTTTCTGCTTTTGGGTTACCCAGTGTCAGTTCCATGTTGCTTCCTCTAGGATTCATGTGTGCTACTGGGGAAATTCTTGCGTGTTTGTTTTGAGTCAAGTCCGTCAGTCCTTTGGATGGTTGGTGAAAAGGCCTTGATGTTCTTTGTAACCTTGGCAATTAACCAATAGTCCTATAGCAAATCTAGTGCTCAACTACATGGTGGTACTTCTCTTTGAAGTATCCCTCTGCTCAAAAAGCTTCAATGAAATCCCTTCATCTCCATTATTTCCCATCCATATCCAGCATTTGTCTCTCCTACCCCAGCTTATGCATTAGCATCTCTTTGAATCAATCATCATTCTTAGCTTTAGGGATCCACAATCCTAGTCTTAGTATCCACCAATCAAATCAATCCACCAAGCCTCATCTTTCAAGATCCACAATCCTAGTCCTAGGGATCTCCAAAACCCATCTCTCGCCAATCTAGCTCTTTGAAATTCTATTGCATCAGCTTTATCATCCCATCATCCATCTCCCTATCCTAGATTCTTTTTTATAGCACTTTGCTCCTTCATCCTCCCCCCAATCCTAAAAGTCTTAAGCTTATTTACTCTTGTGCCTCTGATTTTCCCCTTTATCATTCTCCCATAGTGAGAGTTTGAGCTAACTAAACCTCTTCTCTTAAGCCACTCTTCGTCCTCCCACCTGCCAAGATTCTTGTACTTTTCAATAAGTCTTCGAGCCTCACTTTCTCTCCCCGCCACCTTCTTGAGGGGGCATCTCGCAGTCCATTCTCTCCTCTTCTGCTCTAGCCTTGGGCATCTTATTTTCTTATCTTTGATGCCATGCCACTTTTGGCATCACATCAAAGAGGGGCAAAATGTAGACACCTAAAAATCCTTCAGAAAATAAAATATTTTTATTTTTTGAAAAAAAATCTGATGACATCATCATTTATTAATTAATTATTTATTTAATTAATTAATTTATTTTTGTGCCATTAAATCTCTTTATCTTAATTAAAAATATTTAATTAAGAAATCCCTCCCAAAAATGTTTAAATCTTATTTAAACATTAATTCCTTATTTATTAATTATTTAATTAATAAATTGACCAAAAATCCTAAAATAAATAATTTATTTATTTTTTGCCCAAAACTTGGCCAATTTTCTTAAGACCACTAACCTCTTCCAAAATCTTCTAATCCTTCTTTAATTTCAACTAAAGGCTAATCCCATAATTTTCTACCCCTAATCCCAACTCAAAATATTTAATTAAGATTAAATATTAATCCTCATATTTATTAAAAATATTTTAATAAATATCTCCTCAACCCAAACCCTTGAAATAAATAAAACTTTATTTATTTCCTAAAAACCTTTTTTATCCTCATACTAGGAAGTTCTAGACTCTTCTAGAAAGTCTTCATCCTCATCCAAAGCCTAGACTCTTCTAGAAGATGTCAATCCTTATCTTTAATCCTAATCCTAATCCCCTCCTAACCTTGTCACATTTCCTAAACATGGGTTAAGACTTGCTAACCCAAGCCAAAGTTAACAAATATCTCCTCCTTCACCCACCCTCATTTATTGCCATCCACTTGCCTATCCCTAAGCTAATCTTAAACCATCCTAATCCATCCTCTAATCATTTGCACAATCCTAAGCAAGCTTAAAACCTTCCTAATCCAACCCAAGTCAAAATTCCTCACCCTCCAACATAAAATGACCCTCAAATATCTCTTACACTCTCCTTCAATGCTCTTACAAAGCACTTATGAAGGATCTTTATGAAGATATTATCCCTTGAGCCTCCTTTGTTGACTCATCCTTGGCCTTTCCTCCATCCTCTCACCTTGTGACATGTGTCACTCCCTGATTGGCTTTAAGAAAGCACAATCCATGTGCTCTCCTCTCATTCAATCTGAGCCCTCCATAAGCTTTCTCCTTTCCTTCCATCTTAGCCCAGCCACTTGCCTATAAATTGGATCCTTCCCCTTTGCAAAAACAACACAATCTAGAAAGTAAAGCCATAATGCCATTTTGAGAAGCCATTTTTTACATCAAATCCATTCACCAAAATCTATCAAAAATCCTCCATTGAAGCCCATTTGAGCATTTGAGCATACATACATAATCAAGCCATCTTAGCTATTAGACACACCTCTACATCAAGTGATCATCCTCATTGAGAGAGCCTATCCATGGCTTATATTCTCATTTGAGGACTTCACGTTGTCTCTCATGAAGTTATGTTAAATTAGTATGCAAATGCTTTTTGATTGTTTTAATTTAGTGTTTCTAACATACTAAAGTAGCATATACAATTATGACCATGTAGCTTCTATTATTAGTCGCCTGGATATTTAGTGTGTTAAGAGAGAAGAACAAAGAAGATTTAGGCAAACAAATTATCCTATAAATATGTAAGAAAAAACGACATAACAAACGGTAGCATATGTGCATTATTTAAAAATCCAAGAGAACAATACATTGTTAAACATACAACTAAAAGGTTCCCCATCCAATGGTACATACATGATCATATTAGAAATAACTTTTGGTATATATGGTGGATGGTCTTTGATGCCCCTCTCCATAATAATTATGATGTTATAATGTATTTCTTAAAGAAATTGTATTGTGAATTTGTCCTCAGGTAGATCCCCAGTTGTTTTGACATGTTAGATTCTCAAGGTAGAGGTGAGGGGTTGTCATTTGAGAGGTTGTGGGGGCACATTGTGACCCTAATGCAATTAAGGTGCTTATTGTCAAGCAACATGGTGATCATGTCATTATTCCTTTAGTTGTGAAGGAACATATAGAGACCTGTACTCTAGGGACTATTAATGCTTTGACATAGATCCTCATTCATTGTGTCAGTCCATTAGTTGAGGAGGAGCATTCTTTGCATCATGGTCACATGTACAGGTCATGTGGATCCTTATGCACATTTGGAAGTCATGTTGGAGACACTATGGATGATGGGCTAGTCATTGATGAGTTCCTAAGTGACACATTTGACATTGACACACAGGTAATTTATAATTAAAATAAACTATTTTGATCACATTTTGTATATATAATGAATGAATAATTAATTAGCATGTCTTGACATTGTTCAAAATTCAAGGTAAGAGTGTTGATGGCCCTAGTATAGATTCCTTGACCCCATTTTATGCCCATCGATGAGTTAGATATATTTATTAAGTAATTGTTGTGGTGTCCACAACACATGCCCCATTCCTTACTAGGAATGGGGACCCCCTATTTTTTTTGACTCCCAGACTCATAGTTCAGGATTCGAGAGAAGAAATCTTTGTTAGGAATTTTAGAGTCAAAAAAAAATAAATTAAAAAATTTGTGTTGCACGCATGCCTCTCATGGAGAGCACACCGCACACATCTCCATGGAAGGTGCACCATGCACGCCTCTCGTGGAGGTGCCACACATGCCTCTCATGGAGGCATCACATAGCATGCCCTCCATGGAGGATGCCCGCGTGTGCCTCTCATGGAGGCGCGTGCATGCGTCCTCCATGGAGGCACTATGTGCACCTCCACGAGTGCCTCTCGTGGAGGTGCGCACATGCACGTCCTCCATGGAGGCACTGCGTGCACCCCTCATGGTGGTGCATGTGCACATGTTCTCCATGGAGGCATCATGCATGCCTCTCATGGAGGTTCCGTACGTGCCTCTCATGGAGGCTCTGTGCGCGCACCCTCAATGAAGGCGCGTTGCGCATGCATCCTGGTGCGCGTGTCCAGATAAATGAAATAAAAGGGGTTTAAAATATATCATTTATTTTAATATATGTGATGAATCTTTTGAGATAGGTTTCAAACCTCCTCGATATAAGGTAAAGACTTAGCCAAATTTTAGGGCTTCAGGATTTCAGACTTAGCTAGATTTCAGGATTCACCTCCAATTTTGTTTGAGTAGCTAGTGTGTCTTTACTATGCATTGTTAACTCTACGGACTAATGTTTGCTTCTTTTGTAGGTAAAAATGGCATCCTCAACTTGTCGAGGTCATAACTTTTACTCAGAGCTCAAAATTTAGAACCATTTACACTATTGGAAAGAAAAATTGAAGATCTAATTTTAGTCCCTAAAATAGTGAGCCTTCGGCTGCCCAATTTTAGGGACCAATGAAACTTTCAACTTGAAATTTTGAGCAAAAGACCTCCAAAAAAGCCATTTAAAAATGCCTAGAAAAATTTGTGAAAAAATATGAAAAAGTTCCGAACATTTGATCACCTAGATCACTTGGTTTCTTGCCGAGAAGGATAGGGCAGTTGGAGAGAAGACAAAGGTCAAAGATGTAGAGGTTGGACACATGAAGTGGAGCAGGTTCCTCATCTTATGCTAGATTCAACACAAGTGCCTTAGGATTTTAGATTGAAGAAGCAGGAGTGCAAGTTTATGAAAGTGATTGGCTATAAAGAGGGTGTAAATCATCAGAAAAGGGCAAAGAATGTATACAAAAAATGATCTAAAACCCCATTTGAGAAAAAATCAAAAACAGTTTTCAAAATTGAGAACTTTGATTTTTTGGTGAATTGAACTTTCGAGGTCCGTAGGTACACAGGTCTGTAGCTCTACACCTACACAAGTCTACAGCTCTGCAACTCCGTAGGTCCATAGCTCCACATTTTCATGTAGCTCCACAATTCAGAGGTGTACCGACAGTTGACTTCTAGTTCCAAAAATAGCACTTTCCATGCATCGGGAGTGCATTTTGATGACAAGTTTAACTCTGACACACGCCCAGTGAAGGGGCAGCTTCTATTTTTGGTGTCTCCATGCACTTCTACTTTGACTGATGGCTTCCTCCTACTTTCTCTCTCATGCTTTCATTGTTTTTGACATGTAAAGGGCTCATGCATCCAATTAATGAATAAAATATGGATGGAGTCCCTCTAAGCACTAGTTAGATTGTTAGTTTGTATGTATTTAGTTTGTTTAAATATTTTAAAATCATTTTATTGCATCAAGATATCTCTAGCTCTCAACACAAATTGAGGAGAGGATTTCTTATAAATACCCCATTGTAAAATGTAAAAAGGGTGGCCTCCACTATTATGCAATAAAATTATGCTTTTGGTGCTAGCATTCAAAGTGTAGTTATTCTTGCCTGAATGTGTCATTGTTTATTGAGATTGTGTCATGAGATTGTGATTGAGCCAAAGGTTTATTATGTTGTTTTTGGTTGTGCGATCTTTTAGTTCTGGTGTTTGCTATAGATATATGAATTCCACTGATATAATGAGCTTGAGAAGAGATCACCCGATTGTGTCTACATAGCTATTTGTCTCGCATGAACACACTTTTCATGGCCTTACAATTTGATGAAGAGTGGAACATCATTCAATTTGTTAAAGATTCTCACTGACGATTGCATCAATGGATTCTAGGAAGCACTACTCCTATTTTCATTGGTTTCCTATTGATTTCTTCGAAGGTTTAACTCATAGCGTGTTGTGTTCTGTAGCTTATATCCGTTTAGGAATTTCAATTTCAAGTTATTTTCTTTTAGTTTCATTATTTTCTTTTCTAACCCCCTGTTAGAATAGGACCTCATAGTAGCTGCATTGTTAGAATTGCATTCATTGAAAAAATGGAAAATACAAAAATATTGTTCTTATGGTGTGATATTTTGAGATAGCGAATAGATTTTACTTAATACCAAGATAAAAGAGTTTTTAGAACTAGCAAAGGCCTCCTCATGAACACTCACATTTATCTTCTATTGAGAAAATTTTGGTACATCGCAAGACAAACACTGAACCTTGGATGGATCCTTAAAAAGATTTTCTTTTCAAGAGAGGAATTACACTATGGATTCCTTCCGTTGACCTTGTGCAAAATGAATGCCCAATAGTAATCATATTAAGGATTGACAAAAATAAATTATCCATCTGCATTAGTTCTCTATTGGATTATCGATATTCACAAGGGACTCTAAGCCTAGGTATCATACGAGCTTCATAGAGGTGCATTTGTTTCATGTTAATTTAATTCATTTGATTATATTATGTTCTATAAAAAATATGTAAATTGTATTATATGATTTGTGGTTGTTGTCATTCAAGACTCCTCCTCATCTTCACCAGTCCATTGATCATGGAGTTGTTTCCATGATGGCTAGTTTAGAGCTATTGACCAAGTTATGAAAGAGTTTTCATAGTTTTTTTGTTATAATATTGAAAATTTAAATGGTATTTATAAGTATGATTGAGTGATTATATTGATTGAATTTTTGTGGGGCCTTGTTACTCCCAATCATCCAAGAGCCTTTGAGGTGGATGTATAGAGTGACTATTTGATGGCAGTAAGAAAATAATTAATTTTGTGTCTACATATATTTTATTTCAATGTATAATAATTATTGATTCATATATACTTTTTTTGTATTAGCTCCAGTTAGAGAGGAGCCTAAATGAGAGGACAAGCAAGTGTGTGAGGAAGACCTCATCATCCCCATCATCTACCTCTATGCAATGAACAAAGACCTCTAGGGATTTATTTCCTTCCCCTTGTGGGAAGGAGAAAATATAGGGATGGACACACATGTATAGGAATTAGTGGACATATATCTTGAATTTTATGTTAGTGGACATACATTTGATGTATATATGACATTTTATATTAGATATATGACATATATTTGATGCATGACATTATTAGACTTACAACTTTGATTCATTAGTTTGTTCATGTATGACATTATTGGCTATCATAATATATTTCTTGTTTTCCTTGTTTACATTTTAATTATTTCATGTATTTCATTTTAATATAATTTGAATCCAAAATAAGGGTAGGAATCATTATAATAAGCTTTGATAGTATATTTTGACATGTGAACAATGCTATGATATTAATTTGCATTTAAATTCTACAAGTTATGAGTACTTTTGATTATGAGTAACTTATTTTGAGTTTTTGTTAGGATGAGAACAATGAAACCTGAATTCTTATTATTCTTATACAATTTACATTGAATTTTGACTCTTGAGTTGGCTACATTATGTAAATTTCTAGTCTTGGACCCTATTGTCACCATGAACATTTCAAGAGTTTATATATGCTTTATCTTCAGAACATGAGAAGACTTGAAATAAAGTTTTTAATTTATTCATGGAATTTGATATCAATATTGCTTGCTTATCCATCTCTTAGAGAGCTTCATTCATGGAAACAAATTATATATTCTCTTCTTATAATTCATATTGCTATAGTTGTTGCATTTTTCCTTGGGTATCATTTGTCTAACATAATCCTAGTGTAGGTCACCTAACAAGCCTTATTTTGGCTTTGTTTGTATTGTTATTTCTTTGAGGCTTCTTTTGACTCTATCCATGTCAAGGAGATGTGTTGGTGTGCTTAGATCAAGTTGGTTTGACTAAGCCTTGTTTAGGTATGTGCAAGCTAATAAACACTTTGGGGGACACTAGATGGTCAAAGTGGGTCAAAGTTCATACAATGATGTTATGAAGGACCCTTCAAACCTTGCTGCTCATGAGGAGGGTAAACTAAAAAATTGGGCAGAAAATTAGATGGTTCCACTATTCTTTGACTAGGAAAGGGAGTATTTATAGAAGGAAAAGGAATTAGATGACCCATGAGAGGGAAACTTAGTGGAGAGATTTCTGGAATATAATTCATGATGTCTAGAACATAATTTATCTATAGTTGGAATGGAGCTAGAACATTATTGTATGATATTAGTGAAGTTACATTCATTGCTGGAGGGGACATTGGGAAAGTGGATGGGCATGGAGGGAGAGTCATGTATTGTACTATAGGAGGAATAAATTCTTGCACCCATGGATTTAAATTGGCAATCATGGCGTTCTACAATTTTTGTGCCTCTAATATTCCTCAAAATATATCTTTGTAAGGGTAATGATAGAATGAGAAATTTGATTTGTGAAGTCATGGCAGGAACAAATTTTTCTAAGTGGCCTTTTGGTAGTGGTTTGCTTATTTTGATGTCAAGTCCTCAATAAACTAATGATGCACAAAAAATGTATGTTGAATGCACAACTTCTTACATGGAGAAATAATCACAATGTTGGGCTTCTTATCTATTGTAATTTAAAAAGGAAATGGAAATGCAACACTATCTGTGAAACACTTGAGCAGAAGCAGTATCAATTAGACAAATTAGAAGAATGTTAAACACAATCTTTGTGAGAGGGGTCAAAGACGAAACTACATTAAACATTGAATTTTTACATTGGATTAAGTTAGTTCATGTTTGTACAATACTTTTTGCTTCATTAAACTTTTCTTTTAGTGTTCAACTTCTTGTATCTTTTTCATTCTTCCAAGTATAAACACACAATATTTAGTGACTCTAAGGGTCAATTCCATTCGGTGTGCTCAAGAATGTTTGAGTGGTCAACAAGATAGGACAATCTTGGGACTAGGGTTTACCCAACCACTTAGAGCTAATTGAGTAGACTATTTGATCCCATGATGAACGGTTAGAGAGATTCACTAGTTGGAAAATTTGTACTAGCCAACACTACAAGTTTTAGCATCACCCAAGATGGGGCCACAAAATCAAAGTGGAATCCAATCTCCAAAAAGTGAGAGAGCTTATTATAGGTGTTGACAACATGATCTTGTAACACCTATAATTGCATCCATATGTCACATGAGCTCCAAGATATATCCCCTGTCAAAAATCATTTTCCTATGGCATTTCATGACTCTCAAGCTCAAACATGCCCAAGAATGTTCAAGTGGTCAAAAAGATGGAACAAGCATGGGACTAGGGTTTACCTAGCCACTCAAAGATAATAGAGTAGACAATTTGATCCCAAGATGAATGGATAGAGAGATCCACTTGTTAGTGACTTTATACTGGCCAACACTACAAATTTCAACATCACTAAGATGGGGTTGAAAAATCAAAATGGAATCCAATCTCTAAAAAGAGAAGGGTTATTTTAGGTGTCAAAAACACAATCCTTTAGCACCTCAAATTGCACCCATACCTCACACAAGCTCCAAGATATGCCCCATTAAAGATCATTTCCCTCTGACATTTAGTTACTCTTAGGTTAATCCTACTTAGTATGTGCAAGAACACTTGAGGGATCAACAAAATAGGATGAGTTTGGGACTAGGATTTATTTGGCCACTTAGAACTAATAGAATAGATAGTTCTATCCACCAATGAATAGTTAGAGAGATTCACTAGTTGGCTACTTTGTATTGGCCAATAATACAAGTTTCAACATCACCTAAGATGGGGCTGCAAAATCAAAATAGAATCCAATCTCCAAAAATAGAGTGAGATTATTATAGGTGTCAATAATATGATCCTATAGCACCTATAATTGTATCCATACCTCACACAAGCTCCAAGGTATGCCTCATCAAAGATAATTTCCCTATGGCATTTAGTGACTCTTAGTGTCAATTATGTTCAACATACTTGAGAACGTTCAAGAAGTCAACAAGATGGGATGAGATTTTGACTAGAGTTTACTTGGCCACTCTGAGCTAATAGAATAGGCATTTTGATCCCATGATGAATAGTTAGAGAGATTCACTAGTTGGAAACTTTGCACTGGCCAACACTATAAGTTTTAGCATCACCCAAGATGGTGCCGCAAAATCAAAACAAAATCTAATCTCAAAAGAGAGAGAGAGAGAGAGGTTATTATAGGTGTTGAAAACTTAATCTTGTATCACTTAGATTTTTATCCATACCTCACATGAGCTCTAAGATATGTTTCATCAAAGATTGCTTCCCTATGGCATTTTGATGCAGAGAGCACAACTAAGAAGCCTCAAATGGGCTTCTCACTTTTGAAATAAATCAACTCATTATCAAATATTCAACCTTATCACAAGGTTTCAACATACTCAAATCATCTAGTGGATCAAATAAATTCACTCTCCAACTTCACCAAGAATCCAAGGACAAAGAACCAAACTTGCCTACTTTATGGGTTTTGCACCAATCTTCCACAACTACGTCAATACTAGGAAAACAACCTAGAAGTTTTTCCCAAGGGTTATAATATGTTAAATGATCTTAGGGAACCTATTTACCATAGACTACACCACTATTTTGAATCATACACTTGCACAAAGCATCAAACCCTAATATGACCTAGTAGCCTTATGAGTTCCTTTTAGTCCTCCTAAAATGAATTTTTAGATCTAACTTCACAAAGTTTCAAAAAAGACCCAAAAAAATTAGGTTTTTGAATACCCTTTTCAAATTTACTTCAAACCCCAAAGCACCAAATTCTAGCCCCACTCCAGCATTCCCTTTCCTTCACAAAGCAACAAGACCTAAGTGATCAAGTTAGGCTTGGTTTACAAAGAAATTAATAGGAAATGGGGTAATGTAAATGAAATAAATACTCAAGAATAACTAAAAAGACTAAAATAACATATTTACAAATTTTTATCCCTTCACCAATTCCCAAATTCCTGCCATTTACAAATCAGCACACTACAAGAGGTCAAATCCTTGATGGTATTTGACATAGGGCTTGATTGGAAAAATCACAAAACACATCCTCCAATTTTGGAACCTTGGAAAATTTAAGAAGACCCTGCTAACTACCATTTCCCAAGTGACCGTGAAATTCCAACCAAGGAAATTGCAGTTAGAGGCCCATCTTTGTTGTATGCATCAAAATGTTGTCCTAAAAACTTACTTTCACTAAAAATGCAATAACTTGAGAAATAAAACACTTGGAATGATGAGAATAGAAGAAAATGAAAGATAATTAAAATCTCTATCTCAAACATCCATCAAATCTAGTTTGACAATTTGTATAATTCATAGAGAGTGCAAACAACAATAAAAATGACTCCAAAACTGAATTTCCTTCTTTGCAACTTCTTCCAATCCATACATTAATGCCCTCTAGACCTCAAAAATGAGGTGTATATATATATATATATATATATATATATATATATATATCCTATCTGTATTTTAATGGTTACAACCAATATTTTAATAGTTATAACCCTTTTCCAACTAAGTTGTGATTTTGAGCAACTTTTACAACTTTTCAATTATGCAACTTGCACAAAAAGTGCAATTTTTACATTTTTTACTTGATTCCACTTCTAGGACTTTGAAAAGGTTCCAACATACCTAAAATAAACTAGAAACACCTAATCCTAGGCTTTCTTTATGAAAAAAAATTTAAAAGCCAAATTTTTGTAATGAGCAACTTTTGCTTATAAATTGCATAAAGTGCCTTAAGCATACAAATGGTGTCTTTCTTTGACAACCATGGACTTTTCATCCAAGTTTTTTTTATTCTAGCCTAAGTAGGTGAAAAAAAAAAAAAACAAGTGCCTTTGTGCTCTGCACCATACTCCTAGGTGAAAAGAAACTCAAGTCTCTTGAGTTGGAATGTCTTCAAGTCTGCTCCCAAGCTTGATGATGTATTTCTCTAAAAGCCAACTTGCATCCTCTATTGACTTATTTTCCCACTTGACCAAGTATTCATAATATCATTTCCTCCTTTTCTTTTGGGTTTTCCTTTTGCTGAAAATGGCTTCAATGGTAGGTTTAGGCACTTGTGGTAGTTCTTGTAGTAAATCTAATTCTTCTTACTGGTGCACTACCTCAACTTCCTCATTATCCTTTAGACCCCTGAATGCATAGATATCTACCACATTAAAGATAAGAGAGATCCTTAAATTAGTAGGAAAGTCAATGTGATATACATTGTTGCCAATTTCTTCAAAATTTTGAACGGTCCTCTCTTCATCATTAACTTAGTATACTTCTCCATTCACATTCTCTCCTTCCTTAGATGAGTCATTACTAGATCCCCTACCTAAAAATGTAAATCCCTTCTCTTCTTATTAGCATGTG
Organism: Cupressus sempervirens; assembly: GCA_028749045.1. Lineage (NCBI taxonomy): Eukaryota > Viridiplantae > Streptophyta > Pinopsida > Cupressales > Cupressaceae > Cupressus > Cupressus sempervirens. The sequence goes on from CM053787.1 coordinate 450,523,301, forward strand.
ACTTTTAATTTCTTTCTGAAAGGTCCAACTTATCCTTAACTTTCTGATGGATGTCCTTCATAACCTCTGCAAATTCTTTAGCTTGTGCACTCCTATTGTGACTATCTACCAAGTCTCTCAACTCCAAGACTCCTCTTGGATGGCCTCCATATACGATCAAAAATGGAGTTAGGCCTATACTTCTATTCACTAAATCATTATATAAGAATTCATGCTATGGAAGAACAACATCCCAAGAAACTCCATGTTCTTTGGTTAGACATCTCAGTAGGTTGCCCAATGACCTATTAATAACTTCAGTTTGGCCATTTGATTAGGGATGGTATGCTAAAGAAAATGACAGTTGTGTGCCTAGCCTCTTCCATAATGTTCTCCAAAAATTTCCAAGAAATTTAGAATCCCTATCTAACACAATTTTCAATGGTAATCCATGGAGTCTAACAACTTCCTTAAAGAAATACCAGCTATGTGAGAAGCATCATGGGTTTGTTTACAAGGTGGAAAGTGAGCCATATTAGAGAACCTGTCGAAAACAAAAAATATGCTATCAAATCCACTTTTAGTCCTAGGTAACCCCATAAAAAAGTCCATGCTGATAAATTCCCATGGCTTAGTGGGTGTAGGTAAAGGAGCATATAGTCTAGCATTTGATGATCTCCCTTTGGCCTTTTGAAAAATAATGCAACATTCTACAAACTTCCTAATATTTGCCTACATCTTTGGCTAATAGAAAAATCTTCTAACTTGCTCTAAAGTCTTATCAATGCCAAAGTGTCTTGCAACAATCCCATAATGTTTTTCTTTGACAATTTTCTCCATAATTGATCCTTTACATACACAAAGTTGATTACCTTTAAATAATAATCCATTTTGTAATAGAAACTTAGAAAAATTACTATGATACCTATCATTTATTGTTTGATAAACGTCATATGCCTCCTTGAAGTCTTCATCTACTGCATACATGTTCTTCATGGCTTCAATACCAATACTACTCACTTGAATTTAATTTACTATCAAATTCCTCCTACTAAGGGTGTCTGCAACTTTGTTAGCTATCCCCTTCTTGTGTTTTATGGAGAAAGTGTAAGCTTATATGAATTCCATCCACTTCATGTGCCTGTGGTTTACCTTTTCCTTCCTATTCAAGAAGCTAAGAGTTTGATTATCAGTAAAAACAATAAATTCTTTTGGCAAGAGATAATGCCTCCACTTTCTCAAGGACTGAACCAAAGCATACATTTCTAAATCATAAGTTGAATACTTTTATTTAGCTTCATTTAGATTTTCACTAACAAAGGCTATAGGCCTCCTTTCTTGGCTTAACACATCTATTTCCTTGTTACTAGCATCATATTCCACTATGAACACCTTTTGGAAATAAGGTAATGATAAGTTTGGTTACTCTACAACTCTCCTCTTAAGATACGCAAATGACTTATCTACCTCATTATCCCATACAAATTTACATTTTCTTCCCCCTTTTATAGTATCAATCATAGAGGCACAAACAAAACTAAAGATCTTCACAAATTTTCTATTAAAACTTGCATTACCATGGAAACTTTTTACCTCAGTGGCTATTGTAGGTGTAGGCCAATTCAAAATTGCTTCTACCTTGGATGGATCCATCTTTAACTAATTTTTGGAAATGATGAACCCAAGGAAAAACAACTCTACCTACAAAAATAAACACTTCTCCAAATTTATCTTCAATCACTCCTTATGTAACCTTTCAAGGACTAACTAAAAATACTTTAGGTGCTCCTACCCATTGTTGCTAAAAACAAGAATGTAATCCAGATAAACAACACAAAATTTGTTATAAAAGGCTTTAAGACTTCATTTATCAGTGTCATAAATGTGCTAGGTGCATTAGATAGGCCAAATGGCATCACAAGCCATTCATATAGTCCCTCATTTGTCTTGAAGGTTGTTTCCATTCATCACCTTCCCTTATCTGGATTTAATGGTAATCACTCTTTAAGTCCATCTTTGAATAATGACTTGTACCTGCTAGACAATCCAAAAGATATTCAATTATTGGCATGGGGAACCTATATCTGATAGTTATCTTGTTAATGGCTCTAGAATCTTTACATAGCCTCCATATACCTTGCTTTTTAGGAGCTAGTATGATATGTACAATACAAGGACTAACATTCTTTCTTATGAAGCCCTTGGCCAACAATTCTTTAATTTGTCTTTCTAATTCTGTATTTTCTTTAGGGGTAAGCTTGTAGGCTATCTTATTAGGTAATTTAACACTTGGTATCAATTCTATGTAATGGCTTATCTCCCTTTGTGGTGGAAAACATTTGTATTTCCTACCTACAACAACACTATTATATTGTTCCAACAACTCCCTGACCTCTCTAGGTCCTACTTGATGTTCCATACTCTTGGCTTGGGGCATAACTTTAATTTCTTTCTTAGGTCTGACTATGATGGAAAAACATGGTGTTTTCTCCTCTTTAATGGTTTTCAAAAATTCTTTACCTCCTACCATCATGGCACTAGTCACCCTATGGCTTCCATCATTAGGGAGTGGACCCACAGTGTAGGTTTCTCCATCCTTGGTTATGCTATAAATGTTTTGTTTCTCATCATGCCTAGTATCTACATCATACTACTAAGGCCTCCCTAAAAGTAAATGGTAAGCATACATTTCAATCACATCACATAGAATTTTATCTGTATACTCCCCAATCTGAAATTATACCCATACTTGTTCACTAATCAAGGCATGTTGCTCCTTGTTCAACAAGACACTCTATTGGGATAAGGATGAGTTATTGTTTGCAATCCTAAGTTATCTACCATCTCCTTAGAAGCCAAATTATCAATTGAACCAGAATCAACAATAACTTTACAAAATTTATCACTTACCTTGCATGTGGTTCTAAAGAATTACCTTCTTTATGGTGGTTCCTTATCAATGGGTACCTTCAAGAGAGTTCTTTTTAGCAAGAGGCACTCTCCTGTCTCTGGATCTACTATCTTGGCATGAGAACTTGTACTTTGTTCATCCTCATCTTACAACAATTTAATTTGTCTTTCACTTGGGCTGCTCACTTATCCCCTCTTCTCTAGACACCTAAAAGATTGGTGACCCACTTGATTGCAACTATAACACCTTCCTGTGAAAATACTTGTTCCCCTTCCACCAAATCTGACTCTTTGACTAGGTCTCCTTCCTCTAAAGGAACCTCTACTATTGCTATCATTCTCAACCCCTTGACTACTGCTAGCTTCCCCTTGGTTTCTTGGGTAGTTTCCTCTTCCTCCAAAAGAGTTCACTCTTCCTCTACTACTTTGTTTATCTTTTCTTTTTTGTTTCTTCTTAGTCCTAAGAGCAATCTAATAACATTTGTGGACTAATTCTACTATCACCAAGGTTAGTTCATGTTGTATATAATATCTAAGACCACTAACATACTATGCAAGATTTTTCTTTTCATTTTCATACAACTTTTCTCTAAGAGTCAAAGTATGAAATTCTTAAGTATAAGCACTTACATCCATGTCCTTTTACTTGAGGTTATGCATCCTTTTTTGGAGCATCACTTCATAGTCCCTCAAAACAAACTGCTTCATGATTTATGACATCATCCTTTTCCATGTGGAAATGGACTACTTCTCTTCTTCTACCCTTTTATTTTGGAGAAAGTTCCACCAACTTAGGGATGGTCCCTTCAACTTGGATTTTTCCACTTTCACCATCTAATTTGCAGGTATCTTCTCTACTTCAAAATGGTTTTCAAGAGCCTCCAACCATTCCATGCATGCCTCAAGTTCTACCTTTCCATCAAACATATAAAAATACCCTTTACCTTTTCTTCCTACCCTCTATAGGGCTGCTACCATGATCCTCTAATATTTATGCATGTTATGCAATTTATCTCCTTCTTCTGGTTCTTTAGACTCGTGGTTTCCTCTCCATACTTGCCCTTTCAACTTATCAATTTCTCTTCTCATTGCTCTATTTTGCTCTCTGATTGCCCTACTCTCAACCTTTTTTTCTTTCACTATTTTTTCCAACTCAAAGTTGGTTATCCTCAAAAGGGATATCTTCTCCTTCTACCATTTTTCTTTCCCAAAAGATACATAGTGGCTCTTATACCACCTGATGTAGAGAACACAACTAAGAAGCTTCAAATGGGCTTCCCACTCTTGAAATCAACTAACTGGCTATCAAGTCTTCAACCTTATTACAAGGTTTCAACACACTAAAATTCTCTAATGGATCAAAGAAACACACCCTCCAACTTCACCAAGAATCCAAGGACAAAGAACCAAACTTGCCCATTTTATGGGTTTTGCACTAATCACCCACAACTAGGTTAATACTAGGAAAACACCCTAGAAGTTTGTCCCAATGGTTCTAAGATGTTGAATGATATTAGAGCACCTATTTACCATGGACTGCATAACTATTTTGAATCATATGCTTCCACAAAGCCTCAAATCCCAATTTGGTGTAGTAGCCCTGTAAGCCCCTTTTAGCCCTCCTGAAATGGCTTTTTGGATCTAACTTCACAAAGTTTAAAATAAGAACCAAAAAAAAAGAAGAAGTTTTTGAATACCCTTTTTAAAGTTACTTCAAACCCCAAAGCATTAAGTTCTAGCCTCACTCCAACATTCCCTTTCCTTCACAAAGCAACATAGACCTAAGTGATCAAGTTAGGCTTGGTTTACAAAGAATCTAGTAGGAAATGGGGTCTTGGAAATGAAGTCAATACTCAAGAATTACTAAAAGCACTAAAATAACTTATTTCCAAATGCTCAGCCCTTCACCAAGTTCCAAACTCCTGCCATTCACAAATCAACACACTACAAGAGGGAAAATACTTTATGGCACTTGACCTAGGGCTTGATTGGAAAAATAACAAAACATATTCTTCAATTTTGGAACCCTGTATTCTTTAAGAAGACCCTACTAACCACCACTTCCCAAGTGGCCATGAAATTCTAACAAAGGAAAATGTAGTTAGAGGCCCATCTTTGTTGTATGCGCCAAAATGTTGTCCTAAAAACCTAGTTTCACTAAAAATGTAATAACTTGAGAAAGAAAACACTTAGAATGATGATACTAGAAGAAAATGAAATTGTATTCAAATCTCTATCTCAAACATTCATCAGATCTTGTCTAAAAATCTATATAGTTCATGCAATGTGCAAACAACATTAATAATGACTCCAAAACTTAATTTCCTTCTTTGCAACTTCTTCCAATCCATACATTAATGCCCCTCCAAACCTCAAAAATGAGTTATATATCTATCCTATGTGTATTTAAATGGTTACAACCAATATTTTAATAGTTATAACCCTTTTCCAACTAAGTTGCAATTTTGAGCAACTTTTACAACTTTTCAACTATGCAACTTGCACAAAAATGTAACTTTTACATTTTTCACTTGATTCCACTTCTAGGAATTGGAAAAGGTTCCAAAATAGCTAAAACCAACTAAAAACACCTAATCCTAGGATTTATTGACCAAAAACATTAAAAAACCCAAATTTTTGTAATGAGCAACTTTTGCTTATAAATTACATAAAGTGCCTTAAGCATACAAGATGGTGTCTTTCTTTGAACACCATGGACTTTTCATCCAAGGTTTTTTTATTCTTTCCTAAGTAGGTAAAAACAAACATGACAACTAAAATATAAACCAAGCACCTTGGTGCTCTACACTACATTTAATTACTCTTAGGTTTAATTTCATTCTGCGTGCACAAGAGCATTCGATCGGTCAATGGGACACAACAAGCTTGGGACTAGGGTTTAGCTAGGCACTCAAAGATAATAGAGTAGAAAGTTTGGTCCCACAAAAATTGGTGAGAGAGATATGAGAAAGATATGTATGCCTAGGCCACTTTGTGCAAGTTATGAGCAAAAGTTGCTAATTAGGAAAAATTGGGTATTTTTGAGTTTTTGATCAAAATAGCCTAGGATGAGGTATTTTTAGTTGTTTTTGAACAATTTGGAACCTTTTCCAATTCCTAGAAGTGAAATATAGTGAACTTTGCAAAAGTTGCACTTTCTATGCAAAATTGCAAAATTGAAAAGTTGTAAAAGTTGCTCAAAAATGCAACTTAGTTGGAAAGGAGTGTGAAATATGACTAGAAACCTTCTAACCGTCCAAAATATGTTTCCCATGCTCATATACCCAAGATTGGGTAGTTACAACTTCCCAAACCTCCATTTGCAACTTTTTGCAAAAATTGCAAAAGTTGCTCAAGCAACTTTGCAACTTTTGAGTAATTTTTGTTATTTACATCTTTTGGTCAAATGGGTCTATCTAGGGCTATTCTACTACCCTATTTAATATTCATAGTACCTATTATATAACCAAATACCTTAGTTTCCCATCCTTGAAAACTTTTAACCTATTGAACAACTTTTGGCTCATTTAGCAATTTTTTGACCAACCTAGGACCTAATGAGAAATTTTGGCTCTTTTACAAACACCTTGGGACTAGTTTCTTATTAGACACACATAACTTGTATTACTATGTAAATAATCCTTCTAACAATATTTGGACAAGATTTTGCATGTTTGGAGGCCTATAATGGAGTTTAGGTGGCTATAGGTGCATGAAATGCATGCCTAAGGAGTAGCATCAAGAGATCTATCCATTGGAGAGGGGTATTTTTATGGTAGATTATGTCTACATATGCCTTGGAGATGGTGAGTCAACCTTCAATTGATTGAAGTTGGCTTGGAAGTCATACATTGAGAAAGTCCTAGGTTTGAGGGTTTGTAAGAGACCAATTTGGAGATTTCTTACTTGCAAAGATTGGAGCATCAAATTGACCTGATATTCCTTTGATTAAGTCAATTTGAGGGGATTTTTGATAGTCTAGAGAATTGGAAGCAAGGGAAATAGGTAATTTCTTTGGAAAACCACCATATTTTATGCTTTAAAAGGGTGCCTAGTTAGAGGATCTGTTTGTTTGTCCAAAACAACTTATACTAGGGTGGATATATGTTAAAGAAGGATGAAATTAGTATCTAAAAACCTATTTTATTTGATAAGTCCTTTGGAGATATTGGGAGAAAACTTAACATCTTTCTCCATGGAGACCTAGTTGGGGCCAATTAGGCCTACTAGGCAATTTTGAGGAGTTTGAGTGCTTCCCCATGCTGAAAACCTTCCAACCTTCCAAAATTCCAAAATATTCTTCCCATGCTCAAATGCCTAAGCATGGGTAGTTACAACTTTTCAAACTATTATTTGCAACTTTTTGCAAAAATTGCAAAAGTTACTCGAGCAAATTTTTGGGCAACTTTGCAACTTTTGAGCAGTTTTTTCTCTTTACATCTTTTGATCAAATAGGTCAATCTAGGACCATTATAGGACCCTAGTTAGGATTCTTGGGACCTATTAGGTAAAAAAATACCCTAGTTTCCCAACCCTAACAAAATTTTACCAATGAGCAACTTTTGACCAACTAAGGATCTAATGAGCAATTTTGGCTTTTTTACAAACACATTGGTACTAGTTGTATTCCAAGGATTCTTGGAACTCATTAGACACACATAACCTCTTAAATAACCCTTTAAAAACTTCAAAAACCAAAAAGAAGGGAGGTGCCCTGAACCAAAGATGGGAAAGTCCATTTAAAGCTACCTAGTTGTGTACTCTGCATCACAAAAAGTGAGAGAGGTCCATGTTTTTGTAATTATATTCAATCTAATGAACCATTTGGATCATCTCTAAAATTTAATGTCTCAATTATTTCCTTGTATTCTAACTAGTGAACCTTCCAAAGAGTCTTATTATGTGATTTTCCAATAGATATTTTTAAGTGGACATTTGATGCAACAACAAAGTTCAAATAATGAAGAATCTTCCTCTTTGTTTTCCAATACTTGAATAACCACAAGTTAGGGTTCTTTATAGAATATCATCTAAGCCATGTGCGAGTTACAACCACCACACCTATATGGTACTCTAAACCTTCACCATTTGTAACAGAGTGATCCAATTTTTTTATGGCCTAGATACAATGACACAAATAATAATTTATCCCTTCTTCATTTTCTTTATGTGCAATAACAAGAAAAACATGGCTTGTAGTGATAAATGTACAAAATGTGGTCATTAATTCAGCAAATACTTAAGTAAAAGTTATAAAGTTACATATTGAATTTACAAATATATATATATATATATATATATATATATATATCCAGGTTGCACTAGATTAGAGAATCAGTCAAAGTCAATGGACAAATCCATCTCTACCATTTCTAGTGCTTGTGGTGGATGATAAGTGTCATTGGATCTAAAATCCATTTATCCCATTTGTCCACCCATTCAGTCAACTCACACTCATCCCAATTTTCCTTTGCACATGATGGACAAAAGCATGTGATTTTTTGTGTGTGGATACTCCATGAACCTGCATCAAAGCTTCTAAAAGAGTGCAACTCACTTGATCTTGTCAGTGTACAATAATTCTCATATGGTGCAATGTTAGTATGATCTATCAACCAAAAAATTTTATGAACCATAGACTCACCTTCCTTACCTGGACCCATTGTAGTGTTACACCACTAGATGATGGATTTTGCATCTATCAATGTTGTTCCATCTTTATACTTTATTTATTCACAAGCTAAGGCTCTTTTGATGCATGCACTTGCACCGTCATGCTCTCCTTTCCATGACCAACCTCTATGAAATTCCACATCTATTGAATTCTAGACAACCTATGCATCATGATCAACCAATAGAACATTTGTGCATTCTTTACTTGAGATGCACAATTGTCTGACCAAATAATGTGTTGGTGATATGGTATGCCCCTATGAGCCAAATTTCTATAAAATAGTTAGAAACAACCATGTACAAACTCTATAGAATGTTATCGATCATCGTTGATGTAAAAATAGTACTCCCTCAATATCTTCATGTCATCCTCTGTACTTGCAGGTGAATGCATGAATGTTATGTGAACAAATATGGAAACATGTTGAGAAGTATAATACTTTTATTGCACCTCATTTTGTGGTTGTAGTGTGTAATTTTCTGTGAAGGCTACAATTAAAACAATGGTATCTAGTGAAAATGTATCCTTTCACAACTTGAATTGCAAATCTGACCTTCAAGCTATATGTGTATGCCTTGCATACTCATAAATAATCCTTTTACAAAAAATCTTCATGAACTCATATACTGTAATCATTTTAATGACTAAATCACATCTCTTACCCTTTTTCCCATCTTTTAGAGCATATGTCAGTGTGTTATATTTTCATAATCTACTATTTCATTTCCAATTACATGTGTACTATCCATATGTTCACAAGCTGATAAAAGTTGCAAAGAACCACAAAATAAGCATGTATCATCCAAGCATGAAATCTTCTAAAAATTTTGACCATCCCTTATTTCACATAAAATGTTCTATATGAATTCCCTTGAAGATCTAGGTGGCTTGTTCATGTTACAATCCTACAAAACAAACTTAGAATTCAAAACCACACATATATGCCTAAAAAAATCAAAATGATAAGAATTATGTATCCTACAACAACAAGTTGTATGTGCATGATTTATCTTCACATAAAAAGGTTTACCCATCTCAAAAAATATTTGACTTATTTGAATTTGAGGATGCATAATAATAAATTTTGCAAAAATTTGTGTCTGAGTTGAGTCTAAATAATTTTTCGCATGTGGATTGTGATTTCAGTTACTAATCCTCCTTCTTACAACATCTCTTTGATTAGGTTAAACATGCATGTTTTTTGTCTAAAAATCTTCAATCAATGATTTCAGAGCTTCACTAAATTATTATCCTTTCATAGTAGTCTATTACTAAATTTCTATAAGTCATTTTTTATTAGATTTTCCACTCTCTCATGGCTTACCACGGCTCTCCTTAGAGTACCTCTACCAATTTTTAATGTTTTTCTTATCTTTCTCACGAGTTCAGCTTTCTTCATTTGGGTACTTACTATTTTTGATGTAATTATGTGTCTAATGATATTACTATCTTTGGTGTATGATTAAAAACCCACTTTTTCATATACACTCATTATATTCTTTACAATGCTTTTTTTCATTTCAATCATCACCATTCTCTTTCTATCTCTTTCTATCCTGATCCCACCCTTTCTCTATCTCTCTCTCACTCTCTCTATCCCACCCTTTCTCTCTTTCTATCCCAATCCCACTCTCTCCCATCTCTCTCTCCCTCCCCAACTCTCTCCCATACCCTAGTCTCTCTCCCTCCATCTCTCTCTATCCCACCCTCTCCCATCCCCTACTCTCTCTCTCCCTATCCCACCCTCTCTATTTCTCCCTCCGTCTCTCACTATACCACCCTCTCCCATCCTCTATTCTCTCTCTCCCACCCCCACCCCCTACTCTTCTATACCCTACTCTCTCTCTCTCTCTCTCTCTCTCTCTCTCTCTCTCTCTCTCTCTCTCTCTCTCTCTCTATTTCTCCCTCCATCTCTCCCTATCACACCCTCCCCCATCCCTTACTCTCTCTCTCTCCCCTATCCCACCCTCTCCATTTCTCCCTACATCTCTTGCTATCCGACCCTCTCCCATTCCATCCTCTCTCTCTCTCTCACCCTCTCTAATCCCCTAGTTTATCTCTCTCCATTTCTCTCTATCACACCCTCTCCCATCCCCTACTCTCTCTCTCTCTCTATATACATACATATATAGATATATATATCCCACCCTCCCATCCCCTACTCTATATCCCTCTCCCACCTCCTACTCTCCCATCCCCTAATCTTTCTCTCTCCATAACCCACCCTCTCCCATCCCCTAGTCTCTCTCTCTCTCTCACTATTTCTCCCTCTATCTTACTCTATTCTACCCTCTCCTATCCCCTACTCTCTCTATCTCTCCCTCTCTCCCACCCCCTACTCTCTCATTTGCTACTCTCTCTATCTCCATTTATCCCTTCATCTATCTCTATGCCACCCTCTCCTATCCTCTACTATCTCTATCTCTCTATCTCTCTCTCCACCCTCTCCTATCACCTACTCTCTCTCCCTCTCCCAGCTTCTAATATCACATCCCCTACTCTCTCTCCGCCTATCCCACCCTCTCCCATCCCCTTATCTCTCTCTCCATTTTCCCCTCTATCTTACTCTATCCCACCCTCTCCTATCACCTACTCTCTCTTCATGTCTCTTTATTCCACCCTTTCCCATTCCCTACTCTCTCTCCCCTATCCCACCCTCTCCCATTCCCTTCTCTCACTCCCCTATCCCACCCTCTCCAATCTCCTACTCTCTCTCCCTCTATTTCTCCCTCTGTCTATCACTATCCTACCCTCTCCCATCCCCAAATCTCTCTCTCTCTCTCTCTCTCTCTCTCTCTCTCTCTATCCCACCCTCTCCCATCCCCTACTCTCTCTCTCCCCTATCCTACCTTCTCCATTTCTCCCTCAATCTCTCACTATACCACCCTCTTCCATCCCCTACTCTCTCTCCCACCCCCACCTCCACCCCTACCCCCTACTCTCCTATCCCCTTCTCTCTCTCTCTCTCTCTCTCTCTCTCTCTCTCTCTCTCTCTCGCTCTCTCTCGCCCCAATCCCACCCTATCCCATCCCTTTCTCTCTCACACTATTTCTCCCCCCATCTCTCTCTATCCCACCCTCTCCCATCCCCTACTCTCTCTACACCATCACACCCTATCCATTTCTCCCTCTATCTCTCGCTATACTATGGTCTCCCATCCCCTACTCCCTCTCTCTCTCTATCCCACCCTCCCATTAATTATTCTCTCTCTCCCTCTCCCACTTCCTACTCTTCCATCCCCTACTCTTTATCTCCCCCTATCCCACCCTCTCCTATCCCATAGTCTATCTCTCTCTCTCTCTCTCTCTTTCCATTTATCCCTCTATTTCTCTCTATCACACCCTCTCCCATCCCTTTCTCTCTCTCTATATATATATCCCACCCTCCCATACCTTGATCTCTCTCTATCCCTCTCCAACCTCCTTCTCTCCCATCCCCTACTCTTTCTCCCACCTCCTACTCTCCCATCCCCTACTCTCTCTGTCTCTCTCTATCTCTTTCCCTCTCTCTCCCACCCTCTCCTAACCCCTGATATCTCTCCATTTCTCCCTCCATTTATTTCTATCACACCCTCTACCATCCCCTACTCTCTCTCTCTCTATATATATTTCACCCTCCCATCCCTTACTCTCTCTCCCTCTCCCACTTCCTACTCTCCCATCCCTTAGTCTCTCTCTCTCCATTTCTCCCTCCATCTTACTCTATCCCACCCTCTCCTATCCCCTACTCTCTCTCTATCCAGATCCCACTCTCTCCCATCCCATACTCACTCTCTCTATCCCACCCTCTCCCATCTCTCTCTCTCCCTCTATCTCTCTTTGTCTCTTACTCTCCTACCCCCACCACCTACTCTCCTATCCCCCTCTCTCTCTCTCTCTCTCTCTCTCTCTCTCTCTCTCTCTCCCTGTCTCTCCCTCCACCCTCCATCTCTTTATCCCATCCTCTTCCATGCAATACACTCTATTTCCCCTATCCCACCCTCTCCCATACCTTAATCTCTCCCTCCCCTATCCCACCCTCTCCATTTATCCCTCTGTCTCTCCCTATCAAACCCTCTCTTATCCCCTACTCTCTCTCTATATATATCTCTATCTCTCTCTCTCTCCCCCTCCCCCACCTCCTACTCTCCCATCCCCTACTCTTTCTCTATCCCTATCCCACCATCTCCCATCCCCTAGTCTCTTTCCCTCTCTCTATTTCTTCCTTTGTCTTACCCTATCCAAACCTCTCCTATCCCCTACTCTCTATCTCTCTCCACCTTCTCCCATCCCCTACTCTCTCTCCCTCCATTTCTCCCTCTATCAATCACTATCCTACCCTCTCCCCTCCCCTACTCTCTTTTGCTCAGTCACTTACCCAATCTCTATCACACCCTCTCCCTCTCTTTATCTATATATCTATTGCACCCTCTCTCTCTCTTTCTATCCTTATCCCACCCTCTCCCATCTCTCTCTCTCTCTCTCTCTATATATATATATATATATATCCCAACCTCTCTCTTTCTATCCTAATCCCCCCCTCTACCATCTCTCTCTCTCTCTCTCTATATATATATATATATATATCCCATGCTCTCCCATCCCCTAGTTTCTCTTCCTCCATTTCTCCCTCCATCTCTCTCTATCCAACCCTCTCCCATCCCCTACTCTCTCTCCCCTATCCCACCCTCTTGATTTCTTCCTCCCTTTATCTCTCACTATACCACCCTCTCCCATCCCCTACTTCCTCTCTCTCTCTACCACCCTCTCCTATCCCCTAGTCTATCTCTCTTAATTTCTCCCTCCATTTCTCTCTATCACACCATCTCCTATCCCCTACTCTCTATATACATCCCACCCTCCCATCCCCTACTCTCTCCCTCTCTCCCACCTCCTACTCTCCCATCCCCTAATCTTTCTCTCCCCATATTCCACCCTCTCATATCCCCTAGTCTCTCTCTCTCTCTCTCTCCATGTCTCCCTT